>JAVGWX010000018.1:7767667-7780167 GCA_036924085.1 Ariolimax columbianus | reverse complement strand
ATGCTATCAGCTGGTATCTTTAATGTGTGTCCAAGTCAGCCCTCTCTCATTACGTCAATGTGACAGTCCCAGCTGAAGCATGGGCGTTATGGGCAGGGAGGATTAGACTGGCGACTCTAAGAAACAAATGTTGCCTGAATACGTTGGACGAACGCAGGTCACGCCAGGATCGACACTAGGTCGACAAAGGAAACGAGAGGTTTAGGTGGAAGACTTTGTCTGGTATATGAGTGGGTGTTCGGACAGGGGTGGGTGTACCGAGCTGACCACTCTGGCGTTCAGAATTGACTTGGATGGGGGTTGGTGACAGTCTGATGCTGTCACGACCGGCTACTATATTTTAAATGGCAGTGACTCGTGGATATTTAATCAATAACGTTTAGTTTTGGGTTGTTCAAAATTGGAGTGATGGCTAGGTCAGACAGCCAACAGAAGACCATTGGACAGCCATGTTGTTGATTAAGACTATAACATACTCTGCTGGGATAAAACTCAGGAGACCGGTTGGGAGGAAGGCAGACTGTCAGGAAGGCTGAGAGTCTGGAAGTGAGAGAATTTGCAGGGTGACTGTACCATCATACACGTCGAGTTGGCCAGTGGGGCTCAATATGTGTTTATGATGGACACCCCGTGACTAGTAAGAGATCTGAATGTGTGGTGTGCGTGCAAGACACACTGTGAACGATGTATGTTCTGAACGGTTACACGAGTATATAGATCACATACGGACGAGATTTGAATTTGTGTTGTATAAGCAGGACACTTTGGGAACGATGTGTGTTCTGATTAGGTGTGAATGCACAGAAACGACTGAGTACGTGATCACAAGTGAGTACGTGACCCGATTATAAGTGACCTGATCTAATTACATATGAATGCACAGATCTCCTGATCATACGTGAACCGATTGCATGTGAATGTACAGATCACCTGATTGAAAGTGATCTAATTATATGTGAATGCACAGACCGACTGAGTACGTAATCAAATCGTGAGGATGAGTTTGTGATTGTGTGTTGATGGTGCAGACGAAAATCGGCGAGCTAACTGGAGCTATTAAGTTGTAGCTAGAATATTTCTTGCGGGTGTGAAGTTTTATTGTTGCAGGTTTAGACATAGAATTTGGGTTGAGACGTAGTTACAGGAACACCATCAACGGCATCTGCTTGAAATTCCGGCGGTGGTAAAATATATAAATTATGATTATTAAGTTTAGATGTTCTTTGCTTTTTTGTTGATATTGTGCAACGATTATTCTTGCAATAAATTATATTGTTTTGTTTGATGGTCAGGATAGTGTTTACTGTGTTTTCCTGTGTTGAATTCGCGTCGTGGTGTAGATACATGTTGTAACTTTTTAGATAAGTAAACTACTCAATTAACCCTAGACTCTACCACATTATGCCCCATTAGTATGACCTGTCTGGTTATTTCCAACAGTACCACATTATTGTTTTATTATACAATTTCAATCTTAATATTTTGGGCATAGATCCATTATTTGAAAGTGTGTATATTTTTCGATATTGTGTTTGTTCTTCTCCAAGTTTCAGAGTCATACAAAATAACTGACAGCCCATTGGAGTTGAATATTTTTATTTATCGGCTGGATTTAATTTGTGGATTTATGTTTTACCAAATCAAATAGAGAAGTTGGGGGGGGGGGGGAGGGATGAGGGAGGGGGGGGGGGTGGAGTTAGGCATGTTCTCATCCTCGTTACTTTTCCTTCCTTAACAGTAAACAGGTATCAATTTGCAGCTGAATTGACTGAGCCGTACTAGTAACAGGAGTTGAACTCGTTGCTATGCCGAGACAATCGAGAGATCTACCGCTATAATAATCAGACGCCCGCTTAAACCCGCAATACAAGCGCTCGGATACAGGCTTCCTGTAAACGGACCAGCTGAAGTGGTAGCCGTGTGCTTTATTTGGATAAAATCCAGCGGAACGTAGACACAAACGATTCAAAGTGGTTTTACGATGCCCCGAAGACGGACTATGGTTCCAGGCCCTATCATTCATCTCCTGTCCTTAACGCTGATGGCACGGCACTGATGACCGACAAAGTGGACATTCTGGAGCGATGGTCAGAGCTCTTCAGTGCAATCCTAAGCTGTGCATCCACTATCAGTGAATTAGCCATAACACGTATGCCTCAAGTTTAAGTCAATGACAGTCTGGGTATCACGCCCAGCACAGATGAGGTTGAGAAAGCAATCGGCTTAATGTCTAGGGGCAAAGCCTCAGGTTTAGATGGTATTCTTGTTGAGCTCCACAAGACAAGAGGCCAGTGCTTTTACACAAGCTAACATACCTCTTTAGCTCAATTTGGGATACAGGTCATATGCCATAGAAATTGAAAGATACCACCATTGTCCGCATGTACAAGCACAAGGGCAACCTTCAATCTTGTGATAACCACAGGTGAATCTACCTCCTGTTGATAGTTGGACAAATTTTAGCTCGAGTCTTGCTCAACCGCTTAATAACTCATCTCGAGCAGAAGCTACTTCCAGAGAGTCAATGTGGTTTCCGAGCTGGTCGTGGGACGGTTGACATGATTTTTGCAGCTCGTAAAATCGAAGAGAAATGCCAGGAACAGCATCGTGATCTATACCCCACATTTGTTGACCTGACAAAGGTCTTTGAAACCGCCAACAGGGACGGACTCAGGGAAATCATGGCGAAATTCGGTTATCCCGAAAAATTCATTACAGTTGTAGGCCAGTTTCATGATGGCATGTCAGCTCGCGTACTGAATGATGGTGAACTCTCTGCAGCATTCCCAGCCATAAACGGAGTTACATAGGGATGTGTGCTGGCCCCAATACTTTTGGGCATGGTATTTGCAGCCATGCTTTCTGATGCAGCTCGTGGCTGTGACTCTGGCATACAGATCAGATACCGGACAAATTGGCACCTAATGGCCCTCATAAAGGTGAAAGAAGAAACTATCTGAGATCGTCTCTTTGCCGACGACTGCGTAATTAACACTTCCTCAGAACAGGACATGCAAGCAACCATGAATGAGTTCTCAACTGCATGCACTAATTTTGGTCTTACTGTGAGCATAAAAAACCGGAGGTAATGTTTCTTCCTGTGCCAGGGATGCCCTACCAAAACCAAACGTCACTGTACAGGGTTATTTCCTACAAGCAGCTTGACCTACCTTGGTAGTACCCTAGCAAAAGAAGAGAATATTGACTCTGAGGTCGACAAGAGAATTTCAAAGGCGAGTGCTGCTTTTGGAAGACTACGAGAAAATGTTTGAGACCGGCAGGGAATCAGTATTGCCACCAAGATTAGTGTGTATCATGCGGTTGTGCTAACTACCCTTTTGTACGCATGCGAAACATGGACAGTCTATAGCAGGCATGTCAGGAAACTTAATCATTTCCAGGGAAACTGTCTCCGCAGACTTTTCAGGATCGCATGACAGGACAGAGTGCCCAACTCTGTAGTCCTCAGCAGGGCAAGACTCTCTTATATCTATACCCTGCTGCATTGATCCTATGAACTTGAGGAGATTGGGGTGGGGGTGGGGGGGTGGGGGAAGTAAAGGTAGCGAGAGGGCGGGCTAGTGGCGGGGGGGGGGAGCAATCTGGGGGTGGGGGATACCATACATGGACCTCTGCTATTAATAAACAATAATTTTAAAGACAAATTGACAAAATAAAATGGATGTAATCAGACTAAATAAAATTCCTAAATCCTAGCTTAAAGCACAGTTTAGCATTGTTAAACGTGTATGTTTTGTAATGCATTTAATCATTTTCAGATTGCGCATCCCAGGACAAGCGAATCAAAGAGAGTCATGAAACTCGTGTGGTTTTCGTTGATTCTGTTGGTTGCTTCAGTTGTTCACGAGTGAGTAGAATCTATTACCTTTTATCAATTTTTTGAAGATTAATTGTATTACTGATTGAATATCCATTTCAGTTATGATACACGAGGACGTGCTTAAAGGTAGTACCTTTCCACAAATTCACACATTTGGAAACCGGAGCCTGGTCCCCATTAACCTCTTGACTCTCACTGATGGCTCCTAGCAGCTAGTAGTGCAAGCCAGCGGCCACACCATTGGGAGAAAATGCTTTGGCCAAAAGTCTATAACAAAGTGAGGGTATCGGTCAAATTGATATTCTTCCAGGAGTGCATTAAGCCAACATCACAGAAGGCAAGACAGAATAGGTACTAGCAAGCCAGGGACACGATCTAGGCAGATCAAAAGATCTCTCAACAAGCCCTACTATCAAAGTTCTCTGGACGGACTTGCCATTACTTAATAACAGTCCATATTTATGGTCACAGGTGAAGACCTTTTGGGCATCAGTGATATCTTCTTGTCTACCAGTCGCGGTTGAACCTTCGATTAACGGCACTTGCTCAGACAACCATGGGGCGCACCATATTATCCTGCCAAACGACCCTTACACTGCGTCGCACCGTGCCAGTTTCAATATGGTCGTGCAGTCCAGGGTCAACCAATCCATTACAATGACAAAAAAGGTTCAACCTAATAGCACGAGGGTATAAGTCACTGCCTTATACAATGTACGTAGTCGTGAGGCCTCCTCACTGGTGCCCATGAAGGCTGGCATCCAAAGCCTTAGGGACGGCTTCAGACATAACACCTGCCGATGATGGGTCCACACTGGTGATAGAATGATAGAGTACCAGAGAGTCATCATAACCTTAGGCAAGGAATGCAGAGAACGGAACAACGAGAGTGCAGAGCACGAGGTAAATCAGCTGATAACTGAGAACACCCAGGAGAGTGACGCTGTCATTTACACCGACGGATCAGTCGTGCGCAGTGGGACATCAGGCTGGGGTTTCTCGGCTAGAGTGAGAGGAGAGGTCCTTGCTTAGCGCAGTAGGGCATACATGTCAACAACCACCAGTATGAGAATGGAGACGGAAGCAGTGACCTCAGCACTGAAATGGATATCTGAGACTTCTATAACAAAGGCAGTCATCGTGACAGACGCGCAAGCCGTACTTCAGAAAGTGCAGAAGGGATGGCTTAGGTACGAGTGGATAGCTGCTGTTGTGGTCTCAAACCTCCAGGCGCTGACCTGGATCTACTGTCCTGCTCATGCCGGGGTTCAGGGCAATGAAAGAGCTGGCATCTTGGCTTCACAAGCTCCCATCATGGGCACATTGGTGATGGGCAGAAGTGACATTTTGAAATAAATCAATGACAGCCTGCTGGATGAGGACACCGCAATAGATGAAGCAGCCATCCACAGACTGCAAAATTTCGACATTTAACGAGGTTCGAGCGGAGTGGGGCGTCTGAGAGGTCGGCGCAGGAGAGTGTACAACCAGCGAGCTGCAGGGACCATCAGCATCCATACCTTACGCCATTTGATGAGAGAGACTGAGCACCTATGGCTATGCCCGGAGTGCAGTGACGTTGATTCTTAGAAACAGAAAGGGAAACCTGCCGACTGCGCGCAGATCGGGACCTCAGAAAAACTGTAAGGATAGCCACTTGGAATGTCTTGACCCTGAGAAACACCGTGTGCCCGACATCCTTGTTTGAGATTGTAAGCATATTTCAGATATCCATCGGTGAAATACCAAGGTCATAATCCCTGGAGATGGACATTTTCCCCCTGGTGACGCTCTGTTCCTGTACTCTGGTGGTCAATTGCAGCACAATGCCGTGGCGAGTTATCTCTGTTCGCCTTTCACAGACAGCCTCACTACTTGGCATCCCATTTCCGATATGTCACTGTATGTCAGACTGCGGCACAGATATGACCACACCGCCATCGTAGCCTTAAGTGCACCCATCGTGGAGTCTCAGCCAGACCAGAAGTATGACTTCTACCCGCAGCTTGATGTCCCTACCCAGTCTATCCCGCCTCACGATGACTATATCATCCTGGATGATTGTGAGATTTCAAAGCCTCACCGGACATCAACCAAGGTGGTCTTGAAACTATCCTATATTCTTTGGAAATTGAATCTCAGATGACATCACAGCCAGATTTATCTTCTACTGCACTTCATTTGAAATTCAGATTACAAGCAGATGGTTCAACCGAAAAGGCATCCACCAGTAAAATTGGATATCCAACGACCACCAGATCTTCTTCTCCTTCTTCAAATATTAATTGGATGACATCCTCACAAAAAAATAAAAACAAAAACACAGGCTTAAATAAATCCTACAAAGTGTTCTGGGGTGCAGAGGTTCCCACCAGCACTGACCACCATCTTGTATCCAGCCTTACCAATTAGCCTAGACACTACCCCAGGGTAAACCCAACAACTGGCTACAATATTGGATCCCTTCGTTGTAATCTCGACTTCGTTTCCCTTGCAAATCAAAACTGGTTTGAACACAAGTAGTCAAAAAAGCAGAGGAAGTTATGAGACACAACTTGCAACCAGCTCATCATGCAACTAAAACCCTAATGGCCGATTTCTCATCTCAATTCAACTGCACCCCCTGCAGATAAATTCATTAGATAGCACCTAACGTTGCTCACTTAAAGAGCTTACCAACATGTGGACAAGCACACCAGTGATGTCTCCAACCGTCCTGTAGCTATTCCATCCCAAGCGTCAATGAAAAACCCCATCGTATAAACCCCTGTTAACGACCTGGATTCCTACACCCCTGCCAGTACACGCCCATCCACAGAAGTGAAAAGACGGTCGAACCCTGATGATGTTACTCTCGAGCTGTTGAAATAGGCACGTGACCCCATTAGCGTCATCATGCACCAACGGTTCGCATCAGTTTGGACCACCGGACACGTTCCCGCTGCATGCAGGAAGGAATATAAATCTCCCTCAGTTCAGTTCAGTTAAGTTCATCCCGTAACCCATCAGGTCGTTGGGGCACACATGAAGACATGAAAATCCCACGCCAGCTCTCTCTGTCTGTCGCCGCCTGACGTATCTCACGAAGGCCTGACCACTCAGTGATGTTGTCCACCCATCTCTTCCTTGGACGTCCTCGACCTCTCTGTCCCGGTACGGATCCAAAGAGTATCGAGTTGGGAATTCCGTTGGACCTACACAAAGAAAATGACCTCGTTCTGAATGTATCAGCTGCAGACCCATCACATTACTGTCTGCCCCCGGAAGAGTCTTTGCCCACATACTTCTCTCCAATATATAACCTCTGCTGTAAAAAAAACATCAGCGCCTCCAACAGTAAAGCTTCACTATCAGCGGTTCCACCATCGATGCACCTTTACTCTTCGTCTGCTAATGGAGATAAATCTAGAATTCCACCTCCACCACCACGTGCGCTTATGTCTTTGACTCCCTGGACAGATCTGACCTGTGGAATGCCTTAAAACAAGTGAAAATTCCAAGCACACTGCAAAAGGCACTTTGAAACATTGGAGCAAGAGTTCGCCTGGGTCACCAGGCATTGTTCTGTCGCGCCGTCGGCTGAATCCTGGTCAACTGGAGATGTTGAACCCAGGAGTCACCATTCAGATTAGGTGGCAAGGGCAGGAGCTTGAACACTGCACAGCTCGGAAATATCCAGGCATAAAGTTAGACCACACATTGTCCCACATGACGCACTGTCAGGAAACAAAGCGCAAGATACACGCACGAAATAATATCATCCAAAAATTGACTGGTATAACATGGGGTGCACAGCCATCAGTCCTTCGGACATCTGCACTTGCCTTGTGTTTTTCCGTAGCTGGATACGCTGCGCCAGTTTGGAAAAACATGCCATTGTGAAACTAGTTGATGCCGCAATAAATGAGGCGGGTCGGATAGTACACGGAAGGGGGGAAGAAACCAATCCCCATTGATAAAACATACCCCATAATATGTATAGCACCCCCTGAGATTCGAAGAAGCGTCGCAGAAGAAATCGAACGAGAAAAACAGGTACAGAGCATAATACTCAAATCCGGACAATCTTCCTAAAATCAAAACAGCACATACAGACAAACCCTGAAAGTCACTGTATCGAGAGATGCACGAATTGATGCAGGTCCCAGAGATATAATTTTGGGAGGAATCTGCTCCCGGGCATTATGTACAATACACAACATGGAAGTCACTGAACAGACTCCGAGCTGGTGTATGAGGGTGCAAGAGGAATATGAGACGATGAGGACGCACAGATGACACATGTGACTATGGCGCAATACAGGACCCAGACCACTTGATGATCTGCCCCAACCTCCAGGAAACAAGCACTAGGTGCGACATGCTCGAGGCAAATGACAAGGCAATCCATGTCGCTGAATACTGGATGCCCGCTGTATGACGTGGTGCTTGGACAGGGGAAGTAATCAACTAAGCTGTGTGTGACCGATCTCGACTACGCAGATGACGTAGCTATACCAAGCTCTCTTTCCACAGGCACTGATGAAACCACTGGAGCACATAGAAGACCTTGCATCTACATTAGGTCTCCTCTACTCAGCAGCAAAAACCAAGATACAAAACCGTGGCTGTAATCCCACAACAGCAAAAATTATTGTCTATTGCAACCATGTCAACCCGTGAGGATTTTTATTTACTTGGGCAGTTAACGAAAGTCCCATACACAATATAACCCGGGCATCATTCGAAGAGTTGGTCTGGTTGCCGCCTCTGTGAAATCCCTGCTTCGGGTCTCAAGCCAGGAGAGGCTTTCAATGAAAACCATGCTACAAATTGACACGGCTTGTGTTGTTTGCTGGTCCCAAAGTATTTTAATTTTCTAGACATAATATCGTTTACTAGTTAATTTTGGTCTATATCTGTCTCCTTAAGGATTGATGTGTTTTCTTGTTATCTATCAACAGTATTTTTAGCACTTTATTGTAGCATTTTAGCTCAAAAAATGGATTCATCTTCACTTGTGTTTTAGTGAGTCCATGTCTCACATTCGGATGCAACCACTGGGAAGATGCAAGTTACCAAGATATTTATTTTGTTCATTTTGTTTGTGTTTTGCCATAAGTTTTTCATTTTAGAATACCTCAGCACTGCCTTGGGCATTCTTCTTACTCTTTTTGGCAATCTCCTTTAGAATACCTCAGCACTGCCTTGGGCATTCTTCTTACTCTTTTTGGCAATCTCCTTTAGAATACCTCTGCACTGCCTTGGGCATTCTTCTTACTCTTTTTGGCAATCTCCTTTGGAATACCTCTGCACTGCCTTGGGCATTCTTCTTACTCGTTTTGGCAATCTCCTTTAGAATACCTCTGCACTGCCTTGGGCATTCTTCTTACTCGTTTTGGCAATCTCCTTTAGAATACCTCAGCACTGCCTTGGGCATTCTTCTTACTCTTTTTGGCAATCTCCTTTAGAATACCTCAGCACTGCCTTGGGCATTCTTCTTACTCGTTTTGGCAATCTCCTTTAGAATACCTCAGCACTGCCTTGGGCATTCTTCTTACACTTTTTGGCAATCTCCTTTAGAATACCTCAGCACTGCCTTGGGCATTCTTCTTACTCTTTTTGGCAATCTCCTTTAGAATACCTCAGCACTGCCTTGGGCATTCTTCTTACTCTTTTTGGCAATCTCCTTTAGAATACCTCTGCACTGCCTTGGGCATTCTTCTTACTCGTTTTGGCAATCTCCTTTAGAATACCTCAGCACTGCCTTGGGCATTCTTCTTACTCTTTTTGGCAATCTCCTTTAGAATACCTCAGCACTGTATTGGGCATTCTTCTTACTCTTTTTGGCAATCTCCTTTAGAATACCTCAGCACTGCCTTGGGCATTCTTCTTACTCTTTTTGGCAATCTCCTTTAGAATACATCTGCACTGCCTTGGGCATTCTTCTTACTCTTTTTGGCAATCTCCTTTGGAATACCTCTGCACTGCCTTGGGCATTCTTCTTACTCGTTTTGGCAATCTCCTTTAGAATACCTCAGCACTGCCTTGGGCATTCTTCTTACTCGTTTTGGCAATCTCCTTTAGAATACCTCTGCACTGCCTTGGGCATTCTTCTTACTCGTTTTGGCAATCTCCTTTAGAATACCTCTGCACTGCCTTGGGCATTCTTCTTACTCGTTTTGGCAATCTCCTTTAGAATACCTCTGCACTGCCTTGGGCATTCTTCTTACTCGTTTTGGCAATCTCCTTTAGAATACCTCAGCACTGCCTTGGGCATTCTTCTTACTCGTTTTGGCAATCTCCTTTAGAATACCTCAACACTGCCTTGGGCATTCTTCTTACTCGTTTTGGCAATCTCCTTTAGAATACCTCAGCACTGCCTTGGGCATTCTTCTTACTCGTTTTGGCAATCTCCTTTAGAATACCTCAGCACTGCCTTGGGCATTCTTCTTACTCGTTTTGGCAATCTCCTTTAGAATACCTCTGCACTGCCTTGGGCATTCTTCTTACTCTTTTTGGCAATCTCCTTTAGAATACCTCTGCACTGCCTTGGGCATTCTTCTTACTCTTTTTGGCAATCTCCTTTAGAATACCTCTGCACTGCCTTGGGCATTCTTCTTACTCGTTTTGGCAATCTCCTTTAGAATACCTCTGCACTGCCTTGGGCATTCTTCTTACTCGTTTTGGCAATCTCCTTTAGAATACCTCTGCACTGCCTTGGGCATTCTTCTTACTCTTTTTGGCAATCTCCTTTAGAATACCTCTGCATTGCCTTGGGCATTCTTCTTACTCTTTTTGGCAATCTCCTTTAGAATACCTCAGCACTGCCTTGGGCATTCTTCTTACTCGTTTTGGCAATCTCCTTTAGAATACCTCAGCACTGCCTTGGGCATTCTTCTTACTCGTTTTGGCAATCTCCTTTAGAATACCTCAGCACTGCCTTGGGCATTCTTCTTACTCGTTTTGGCAATCTCCTTTAGAATACCTCAGCACTGCCTTGGGCATTCTTCTTACTCTTTTTGGCAATCTCCTTTAGAATACCTCAGCACTGCCTTGGGCATTCTTCTTACTCTTTTTGGCAATCTCCTTTAGAATACCTCAGCACTGCCTTGGGCATTCTTCTTACTCGTTTTGGCAATCTCCTTTAGAATACCTCAGCACTGCCTTGGGCATTCTTCTTACTCGTTTTGGCAATCTCCTTTAGAATACCTCAGCACTGCCTTGGGCATTCTTCTTACTCGTTTTGGCAATCTCCTTTAGAATACCTCAGCACTGCCTTGGGCATTCTTCTTACTCGTTTTGGCAATCTCCTTTAGAATACCTCAGCACTGCCTTGGGCATTCTTCTTACTCGTTTTGGCAATCTCCTTTAGAATACCTCAGCACTGCCTTGGGCATTCTTCTTACTCTTTTTGGCAATCTCCTTTAGAATACCTCTGCACTGCCTTGGGCATTCTTCTTACTCGTTTTGGCAATCTCCTTTAGAATACCTCAGCACTGCCTTGGGCATTCTTCTTACTCTTTTTGGCAATCTCCTTTAGAATACCTCTGCACTGCCTTGGGCATTCTTCTTACTCGTTTTGGCAATCTCCTTTAGAATACCTCAGCACTGCCTTGGGCATTCTTCTTACTCTTTTTGGCAATCTCCTTTAGAATACCTCAGCACTGCCTTGGGCATTCTTCTTACTCTTTTTGGCAATCTCCTTTAGAATACCTCAGCACTGCCTTGGGCATTCTTCTTACTCTTTTTGGCAATCTCCTTTGGAATACCTCTGCACTGCCTTGGGCATTCTTCTTACTCGTTTTGGCAATCTCCTTTAGAATACCTCAGCACTGCCTTGGGCATTCTTCTTACTCTTTTTGGCAATCTCCTTTAGAATACCTCTGCACTGCCTTGGGCATTCTTCTTACTCGTTTTGGCAATCTCCTTTAGAATACCTCAGCACTGCCTTGGGCATTCTTCTTACTCTTTTTGGCAATCTCCTTTAGAATACCTCAGCACTGCCTTGGGCATTCTTCTTACTCGTTTTGGCAATCTCCTTTAGAATACCTCAGCACTGCCTTGGGCATTCTTCTTACTCGTTTTGGCAATCTCCTTTAGAATACCTCTGCACTGCCTTGGGCATTCTTCTTACTCGTTTTGGCAATCTCCTTTAGAATACCTCAGCACTGCCTTGGGCATTCTTCTTACTCTTTTTGGCAATCTCCTTTAGAATACCTCTGCACTGCCTTGGGCATTCTTCTTACTCTTTTTGGCAATCTCCTTTGTTGCTCATAATTTAACCGAGATATGAAAAACTTAGGACGTTTTTAACATCTTGCTTCTCTATGATCACTTTTGGTCTAATTTTTGTTTTATCAATGTCCATTATCTTGATCTTGCTGATGTTCATGAATATATTATGTGATTTACTGTGTTGTTTAACTGACATAATCATCTGTACTAGTCCTTCGGTGCTCTTCGAAAAAAACAACAACTGTTTGCGCATATCTTTGTTCTGGTATTTCAATAACAATATTTATTTGTTACTTCTCAGTGTTCATGTTTCTACTGTGTACCCTCAGAGCTCCTGTACAGTCACAAACAACAGACGGCACAAATCAGAATGCAGCTACGACAACCACTCCACAATTTGCCACATACTGGGCTTTTATGAGCAACACGATCAGACCTGGTC
>JAVGWX010000018.1:7387667-7760167 GCA_036924085.1 Ariolimax columbianus | reverse complement strand
TACAAGTATGTATGCAGTGTAGTCAATGCTTAGGAGAAGACCAGAACAGTGCTATCATTCTCTGCTCACGTTTTGGGCCTCGGTAATATTCGGAGATTTGAAACTTAGTTTGCTTTTATCAATTGTGTTGGGGAACTGAGACCCTAGTTCGTTCAAGGACAGCATACTGACCAGGGCGTCGCGCCATGGTCAGGCACAATACACTTGCCAAGACCACTATCTCTCTTCCACGTAGCATTCCCAGGAAAAATACTCTTTTCAAAAGACTGTCTGGCTGACGAGATGTCGATCGACATGATCCCCGTAGTAGTGAGAGTCATGTAAATGAAGCCAAGTATATCACAAACGCCAATAACGTGTGCTAGGAAGACAACTTCAATAAATGAAATGGAAAAATATCACAAACCTCTATCCTATGGACGGGACACCAAGACCATGATACAAGCAGAAAAATACAAAAACATGGTAGAACACTCAATAAAGACCAGATTCGAAGATCTTGCGTGAACGAGTGAAGAGAAGTTAGCTTTGTACATCGGTGCAAAAATTAATGGGGACATATAAAGATGAATTACCAGACACCAGTAAGGAGGTAAATTTAATACCCCCTACCAACCCCATGGGAACAACATCAAAACCTCAACATAAAAACATTCATAACTGCTACCTGCCCTATTGGAGACCAAAATGTTCTATAAAAGAAAGCAGCAGCATGAGACATGATCGATGACCTGTACCACAGAGAAGCCTGGATCAGCAACAAGAGCAGTTACAAAATGGACGTGCAGGAATCTATGTTGTCTAACCAGACAAAGAAAATGAAACCACTAGTTCATCTGCTGGAAAATTCTGTTCAAACTACTCGTCTGAAGTGCATGCACTAGTTATTGATACAGAAATTTTTTTTTAAATTTTTTTGTTCGTTCGCCTTATTTTTCTAATCCCCAAGGTGGTGTGCGTTGCACTGTGTTTTTATTTTTGCGCCTGTCGGCCCAGTGCATCCGACTTCATCATTCATTTTATGTAAGGGTCTGCTTCCTCCTGCATTTTCTAAGGGTTTGCTTCCCTTGGGTAACGGCCGGTGCTGTGATGGGGATCGAACCCAGCACCTTCTGGTTGTAAGCCGTGCAACTTAACCACTAGGCCACGCCGTCCCCTGCTGCAGAAATGATTAACAACATAACAAGCCAATGTTAACATGGTGTATACCTTACATATGCAATGTCAGTTCTGCAAGCTTTCAAGAATTATAAACTGCTAGAGTTTTTAAAAGCCTTGGGTGAACTAAAAGCCGAAAGAAGGGTAGTGGTACAGTGGATACCATCACACTTTTGCATACCAGAAAATGAGATAGCAAACAGGGGGAAGCAACAAAAGAACAAAATATTACCTTCCAAGAAAAGAAGACACGTATCCAAGCAATAAGAAACGTTGACCAAGCGAAAGACAACTACCACTGTCTTGATCGAGCAGAACAAGTGATACTGTTCCACTTGAGAATGGGACATAACTGATTGAATTGCCATTTACACCGGCTAAAACTGGCTCCATCGCTAAAGTGTATGTGTGGGCAGGCGGCACAGACATCCGAACATATCCTGCAAGAATGTTTTATTTCTTAGCCAATTGCGTACTGAACACTGGCCCACGGAGACGCATTTCCACAGAAAGTTGTTTGGAAGCCCAGAAGAACTCTCCTCTACGGCAACCTTTATCCAGAGAACTGGACTTCACGTGTAGACGTAACAGGAAATAGCATGGGGAACGAGAAAATGATGATGATGATGATGATGATGAAGAAGAAGAAGAAGAAGAAGAAGAAGAGGAAGCGTCTATTTGGGAGGACAAGTCAGTGCTGTACAGATGTACATTTCCAGACACTATAGAAACTTGATTTTACTGCTGGCCATTATATATTCCGAACAACGGGAGAGTAATGTGAAATAACTTGCAAAGTTATTATTTATCTGTCTAGTTCAGCATAACGCAATTATTTATATTGTCATCTATTTATTTTGCAGTGAACTTTCGCGTACTTGTTGTGGAGCCAAACACCATGAAAGTTTCGAACGTGCCTATGGATATCGTCATTTTGGTATTACAGTTTATTCTCATTACTAGTTTCTTAAGTAATGTACACACAATGTGACATATGGACACAGATGTGAGAAGACAGAGACAAAATGCTTTCATTGCACGCGGGAACATATAGGAATCAAAATAAAATAAATCCAATTGGAAAATAAAATCTTGTAAAGTTGCTCAATTCGTTGAAGCATGGATCCAACACTGCAGTTGGTTCCCATAACTAGCTTCCATGAAAGCCTTATTAAATTATTTACAGTGCGGTTTTATATCAATAGTTTGTACGTGGTCCGTTAGCCTGCCGTATAATCACCATTCTTTTGTCGTCTCTAACGACATGTCAAAATTGAAACTTATATATTAATATAAGATCTAATGAGCACAGACAAGACAGAGACCAAACCTACAGTTATTCGAGTACTACAGGAAATGGAGAAAGTCACAAGTTTTGAGTACCTCGGCTCAATTATTAGCAACAATGGAGATTTCGTGAAGGAAGTCCGACAGAGAATGGCTATGCCAATGTAGAGGTTGAATACAATGAGAAACTTTTGGCAGAACTCTAATAAAATGACAAACATAAAATTCCGGCGAGCTTGCATCTTCCCAGTGGCAACGTACGGATGTGAAACGTGGACCAGCACACAAACACTTAAGAAATGGATTGAATCTTTTGAACTAAAATGATCCAAAAGGGTGCTAAAAATACCATGGATATCGAAAAGGAAGCATGCATACCAGAACTGGATATGTAGGGAAATTGGTTAGTAAAAAATATCTTACCAGAAAGTTAAAATAGTTTAGCTATATGAAACGCCATAATGAACTGGGGGGAACGATAGCGGAGGGTATGGTGACTGGAAAGCGAGGGCAGAGGCAGACCGAGGAGAAGATGGACACAAGACATCACAGAGGTCTGAAGTTGACAGCGATAGAGACGTGAGTTCTGGCTAGAGATCGAGAGTCTTATAGATCGGATGTTGTGAAAGCGACATCTGTAAAGGACATGTTTCATGATGATGATGATGATGTGCATGCACATACACATGACTGATTATATGGACAGATACACCGAAAGACATAATCTGACACCTACAAAAACACAAAAAGCAACACTGACACACACATTTCAACATACCAACATACATATGATTGTGAAGTCAATGAAATGCCTATTTCTTACTGAATATGTTTTGCTACTTTTAAATTTAAACAAAAATACAATAGTATCATCATCGTTGTGAGTTTTGTTCATTATTTGTCTATCTCCTGAACTTTCCAAGGACTCGGAAAACAACCGGATAAAACAGTTCTTAGGTATCCAAGGAACTAACTCCCAAGGCGTGGTTCAAGAAAGTTTGTCATTGGTGGAGGGAGTTCCCGAAGGTGAATGGAAAATTAGTGTTACTGTCCAGGTAAGTTCGTTATCTCATTTCAATGTTACGTACAGAACATTTAAGCAACAGTGGAAAGGCGGGTCAGATTTGGAATTGAGCATCGTTTAGCGTAGTCCACAACCAACACAAACACTGTGTTTAAAATACACTCTTATATTGAGTCAAACTTTATATTTTAATTTTGATGGTCCGCAGTTGGATTTATAATAGGATTATCAAATGAGGTTTTGAAAATAAATACAACTAAAAATAGTAATAGAAATGTGTTGGCAGACGCCCACCTTCAGAATGTGGAATCTTACACTTATCTTGGTAGCAATATGTATACAATAGGAGGTACAGAAAACGATGTTGCGTTAAGAGAATAGAATGCGAGAGGAGCTTTCATAGAATTAGTTTGTTTCGTTTGAATTCTCGTCTCGGTATCTGACCATACCCATTTAAAAAAATTTTGATTTAATTAAATTTTAATCAACGTTAAACATTTTTAAATAATGATCGTCTCCTAGATACCAATTAACTTGATTCATACGCTGTGTTAGGCTAAATGCAACCAGCTTATCTTTCCAATAGTAACTGATAAATTCACTTTGCCGCTTCGCGCGTTTGCTAAAATGTCATTACACTTAAACACAAATTAATATTCCAATTTAAATTTCTAATCTATTTTACATCTGTTTTATTATGCAAATAGATGTCTTCTCTAATTCTTCAAAACCGTTTGAGATAACTCAGACTATTCTGAAGTTGCTCTACTGCACATGATGGGAAGACAGCGTGTATTTGTTTAAGACCTATGCTCTACTGGGAGTGGTCATGTTTTTAATTGATTGATTGATTGATTGATTAAAATATTATTGTGTTCACTTACAACCTACATGATTTGTTGTGTTAAATATAGTGTACATATTATTGTTATACCTAAACATTATCAAACTCAAAATCAGCGCTTCAGGTCTTGATAAACAAAACACACCCAATGTTAATAAACATCTCCGAATTAATTGACCAACTGTCCACCTCTTATGGAGCGGAAGTTGTGCTTCAATGGATACCTGACCATGTCGGAAGTTCCAGGAAATGAGAAGTCTGATAAGCTAGTCAGAAGCGGAACCACGCTACCCCAGGCATTACTTAGTATCATACTATAGACTTGTATCCAAATTCTTTTGTCTAGAAGAGAGGGAGAGGGGGGGGGGGGGGGGCATTGCACTACCATCTTGAACCTAAAGAGATTATATCATCATTCTAGAAAAACATTCGACATTTATTTCTTTAATATCTACACAAATACTTTTGTGTTTTGGCTAAGAGTATTCAGAAATCCAGAGATATTACTTGAAATCGGTTATTAAAAACATGGTACATTTATGCGGAACAATTCTTCTGTAAATACGAATATGTTTGCTATCGCTACAGCAGTAACACACTATAGACTGACTGACGCCTTGTATGGCATGGATTACAGAAAAAGCTGGAATGTATTGGGTGTTCCTGAAATGGAACGACACATTTCTGAAATTAGAGTTGAACAGTGTAAGTGATTGATCACTTATTCAGAGCATACCCCAATCAGATGTCCCCAGTAGTGGATTAACTGTTTAGCAATATTTAGCACGTGCTTATAAGCACCAAAGGAAAACAATAATAATAGCAATATTAAATTTGGTTTGAAAATTTGAAGTTTACACGGCCTTTCTTTAAAAAAAGTCAACTTGCGGTCTTTGGCCTTAACTCGTGGCCTGACGTCACTTGTGTTATATAAAACTTTTTGGACTTTGAAATGCAAATAATAATCTGAATTTTGCTTTAACTCTGTATCCCCATGTTTCCGGAGTCCAGACCTCTGATTAATGTTCAAATAATTCAGATCATGGTGTCCATGGAATTTTTTCTATCAGCTGTGCTATGTTTTAGTAGCAGCTCGTTATTGTTCTAGTGAAACCAGGGTTGTGAATGGGGGTGGAAGTTGAAAAGGGGAGTAGGTTTATTTTTTCTTGACTATGCTAAGGACATCAGGTGAAATAAACCCTCCCTTATCCTCCACATCAAGCCATTAACAACATTATATCTATGTTTGGGAGTAGAGGATGAGCAAGTGACATCTGACACTGCTGCCAAGAATATTCAAGGGCTCAAGAGCAAATGATTATGGTCATTCTTTTATTTTTAAAATTGTAGTGTCTCAGAACTCGAAACTTTACACATTCTCGCATGTGGTTTCTGTGGGCTTGCTGCAAATTGGATGTGGCTTCTGTGGGCTTGCTGCAAATTGGATGTGGCTTCTGTGGGCTTGCTACAAATTGGATGTGGTTTCTGTGGGCTTGCTAAAAGTTGGATGTGGTTTCTGTGGGCTTGCTAAAAATTGGATGTGGTTTCTGTGGGCTTGCTAAAAATTGGATGTGGCTTCTGTGGGCTTGCTAAAAATTGGATGTGGTTTCTGTGGGCTTGCTAAAAGTTGGATGTGGTTTCTGTGGGCTTGCTACAAATTGGATATGGCTTCTGTGGGCTTGCTACAAATTGGATGTGGCTTCTGTGGGCTTGCTACAAATTGGATGTGGCTTCTGTGGGTTTGCTGCAAATTGGATGTGGCTTCTGTGGGCTTGCTACAAATTTGATGTGGCTTCTGTGGGCTTGCTACAAATTGGATGTGGCTTCTGTGGGTTTTCTGCAAATTGGATGTGGCTTCTTTGGGTTTGCTACAAATTGGATGTGGCTTCTGTGGGCTTGCTACAAATTGGATGTGACTTCTGTGGGCTTGCTACAAATTGGATGTGACTTCTGTGGGCTTGCTACAAATTGGATGTGGCTTCTGTGGGCTTGCTGCAAATTGGACGTGGCTTCTGTGGGCTTGCTACAAATTGGATGTGGCTTCTGTGGGCTTGCTACAAATTGGATGTGGCTTCTGTGGGCTACAAATTGTACTACAGTCCATCCACATTCATTTCTCAGAACTCGAAACTTTAAACATCCTCGCATGTTACTTGTGTGGGCTTGCTGTAAATTGTACCGAAAGGTGCAAATATCGCTGTCAAGCTGTAAATTACAACACAGCAAATTCCGATCTGCGGATAACATCCAGCTACTTTCAAAGCCATTTTCAAGACTTGGTAGCGGGAGTATGATAACGAACGACGACGACAAAGAAGAAGAAGAAGAAGAAGAAGCTTTCATAAAAGTTGGTTAGGGTAAGAAGCTGCCGTGTCAAACATATATTCCATGAAATTGAGTGACGGGACATGAAATGAAATGGCAATTTAACAAACTTGACTTGTGTTACTATTAAAGGGACAAAACACAGAAAAGACGTTTACAGTGGCCAAATACGGTGAGTAAAATGACAGTCGTAGCAGTTAGAATGTTTTGTGTGTTTGCGTAAACTACATCATCATTACCAATACAAACACCACAATCACTGTCAACTGCAACCATCACTACCAAAAACTGCGGCAAACTTCATCACTATCTAAAAAAGACCACATCATCACCAACAAAAAGATGTAAGAATTTCTTCACTATCAAATACTTGTCCCACCATTATCACTATCAGAAACTTGTACGACCATTATCAATATCCGAAACTTGTACTACCATTATCACTATCAAAAACGTGTACGACCATTATCACTATCAGAAACTTGTTCGACCATTATCACTATCAGAAACTTGTACGACCATTGTCACTATCAAAAACGTGTACGACCATTATCACTATCAAAAACGTGTACGACCATTATCACTATCAAAAACGTGTACGACCATTATCACTATCAAAAACGTGTACGACCATTATCACTATCAAAAACGTGTACGACCATTATCACTATCAAAAACGTGTACGACCATTATCACTATCAAAAACGTGTACGACCATTATCACTATCAGAAACTTGTACGAACATTATCACTATCAAAAACTTGTACGACCATTATCACTATCAAAAACTTGTACGAACACCGTCATTATCAAAACTACGACGAACATCAACGCTATCACAAACTACAGCGACAATCATCTCTATAAACAATTGCAACAACTACCATCCACACCACAATAGTCATCATCTTGAGCAACTTAACCACTGTCATAGCTAGTATTTGCATCGTTGTCATCCTCACTATAACCACTAATATGACCATCACTATCATCCCCATACATCTTCAAATGATCCTCTTGCTCCAAACACTGATTGTTCTTTTCTCAACGTTTCCATCTGAAGCACTTTCTATGCGGTCTAGAATCGTTCTAGATAGAACTGTACTCCTCATTGTCATGCGCGTTCTTCCTCGTTAGGGTCTGGTCAAACATAATGATCAAGACCTCCATTTCACGTCCTCGTTGTAGCTCTTAGAAATAGGTTGTGCCACAGGAGCCTGGTACACCAGATAGGGTTCGACATGTTATTCACCTGAGGTTTTTAGTTTACTGAGAAGCCTCGCATTGCACGATAGTCAGGACGATGGCTGTCCACCGTCTCAAGTATGCCTTAAGAGGTAAGAAGGACAACTTTGACCTATACCAAAGACACGTCAAGAGTTGACTCCTTTCACCACTTGTAGCTTTGAACAACTACAGCGCTGGCTAATGTCCATATTGTCTATCATTTATAATTTATTGATAATTACTGACAATTATAGTTTATTCACCGAAAAATGTCTGCTCAAACTACTCGACTGAAGTTCAGACACAAATTTTTGTGCTGGAATTATTAGTAACACAACAAGCCAACGCGGGCAGGCTACATTCCTTACAGATGTAATGTCAGTTCTCCAAGCCCCCAAGAAAGATAAACTGCCAGAGCTTAACAAAAGTCTTAGACGAACTAAACGTCAAGAGAAGGGTAATGCTACAGTGGAAACCATCACACTGTATCATACCAGGAAACGAGAAAGCAGAAAGGTTAGCAAAGCAGGGAGCAACACGAGTGCAAAAAGAACAAACATTGACCTTTCACGAAAAGACGACTCTTATCCTAGTAATAAAAAAGTTGACCATGAGAAACAACATAACAAATTGAAATGTTATTTACATAGACTGAAATTGGCTCCATCACCCATATGTACGTGCGGACAAGTATGGCAGACATCTGAACATATACTGTAAGACTGTTAAATGCTTGTCAATTGCGCACTGGGAGCTGGCCTATGGTGACACATCTCCACACAAAGGTGTTTGAAAATCTTGAACTACAGCAACATTTATTCAGAGAACTGGATATCGCTCATGGATGTAAACAAATAAAAAACGTCGCGAACGAGAAGAAGAAGATGTATGTGGTGGAATTGTCTGGTGGAATTGCCTGGTGGAATTGTCGGGTGGATTTGCCTGTTAGAATCGCCTGGTGGAATTGCTTGTGTCTATAAAACATTTCCAGTCTTCAGTAGTATTAATGCGTGCACGATTTCCGATTTTGTTGATGAGTTACTGTTACTGTTTGGACTCAACATCAGCGTACAAAAGACGAAAGTGATGGCTGGAGGTGCAGATCCTCCAGATATTGTTTTAAACGATACAAATCTGGAGGTAGTAATCCCTTCAACTATCTCGGATCTATCATCACCGACAACCTTTCACTGGGCCCAGAGCTGCAGAAACGATTAGGAATCTCATTATCAGCACTTGCTAGGCTCTCACAGACAGTGTGTATTAACAACAGGCTGATCATCTCCAGATAGGTTGCTGTGTGCAGATTATGTGTGATTAGTTCCTTGATCTATGGCAGCGAAACATGGACTCTGTACGCATCATATGAAAAATGGTCAAATGGTTTTCATATGCGCTGCCTGGGAATTTCATGGAGTGACAAAGTGATTCAATAGCACACAATCGGACGGTGTGTATAATTCGTCTTTCCTGCAAAAACTGCACACAATTTATTTTCTTGCGTGTCAAGTGTGACAACTGCAATAAATCCATCTTCCACGTACGGTGTTAGATATGAGAATGACATGGACATAGGTTTACCGCGCGAATTGAAGACGCGCGAATTGAAAAGTATGGTGCTTCGTGTGGCTACATTTTACTAAATTTGACCTATCATAATCCGTGGGTGAATTAATGCACAAGTACCGAAAACTGTTAGCAAATATATTTCAAGAATTAAGGAATAAATAACTAGTTTTCTTTGGTATTAGAAGAGGAAGAAATGGAATTAGATAAAAAGGAAGTAGAAAATAAAGGAGAAAAAGGAAAAAAAGAAAGAAAAATTAAAAAATAGAAAAAACAGTAGAAGGAGAAGAAAAAGAAGAAGAAGAATATGAAGAAGAGGATGAAGGAGGAAGAGGAAGGAAATTCTAAAAATAATGCGATGCAGAAGAAGAAGAAGAAGAAGAAGAAGAACAAGAAGAAGAAGAAGAAGAAAAAGAATAAGGGAAGGATGAAGATGCTGAAGAGTGTAAAATAAGAAGCAGAAAATGAAAATGAAGAAAAAGAAAAAACAATAGAAGGAACAACACGTCTGATGTTTGTGTCGTTATGAATGAGAAGAATATGTAAACGTAAAATATTTACATTACTAACTAATCTTTTCTTTTTCTTGTTTCAGTGCTACCAAAATTTTCAGTCGATGTAAGTCCGCCTGCAATTGCATTATCGTCTGGCCCACCTCTGAGGATCCGTGTCGTATCGAAGTAAGACAGCTTATGTTATAACGCTTTACCTTTAATTTGTTTTCATGTGGATTCTAATTGGGCATACTACAGTTTAACCCCACGTCCATGTTGTAGTGAGTGGGAACCTGGAGTAACAGTAAGGGTTTATCCTTACAGTCGTGGGTGAATGACGCATTAACACTGCTGAGGATTAACAAGCAGTATACTACTGTTACAAAGACATTAACGGAGCTTAAACAGACTGATCTAAACGGAATACAGGTTGAAAACACTAAAAGACAACATAATACTCTCAGAAACAGAATACGAGGGATGGTCGAAAGATTTTACACTTCAGTATGAAAGAGTCAATGCACTTACCTGATCATTGGTATGAATTTTAGTCCTACTCTAGGTATTTGCCCTGCAAGGCGTTACACCTCTCCCATCTATTCTTCATCTCAACTCCCCCGTCTGGATCCAGAACAACATCTCCAGTTCATTAACAAGTTTTGGACGTCAGAAAGGCGACGTCCATGAAGCGGATTTTTCATGTTTGTGGACAGGAAGCAGACAGTAGGTCAAGTTTGCGTCAGAATGGTGAATGGGACACGATTTTATACCCGCACGTTTTTCTCACGAATCAAAAACGGAGATTGAACTGGAACCTGGAACAAGAAATGTCTAACATCCCCGGCGTCAATGTTTGCTAGTCGTAGGACGCCATTAATCAGGTCACGTTCAACAACTCGAGAAATGATTTTTAAACATGTGGATTGGTTGAAAGTGGATAATAATACTTTAGCGGCGTGTCTGGTCCTGGACAAACAACTACGGCTCCCCACGACGCCTCACGGCATAGGTGGATAAGACAAGAAAGTGGATACATGTTCAGATCAAGATGATATTTTTCCAAAATTGTCGTTTGAAATAAGAGACCTGTAAGCAAAACTATTATCAAACACTTACGAAGGTGATTGTTCCAGGGAATTGGAAAGATGTAACAGTAATCCCCTTGTTCAAACAGGGCAAAACATTAGATACATACAATTATAGACCGGTGAGTTTAATGAGCATAGTATGCAACATTATTAAGTCAATAACGATAGAAAACATTGTAATTCACTAGGGCAGATTTAATCTAATCAGGAATAGTCAGCATGTGTTAACTAAAGGCAGAATTAAGAAGTTAATAAAAAAAAATCACTTACCCTAACTACTTCCCCTGTCCAGGGCACCACATCAGACATGTTACCAATGCTCGGCCACGTGCATTGCCTTGTGGTACCCCATGAACATGTCCTCCATTTTTCCACGATGTCTTGGGCAGATCATCATGTGTTCTGGATCTTGCATTTCTACATAGTCACATATCTCTTTAAGTTCTTCCTTTGTCATCATACAGCAGTTCGGAGTCTATTTAGTGTCTTCCATGTTGCGAAAGGCAAGTGGTGTCCAAGCGCAGGTTCAACACCTACAACAGAGACATGGAACGCTCGTTTCTCACTGCCTTTGAATCGCGTTCAACCCCTCCCACCCCCCTCCTATGGTTATCGAGACGCTCCAGTCGACCAAGCCGTATATGGTAACTAAATTTTACATGCGATTAAAGAAATTAACCACTCTCAGTTCATCCCGTAACCCATCAGGTCGTTGGGGCACACATAAAGACATGAAAATCCCACGCCAGCTCTCTCTGTCTGTCGCCGCCTGACGTATCTCACCGGGACGAAGGCCTGACCACTCAGTGATGTTGTCCGCCCATCTCTTCCTTGGACGTCCTCGCCCTCTCTATCCCGGTACGGATCCAAAGAGTATCGAGTTGGGAATTCCGTTGGACCTCGCGACGTGCCCGCACCAGGCCATCTTTCGTCTTTTGATAGTTGTGAGCAGATCTTCAAAAGGACCAATAGCGTCTTCAACTCTCTGACGGATTTCTACATTCGTGACACGATCTTTATATGTAACATTTAGGAGTTTTCTATAGCACCTCATTTCCATTGCATGTATTCTGCCCTGGATATCTGCTGTAATGGTCCAGGTCTCGCAGGCATCCAGAAATATTGACAGCACCAAAGAGCGCAGTAGTCTGACTTTTATGCCGAGGGCGAGGCGCTTGTCTCGTCAAATAGGTTGCAGCCTAGTCAGCGCCGCTGTTGTTTGTGCTTTTCTTGCATAACCACTCTATCTCATGAAAAAACTGAGACCTAGTACACGGAATTCTGTAACACTTCATCCCCGACAGCAGTGTCGACTCTGGGACAACCTTTATCTTATTTGAAAAGCTACAGAAAAATTGTGTTTGCATTGATTTATTTACTCTCATTATATCACGTGTTTTAAGGTACACCTTCGGCAAACCAGTGGCCTATGCTCTTGTGGATCTACGGATCAGATTAAAGGAATACTTCACTACAACGGAAGTGAAAGGCTTATATCGAAATGGCAAGGTATGATCCGATTATACATACAATATTGATTGTTAGCGTACCTTTTTTATATGGCATTATTATTTTGTTTTCTTCTTCGCTATATTATCTAAAGCGGTATACGTTGCACGGTGATCCTGTGGCTGAAGTGATTAAGCCGTCGGCCTCGTGATCAGGTGGTGTGGGTTCGACTCCGGACTTCGCCGTCGTTTTTACGGGAGCTTGATGCGAAATCCTCTGCATTTCGTAGTCGTCTTGTCCTTGACTTGCCACTGGAGTGGGGCGGCTCGAGACGAAAGAGTGACGATAAAAAGTAGCGCAGTTAAACCCTACTAGTAATAGCGCTAGAAAAATTAATTATGCCATCAACAGAGCTAAAGTATAAACGCTGCTTGCCCTGTCAGTTATAGCACACTATTAGAGGCTAGATGTTTTTCAAACACAATAAAAATAAAGCCTAGGCCGTTCTTCTGTTCAAACCTATGTCTAGAGACCTGAAATTGTAACTTATTTGCCATCATCTATCTTCACTAATTTGACTAGGCTTGTCTTCGTTCGTTCTCAATCTCCGGCTACCAAACCCTGAAAGGGCTTAAGTAGCAGAATGTAGTCCAGAACGGAATGCGTTGTATCGTAGTTTACCGATTGACTGTGATATTTGCACCTTTTGGTCCAACACATCGGACTGCAGCAAGCATTTTTTGGGTACCGGGCTACCATTCCCTCTCCGATCCTTAGCCAGTCTGCCCTGCTGCAGCAGGAGATGTAGAAGGGTCTTGGCAGCTCTGGTTCGCTGGCCCTGATGCTAGCAGTCAGCTATGGGTCGCTGACCACTGTAGCTCATGCGCTGCTCAGCATCTTGATCCCTCTTCACTAATTTGATCACATAATGAACACAAATTTTTTAAAATCAACCAGACTTTAGTGCTGCACACCGCATTTACTTAATCCTTACTTGCAATGTTCTTGTTTTATTGTTGCAGCTCAACAGCAATGGTGAATTATCTTTTGACATAAGCACAAAACAACTGTTGAGCCTAGTGATGACTGAATTCCCGTATGTAACAGATTTGGCCTACTTTAGTTTTATGGTTGAAGCAGTTGTGACAGAGTTCAACACTGGACGTAAGCAGAATGGGTCTGCAGTTATGGAAATACATAGTTCCCCACTGAAAGCCAATTTCTTGCCTGTTTCACAAGCAAATTTCAAGCAAGGTTTATTCTGCACAGCACACGTAAGTGCGCATTTTATTTGCACAAGGAAATATAGTAGTTTTACTACTGTTTGTTTGCATGCATTATATATAGCATAAAAAACGTGTATGAATATTTTAATTGAATACTTGAATCCTGGTACTCATTCAGGAAAGGTTGTGTTAGGTTTCCCATTGCTGGCGTAGTCGAGGGGTTATTGAAGACTGAAGGATACAGACCGCTTCGGACCTGCTGTCGTCACGTCGTGTTCTGGCTATGTTTGTTTATTCTCCCCCCCCCCCCCCCCAACATAAAAACAACATATCCCTTACCAGGGATTCGAATAGCTACCGTCCTTGTCAGCAGGCAGGCCTTGAAACCATTCGGCCACGCACCCCTCCAGGTAGCCAAAAGCTGCTTGAATGTCCTCTCGGAGTACCATGATGATAAAAGGGATTGGTTCAAATCTTCTCTCAAAATTCAAAAAATATTGTAAAAATCTACTCTAATTATTTGTACATTCCTCCAGACCTAATAAGCCGCAGGAAGTTTTAAATACCTACTACGTATAGCCGAAGCCTTCGGCTACCTGGCAACATACATTGACATACCTGTTTGAATACCAGGATTCCAAGTATGCCAAGTATAAGACGCCTACCTTGACTTCTTCGTAGTTCTCCCTGGAAACGGGCTGTTTCAATGGCAGCTTGGCTAACAGGATGGAGATCGACGTGATCCTCATAGTAGTAAGCGACAAGCAGAATAAGCCAAGCATAGCACAACCGCCTGGATAACCCCCGTCCACCTTCATCAGCACATTCGGGATGGGAGGAAAGCTGCTGTAATCCGCCGCTTAACGCCATTTTTAGCGCACAATAGAATAATCTCACTCCTCGTGGGCATTCAACATTATCATACATGTTCGTTTCCTTTTGTGGAGTCTGACGTTCCTTACTGGGAAGGAAGAATAAGACTACCATTCCTGGGTGCCTTTAATTGTGGTTAGGTCAGGTCAGGTCATCCCGTAACCGGTAGGTCGTTGGGGCACACATGAAGATACCCTCACAAGACCACGCCACCCTTCTCTGCCTGTGCCTCTTCTGGTCAGAGATTGGTCATTCTTTTATGTTGTCCTCCCATCTCTTTTTGGGACGGCCTTTTCGTCGTCTGCCTTGCACATTTCCGTGGAGGATCGTATTTGCAAGACCATTTGATCTCGATGTGTAACCGTACCAAGCGAGTTTCCTACTTTTGACAGTTACCAAGAGGTCTTCAAAAGGCCCTATTGCTTTTGTAATTCTATCTCGTATTTCCTCATTTGTAACTCGATCTTTGTACGTGACGTTTAAAAGTCTTCGAAAACATCTCATCTCCAAGGCCTGTATCCTTCTATTAATATTTGTAATATTTGTTGAATTGTGGAAGCTGGTTTATTAAAGTTGTGTATGGAGCTATCAACTTTATCATGTGCAGAAACTGCAACTGTAAGGGTACGCAATGCTTTGGTACAGACTTCCTGCAAGTAGCAATCTTTTATGAGCTGAAAGGATATTAATAAGAATAACCATGTAAGCTAATCATTGTAGGGAGTGTTTGAAACAAATTTACAAAATTAAGCAAATTTTTAATAAATAATATTAAAGAAAACAGCAAACACGTATGGTAAAACAGTTCTTTATCTCTCTTTATATTCTCTAGTTGGAAGTTAAGAGGGTAGATGATACCAAGTTTTTGCCAAAAGAAGCCAGTCAAATTAAAGTTCGCTTCAATGTGACTTATGAGGTTCCTATACCGGAGGAGGAACTGACGACAACAGAGGCACCAGTAACTACAGACAGCAGCAAGACTAATTCTAATTCAAGTGACATTGCATGGAGTGGTACATTGCTTGTTTGTTCTGTACATTTTTTGTTGTAGATGCTGCTTTTATAAGGAAGTCTAAGTGAGCCAGAAATGTAGTATACATGCCTGCCAATAGATGGGAGAGAGAAAAGACAAATATGTGTCCACTCCGTCGCCCGAGTCGTTCGCCGGGGTCTTTGTGTATGACAAGGACAAGAATAGCACCATTGCCCCACAGAAAGCATGTCGTAAGAAGCGACTAACTGTGTGACATAATACTAGCTAAGGTTAGGTGGTTTGTTACAAGCATTCCATGGCGAAGTGGTTAAGCCGTTGGCCTCGTAATTAGGTGGTGTGGGTTCGACTCCAGACTCCGCCGTCTTTTTTCACAGGTTCTTGATGCGGAGTCCCCTGCATCTCGTAGTCGGCCCCTAGTCGACTTGCTCTTGACTTGCCACTGGGGTCGGACAGCACGAGACGAGAGAGTGAGGATAAAAAGTAGTTAATCCTTACTAAAAATAGCGCTAGCAAAATTAATAATGCCATCATCGTCTACGATGGACGGCGGCCTTTGCCTTTGCCTTGTTACGAGCAGCATAGATGTAGCCTAACAGGCTGCGTGTCTACTTTGCTCGAGTGTTTGAGTCTTTGAAGATGGGTTCCATATAGGTCAAAAGCTTGTTGAATGTAAAATTCCTGTCCGGCTTTAAAAGACCAATTCCCAATATGTAATAGAAGTTTAAAAGAGTGAATAACTGGTTTTCGTAATTTCAAAAGAAAAAGATGTGTTTTCCGAGTGTTTTAAAAAATTAAGTGTTCACAATAGTTGTTGCTAGATTGTGTATTTTAAAACTGTGAAAAGAAGGAAAAAAATTCAGCCAAAAAGTCATAGCTCGCTACAAGGTCGGCAAACTATAGTTAGCTAAGACCCTGTTCCACCTCCAAGTGGCGGCTCTGGAAACAGGCTGCACTAGTGTAGTCTGGAAGAATGTGGATCGCAGTGGGAAGGAAAACAAGGTACCCATAAAAGCTAGCTAAAATCAGATGTGTTGGGTCAAAAGACACAGATATTGCAGCCTCGCTATAACCTATGACGCAACGTCCATTTTAGGACAAATGCCGAAGATGAAGAAGATGATGATGAAGATGAAGAAGAAGAATAAGAAGACGAAGAAGAAGAAGAATATGAACAAAAAATAATAGCAACATTTATTGTTGAGGAATTAATTGCCAAAGGTATTTGCTCTTTAAAAAATTCTTCACAGACAAGATGTTCAACTTTAACCCCTGGAGACCTACCAGCACCAGAAAAATCCTGGAGCTGGAAACACCTGTACAAACCCTACCCGCAACAGGATATGCCAGTTGTACATTCACTGTACCGAAGGAAGCCTCCAGTGTTCAAATTGAAGCCACTTTTGATAAACCATTTGAGAAAACTAGTGTAACTCACTACATCGGTAAATTTGAATCTCCAAGCAGCACTTACGTGCAGATTTCAGCACCACTTAAAATACCGAAAGTAAGATTTTCTTGATTTCTGTTACATTTAACCTTATCTTCAGTTTTTGTCATTTCTGTTATACACTGGGTTTGTATATTCTATATGTCTGTCTGTCTGGCTGGCCCTCTGTCTGTCTGTCTGTTTATATCCATCCATCCATCCACCCATCCATCCACCCATCCATCCACCCATCCATCCATCCATCCATCTATCTATCCATCTATCCATCTATCCATCTATCCATCTGTCTGTCTGTCTGTCTCTGTCTGTCTGTCTTGTCTGTCTGTCTTGTCTGTCTGTCTTGTCTGTCTTGTCTGTCTCTGTCTGTCTGTCTGTCTTGTCTGTCTGACTTGTCTGTCTTGTCTGTCTCTGTCTGTCTGTCTTGTCTATCTTGTCTGTCTTGTCTGTCTTGTCTGTCTCTGTCTGTCTGTCTGCCTGCCTGCCTGCCTTGCCTGCCTGCCTATCTATCTATCTATCTGTCTGTCTATCTATCTATCTATCTATCTATCTATCTATCTATCTATCTATCTATCTATCTATCTATCTATCTATCTTTCTATCTATCTAATCTATCTATCTATCTATCTATCTATCTATCTATCTATCTATCTATCTATCTATCTATCTATCTAGCTATCTATCTATCTATCTACCTACATAAATCCATCCATCCATCCAGCTATCTATCCATCGATGGATATCCATCTATGTTTTTTTGCGCGCCAAATACGGCGCATAAGACAGAAACAAATGATCTCCAGTTGAAACGGTGTGACGCCACTGTTTGTAGATCTTGTATGGTTCTGAGACTGAACAGGCTGAAGAAATTATGGCAGAGCATCAACAAAATGATAAAAGTAAAAGTCTTTAGAGCCTGTGTTTTTCCTGTGGCAGCTTATGGCTGCGAATCATGAACGATTACCAAAACTTATAGACAAAGAATCGAATCTTTCGAGTCAAAATGTTACAAAAAGATTCTCAGAATACCCTGGACAGAGAAAAAACAAATGAAGACTTTCGGCAAGAGGTGAGCATAGAGGAGAACTGGTTTATCAATTCCATTTTGGCTAGAAAATGTAAATACTTTGGTCACATCAAGAGACACAACGGTCTTGAGAGAACAGTGATGGAAGGTATGGTGCCAGCCAAAAGAGGAAGGGGTAGACCAAGAAGACGATGGCACCAAGATATCCAGGAATGCCTGAGTATGACTGTGGCGGAGGCTGGCGTTTTGGCAAGAGAACCAGTTTCTTCCAGACAGACGGTGATGGGAGCGACGTTCTACAAAGGACATGCTACATGATGATGATGATGGTTCTGTGGCCATAGTTGAGCCATCTTGGATTTTTGTTCTTCTGAGTGATTCATTGTGTATCCTTCTTTTCCTAACGCCCTTGGTGTCCATTCGAGTACTTACAATGGAAGACGGTTGTTATTCATTCTAAGGTCATGTCCGATGTATCTCCATCGTCGTTTTTTACTGTTAATGGTCGACACGTATAGTTGGTTTGTCTCAGTTCTAATCGAGTCATTAGTTATGAACTGGTCCCAGCGTATATTCAATCATTTTCTTGTATATTGCAAAGGTCGCCGTCCATCGTAGACGATGATGGCATAATTAATTTTGCTAGCGCTATTTTTAGTAAGGATTAACTGCGTTACTTTGTATCCCCACTATCTCGTCTCGTGCCGCCTGACCCCAGTGGCAAGTCAAGGACAAGACGACTAGGAGGCTACTATGAGATGCAGGGGACTCCGCATCAAGCTCCCATGAAAAAGACGTCGGAGTCCGGAGTCGAACCCACACCACCTGATCACGAGGCCGACGGTTAACCACTTCGCGACGGAATCTCCTCCTGTATATTAGTACCAATACAATTGTTGTGTCCTATCAAACAATATAAACCTATGATGTTCATGATCTTCTGACCTGTCTAGACTGAAATAACTTACCAGGGAAATCACTGCAAGATATGTCAAGCAAAATTCACATTGAAACAAGTAACAAACATATAATCAAAACTACATTTGGGATCAAGATGGTGATCAGTGCATGATCTGTGGCAGTCATGGACCTATACCTGACTAGTATCAGGGCCACGAACCAAAGCTGCCAAGACCCTTCTACACCTCCACGTGGTGATCCTGGATAACAGGCTGCAGCAGGGCAGACTGACTAATAAGAAGGAATCGAAGAGGGAAGGCAAACCCGGTACCCAAAAATGCCTGCTGAAGTCGGATGTGTCGGACAGAAAGTTACAAATATTGTAGTCAAGCTGTGCACTACAGCACAACGCATTCCGTTCTCCTGAATAAATCCTTCTTGCAAAGCCTTTTTGCAGGACTTGGTAGAGCATGAGAATCCCGCTTGGCGATAACAAGAAATCTACACATCTCACCTTTCTGAGACGTTGTATGGCAAGGGCAGTAGAACAAAAGAAGAAGAAATGTAGAGGGAGTTTGAGAACGTAGAAGAAAAAGAAGAAGAAAACCGAAATGGATAGCCAGAAAGATTAGAATGACAAGCTCAGTGGACAGACATGCTTGAAGAATTTGAATACTAAGAGAAAGACGTATCAAAAAGTAAACCTTATGATTTTAAAACGAAAGGCTACAGAAAAAAAAATCTTTTAGAAAAAAAGCTTCAAATATATACTGAAGTAGATTCCGCTAGAACATTGACAGAATACAAGTGTGTGCTGGGGAAAATGAAAGTCAATAAAAGAATAAAACAGCATACACATGGTCAAACCATTCTCTCTCTCTCCTTCTTCACACTACATCAGACGTCAACTTGAATACATGTAACCCTTTACGGTCCAACCTAATTTACAAGATGTTAGTCTTAATAATAATAATAACAATAATGTTCCGACGTGAGTGGTGTAATGGTAAGATCTCACCAGTAACACAAATCTGCCTATATCAGTCCTAGGTGGTCCTTAGTTTACCGCGCCGAAACCTGAACGTTGCTGAAACATGACATGTCGAGACTGGAGACCTTCCACGTGTGCAGCCAGCGGTGTATCCTGGGCATCCGATGGGATGACTACATCCGCAACGTGAAGGTCTCTGCTAAAACAGGCCTCCTCTCAATCTTAGTAATTCTTGACCGACCCTGTTTCTTAGTCTTAATAGTCTTGCAAATACGATCCTACACGGAAAGGTGCAAGATAGACAACGAATAGATCGTCACAAAACAGAGGTGGGAGGACAACATAAAAGAAGGACCAATCTCCGACCAGAGGAGGCAGAGGCAGCAGCCGCTGACAGAGAGGAATGACGTGGGGTTGCGGGGATGTCTTCATTTGTGCCCTAATAATTCCTCACCGGTTACAGGATGATCTGATCTGTCCTGAGCCTAATGTCCAAGACAAGAGCAATAATTTGATGTGTTTCATTGTTAACAACCATTAACATTGCCTTTAAATCTAAATTTATGATTTTTTAATTTAAAGATACAACTTTTGTTTATAAAAGAAAGGTAGCTAAATAACAAGATATGATTGATAAGGAACATGTAACGTCAGGTAAATCGGACTGTTAGTGGTTCTACTTTAGTTACCTGTAACGGATAATTTGGAATAAAGGGGTAAAAATCGATGGGGAGGGTCTGAGCTTGTTGGTATATCCACAGAGCTTGTCAAGATATAGTGCTGATGATGGACATATGTGACCATCACTACTGTCTTCTTGCTACATAAACCATATGTGTATTCAATTTATTTTATTCTCACCAAACCATATCTGCATGATAAATAGTATTTATTTATAGATTGGTGACAGCGTAACCATAAAGGTGGAATCAACAGAACCAATGACAAAGTTCACTTACCTGGTATGTCATTTATTAAATTTAAGAGATATTACATCCTTTTTCTGATGCATTTGTGAGATGTTTCATGTCTCACCATTAAGCTTTATCACATGCAATCTGTCAGACACTACACAGAGAATTTTGCGACATTATAAAGTTTAATAAATACTGTATCTAAGTCATTTCTGACAAAACTTTCAGGAATCGTATTCGAAAAAGCAATATGTTTAAGGCATAGCTGTTGCAAAGTTGTATTGGAGCAATATGTTTCAGGCAGATCTGTTGCAAAGTTTGATTGGAGCAATATGTTTCAGGCAGATCTATTGCAAAGTTGGATTGGAGCAATATGTTTTAGGCAGAGCTGTTGCAAAGTTTGATTGGAGCAATATGTTTCAGGCAGAGCTGTTGCAAAGTTTGATTGGAGCAATATGTTTCAGGCAGAGCTGTTGCAAAGTTTGATTGGAGCAATATGTTTCAGGCAGAGCTGTTGCAAAGTTTGATTGGAGCAATATGTTTCAGGCAGAGCTGTTGCAAAGTTTGATTGGAGCAATATGTTTCAGGCAGAGCTGTTGCAAAGTTTGATTGGAGCAATATGTTTCAGGCAGAGCTGTTGCAAAGTTTGATTGGAGCAATATGTTTCAGGCAGAGCTGTTGCAAAGTTTGATTGGAGCAATATGTTTCAGGCAGAGCTGTTGCAAAGTTTGATTGGAGCAATATGTTTCAGGCAGAGATGTTGCAAAGTTTGATTGGAGCAATATGTTTCAGGCAGAGCTGTTGCAAAGTTTGATTGGAGCAATATGTTTCAGGCAGAGCTGTTGCAAAGTTTGATTGGAGCAATATGTTTCAGGCAGAGCTGTTGCAAAGTTTGATTGGAGCAATATGTTTCAGGCAGAGCTGTTGCAAAGTTTGATTGGAGCAATATGTTTCAGGCAGGGCTGTTGCAAAGTTTGATTGGAGCAATATGTTTCAGGCAGAGCTGTTGCAAAGTTTGATTGGAGCAATATGTTTCAGGCAGAGCTGTTGCAAAGTTTGATTGGAGCAATATGTTTCAGGCAGAGCTGTTGCAAAGTTTGATTGGAGCAATATGTTTCAGGCAGAGCTGTTGCAAAGTTTGATTGGAGCAATATGTTTCAGGCAGAGCTGTTGCAAAGTTTGATTGGAGCAATATGTTTCAGACAGAGCTGTTGCAAAGTTTGATTGGAGCAATATGTTTCAGGCAGAGCTGTTGCAAAGTTTGATTGGAGCAATATGTTTCAGGCAGAGCTGTTGCACAGTTTGATTGGAGCAATATGTTTCAGGCAGAGCTGTTGCAAAGTTTGATTGGAGCAATATGTTTCAGGCAGAGCTGTTGCAAAGTTTGATTGGAGCAATATGTTTCAGGCAGAGCTGTTGCAAAGTTTGATTGGAGCAATATGTTTCAGGCAGAGATGTTGCAAAGTTTGATTGGAGCAATATGTTTCAGGCAGAGCTGTTGCAAAGTTTGATTGGAGCAATATGTTTCAGGCAGAGCTGTTGCAAAGTTTGATTGGAGCAATATGTTTCAGGCAGAGCTGTTGCAAAGTTTGATTGGAGCAATATGTTTCAGGCAGAGCTGTTGCAAAGTTTGATTGGAGCAATATGTTTCAGGCAGAGCTGTTGCAAAGTTTGATTGGAGCAATATGTTTCAGGCAGAGATGTTGCAAAGTTTGATTGGAGCAATATGTTTCAGGCAGAGCTGTTGCAAAGTTTGATTGGAGCAATATGTTTCAGGCAGAGCTGTTGCAAAGTTTGATTGGAGCAATATGTTTCAGGCAGAGCTGTTGCAAAGTTTGATTGGAGCAATATGTTTCAGGCAGAGCTGTTGCAAAGTTTGATTGGAGCAATATGTTTCAGGCAGAGCTGTTGCAAAGTTTGATTGGAGCAATATGTTTCAGGCAGAGCTGTTGCAAAGTTTGATTGGAGCAATATGTTTCAGGCAGAGCTGTTGCAAAGTTTGATTGGAGCAATATGTTTCAGGCAGAGCTGTTGCAAAGTTTGATTGGAGCAATATGTTTCAGGCAGAGCTGTTGCAAAGTTTGATTGGAGCAATATGTTTCAGGCAGAGCTGTTGCAAAGTTTGATTGGAGCAATATGTTTCAGGCAGAGCTGTTGCAAAGTTTGATTGGAGCAATATGTTTCAGGCAGAGCTGTTGCAAAGTTTGGGAAAAGTAGTATATGTTGTATTTATAACGGTTCTCTCATATACTTTCTGTTTTTGGATTGTGCCTTTATTGTTAGTTTTTAGAAGTAATCATTTCGAATTGTTTCATAATTTACTGCATTTTGGAAAGCATTGCCATCAGCAGGGGTCTCATGCAGTTACCAGATTTTGAAGTTAAGTTAATGGCTCAATGGCAGCACTACAGTAAAACCAGCATACTTGTTCTTTATTTCTTATAAGTTTCTTCTTTTTTGAAGTTTTTCTGTGAAGAAGAGTAAGTACATAAACTCAAATGATATAAATCAGAAATATCCACCTCCAAACCTTGGCCCAAGTATAGACTGGCGGCTTTACTGAGAGTGCTGTTAAAAATAGAGTAAGTAGTAAAATGTTGCTTCTTATAATCGCCACTTATTTGGCTGTTATATGTTTCTTCTTCTTCTTCTTCTTCTTCTTCTTCTTCTTCTTCTTCTTCTTCTTCTTCTTCTTCTTCTTCTTCTTCTTCTTCTTCATCGTACGCTGTTTACAGCGATATTTACGTTGCACTGTTTTATTTTATTAAGCCTGTGGCTCAGTGCATCCGATTTCAACAGGCGTTTCTGTAGGGTTGCCCTCCTTAGCCTTTGGCTGTCCTCAGCCTAACTGCAAGGCAGCAGTTGGTTATATGTTTCAATTATTGACAGGTGTGTAGTACGGTAGGTTGACATTACTTTCCGTACGTTAAGGAGCGATCGAAACAATAACAATTATCGTGTCTGTCAAACTGGACACGGTGGGATTTGAACCGGGTACGTTGGGATTGTGAAAACAAGTTTTTTTTACCCACGCTGCCTCCTTACAAACGGAGAAGACGACATAATTCTTCAATCAACAAATAAAGTCCACTGAACAGCAATTATCAAGGCACAAACAATTGCCCTGCAATCGGCAGCTGAACTTCTTTTTATCAAAAGCTCAGCATAGTCAGAGAAACGGACAGTGGTCTTTACTGATGCTTTCTTGAGTATAACTGCACTGAATATTTAACTGTATAATGCACACGAGCACTAGTCAGACACTTGAACACCTTGTCCTGTGATTTCACATGAGCACAATTAAGTGAAAGCCAGCTTACTGTGGTAACTTGACAATGAGATGATACAGACCTGCAATACAGAGAGAAGCAACATTACAGCAAAACCATAAGTGGACAATATATGATGAGAAAAACGACTGCAAAATCATTTATTAAATAAACATTGGAAGAAAATCATCCAGCTGAGGAGTCCATATCATGGAGTGGATATGAACATGCTGGTAGGATACAAAGAAGAGCTACACAAATGCTTGTGGTGTTTCAGAATTATAGTTATGAGGAAAGACTGAAAAAAACTGGTCTTTAGTGTCTCGATCAGAGAATAATACAAGTTTATAAATTAATCAATGGAAAGAATAAATTAGACTATACTAAGATTTCCAAAGTACGACCGTCTACAAGAACAATAGGAAACGGTTACAAATTGTTTAAAGACAGGTCCATATTAGACATTAAGAAATATTTTTTTAGTCAGAGACAAGTAAATTCATGGAACGCATTGCCGCATGATGTAGTGAAAGCAGAGTCAGTTAATGCATTCAAATATAGATTGGATGCTCACAGTATTTTCAGTATCGGTGTAGTGAAATAACCTAGTTATAAACAGGCTCCGTAGAGCCTTCTATACCAGTATAATGAAGTTAAGTTAAGAGACACAAAAGGCTGAGGTTGCATCGTTACAGAAAATATGTGATTGGCACCACAAATCTGTGAATCTGTGAGACCAGTCTCATGACAGACCAGCCCAATACTTACTGGTGAAAGGCGAGGCACGTAGCCGCAATCAGTATCACTGCCTGAGACGTTGTGCAGCGTTGTTTGTAATCGTGAGCCTACAGCTGCATTTGTTAGAGTTGTGGTGTAAATATTTGATGGCTACAGAGTATGAAGAAAAAGAGGAAAAAGGGTTATTTGTTTCATTCTACTTTATTCTCTCGTGTTATTTATGTTTTGTCTTTTTCTGTGACCTTTAAACCTTTTAAAAGTATTTAGGCCATCATTATCATCATCATCTTTTATCTACTTGTGTCGTTAGACGACGTGGGGAGGTGTAGTTTTCTGTCGTGTGTCAGCTTTGTCGCCGATGTTGTTGTCATTCCGTGTTTCTTCAGTGTCTCACGGACACCATCTATCCATCTTTTTAGTGGTCTCCCTCGTGCTCTGCAACCCTGATGTCTGGTATTGTAGATAAGCGCAGCTGGGAACTTTGCTTGCATTCTTGTCAGGTGTCTGAACCATTTTATTCTCTGCCTTTCAGTGCATTCCATGCACGATCTTGCACCTACTTTCTGTCTGATTACTTCTTTTTTTACTCTGTCCAACCTTATGCCCCAGCAGCCTTTCTGAAACACCTCATTTCGCATGCAATGATTTTTCTTTCTTGAACTTTAATGATAGAAAATGTCTAACACTGATAGCAGGTATAAAATTTAAGTTTCACCCCTTATTGCAGAGTTCGACAACCTACAACACTCTGCTGTATTCAGCCCGCCAGTCAAAAATATGGAAACTAAAAATTCGATTCCCCAGCCCTCTGTGAAACTAAAAACGAGTATGTTTTTAAAAACAAATTAGATGAAACAGTAAACAAATTGTATTTGAAAAAGAAATGACCATAACATTTCATTTCAGGACCTTTCTTTATGTAAGAAATCTTAGCATGTCATCAGCTCTACCTAGTTACCTAATTGTGAATCTCAGCAAAATAGATATTGTACTTTGATATAGACATATATAAATTGTCTATTAATAGAGACACTATATAGGACATTTTTTTATTGTTCTGAGTTGTTGATAAGAACAATAATTATGAGAGCCATTGATATGAAACTCGACTTATATCTGTGTTTCATAGATTATGTTAAATCGCTCGACAGGGTAAAACATATGGAGCTCACTAAAATACTGAAAGGTTTACATATTGATGGCAACGACCTCAGGACCATTCAAAATAGGTATTGGGGGACAGACTGCGGCTATAAGAATTGGGGACAGACTGCGGCTATAAGAATTGGGGACAGACTGCGGCTATAAGAATTGGGGACAGAATATGGTTATAAGAATTGGGGACAGATTGTGGCTATAAGAATTGGGGACAGACTGCGGCTATAAGAATTGGGGACAGACTGCGGCTATAAGAATTGGGGACAGACTGCGGCTATAAGAATTGGGGACAGAATATGGTTATAAGAATTGGGGACAGACTGCGGCTATAAGAATTGGGGACAGACTGCAGCTATAAGAATTGGGGACAGACTGCGGCTATAAGAATTGGGGACAGACTGCGGCTATAAGAATTGGGGACAGACTGCGGCTATAAGAATTGGGGACAGAATATGGTTATAAGAATTGGGGACAGACTGCGGCTATAAGAATTGGGGACAGACTGCAGCTATAAGAATTGGTGACAGACTGCGGCTATAAGAATTGTGGATATACTGCGGCTATAAGAATTGGGGACATACTGCGACTATAAGAACTGGGGGCAGACTGCGGCTATAAGAATTGGGGACAGAATATAGTTATAAGAATTGGGGACAGACTGAGGCTAAAATAATTGGGGACAGACTGCGGCTATAAGAATTGGGGACAGACTGCGGCTATAATAATTGGGGACAGATTGCGGCTATAAGAATTGGGGACAGACTGCGGCTATAAGAAATGGGGACAGAATATGGTTACAAGAATTGGGGACAGACTGCAGCTATAAGAATTGGGGGCAGACTGCGGCTATAAGAATTGGGGGCAGACTGCGGCCTTAAGTATTGGGGGCAGACTGCGGCTATTAGAATTGGGGACAGACTGCGGCTATAAGATTGGGGACATACTGCGGCTATAATAATTAACAATCAAGTGGGAGGTTATAAACAGATAAAAAGGGAGTGAGAAAAGGTTGTGTTCTTTCTATACAGCGAGTTTATCTTGAGAGACATACATACAATGCCAGGAATTTTAATTGACGGACAGAACATAATCTACGACAGACTGCTGATATTGTTTTAAGAGTCCAGAATCAAACCGACTTGCAGAAAACGTTAGACATATAAGTTCAGCAAAGTGAAAACAAAGACCTCAGCTAAGAAACAAGAAATCGAAAGTGATGATAGTGACGAAGAAACCGGGACTCTCCAAAATGCTGCGTCAAAAGCGGAGGGGACCGAATTGAGACAAGTCAACACGTTTAAATACCTGGGCACATATATAACATCAGATGGAAGATGCAATTACGAAATAAAATGCAAAATAGCCTAAGCAAAATTGGTCTTCCAGACCATAAAAGGAATATTGTGTAACAAAACCTTGTCGCTGGAACTGAGAAAGATATCCCTTGGAAGCTATGTGGAACCAGTAATGACTTGTGGCAGTGAATCGTAGACAATCAGCAAGCAAGAGCTTAAATCTTTGAAAGCAACATAGATGTAATTTTACAGAAGAATGATGCAGATCCCAAAGAAGACTGATAGAGTATTCGAGGAGACTTAAACACAAAGACAATATATGGCAACACAAAGACAACATATGGCAACACAAAGACAACATATGGCAACACAAAGACAACATATGGCAACACAAAGACAACATATGGCAACACAAAGACAACATATGGCAACACAAAGACAACATAGGGCAACACAAAGACAACATATGGCAACACAAAGACAACATATGGCAAGAATCAGAATAAGACAGTCATCCTTGTTTGGGCATGTTAGGAGTGAGAATAGGTGGCTTGGAGTACGTAGTGACAATGGGAAAGATAGCAAGGGAAGAGAACAGAGGAAGGCCGAGAGAGAAGATGCTGGACCCCCTGAGAAAATGGCATGGACAATAATCAACAGAGTTGGTAAACGACACACGTGATAGAAATGGGTGGAGGGCCATGATCACCAAAGCCAACCGGCAGGGCACCTGATGATGATGATGTGTATGGAACAGAAGAATATAATAATGAATTCGATAACTTTAACATTTTATCTGCCTAATAGAATTTGAGACATTTTTCAAACAACCGTCTTCTAAAGGCATTCAATTCAAAATTACAGATACCAGCTTTAATTATATGTATTTTAGCAAATTCATTCAATTCATTTGTATCCCAGGTATTGGCTAAAAGCATGTTGGTGGACAGCGCTATTGTGGAAAGCCCCACACCTGAGGGATCAAAGTCTACAGAATTCACCATCAAGATTACTCAAGGCATGTCACCAAGCATAAGCATTGTTGTCTTTTATGTAAGAAAGGAAAACTCAGAGATAGTTGCAGATGCAGTTTCGCTTATTATTGATGGACTGTTCCAGAAAAACGTAAGTTACTACCAATGGTATCCATTGTTTATTTCGCCTTTAAATTAAACATTTATTTTGTTTGTCTATAAGTTCCCTGTTAACTATAATAGCTGTCCATCGTTGTCGATGAGGACCGCCGACATCATCCTTGTCACAGATTTCTCTGTTGGGTGTGAGTGCGCATGTGGCTGAACAGGCCAATGCGGGCACGAAAACATCTGCTACATATCAGGCACACGAGATTTGTAAAAGGTGATGGTGTTCCCGCTGTTCAGGATTTCCGGGCATGGCGTCTGCTCTGAGCTTTCACAACATGGTGGTCTTCGCCGGCAGCTACACCCGATTTGACTGCGTTTTGCGCAAGACATTCCCAGGTATCGATGTCTATCTGGCAACTTTTCAGTGAGTCCTTCAGACCATCTTTAAAACGTTTCTTTGGGCGCACTCTCTTTGCCGTAGAGAAGCTTCTTTGAGAGCCGCTCATCTGACATACGGGCGAGGTGTCCGGCCCATCCTAGTCGTGCTTTTTTCATGTTAGCCCTCGAGAGAACTTCGATGTCAGTGACACGATCTTGCCATCGGATGTGGAATATTCACTTCAGGCAACCTGTGTGGAAGTCGTTTAACCTCCTGACGTGTCCAGAGTATACAGTCCAGCTTTCGCAAGCGTATAGTAAGGTTGGAATGATGGTTGTACGGTAGACTTTGAGTTTGGTGTTGACGCTGATTCCACGATGTGCCCACACCATCGAGCGCCTTCTACCAAAGACCGTGCTGGCCCTTGCTTTCTGCTTGCCACCTCATCGTCTAGGCTCATATATCTCGACAGCGTGCTGCCCAGATATGTGAATTTGTCTACGGCATTCAGCGTCTGCCCGCTGACTGTAGTCTCTGGTTTTGTGTACGGCATGCCTGGTGCTGGTCGGTACATGACCTCTGTTTTCTTGGCATTTATGGTCAGGACAAAGTTTTCGCATGCGGCCGACAACCGGTCCATTCCAACCTGCATGTTCAGTTCTTTGTTACTCATTAGAGCGCAGTCGTCAGCAAATGCAAGTTAAGTATAAGCCTTCGAGTAAATACCACAAGCATCTATGATTAAGAGAACTCGGTCCATTGTGATATGCAATTATAATGCTGATGTTTGTCTAACAGTCTCTTGTATAAGTGTTTGGCTTGGATTTACTTGGCTTCGTTCGTTCTCAATCTCCCGCTACCAAGCCCTGAAAAGGGTTTTGCAAGTAGCAGGGTGTAGTCCGGAGAACGGAATGCGTTGTGTCGTAGTATAAGTGTTTACAAATGCGTTTGTGTTTCTTGAAAGCTAGAATAATGGGTTTTAAAAAAAATTTTCAATGGCATTAGTTTGAGTCCGCTATCCAAAATTGGCTAGACCTATAGTCAAAATTGGCTAGACCGCTATGTCAGTTGCCTGTCAGAAGATCTGCTCAGTGTGGCAGTTAATTTACTAATTTTATATCTGTTAAACAAATTACCTTCCAAGAAACCACTGAGACAGTTTCATCCATAATAGACGTCTTTAGATTACAACAACTTATTGTTGGTTTTGGTACATAGTAACTCTTCTTCTACCCTGAGGCCAGGGCGTTTTCCAGAAAGATCGCCATACTGTTCTATCTGCCATATTTCTTCTTTTCTGGTACCAGCCCTCCGTCTTTAATGGACTGTCGTATATTGTCCGTCCAGCGTTCCATGGGGTATCCTGTGGTGTAGATCCCAGACTCATGGCCTGGTACCGGTCCTCCATCTCTCAGGGACTGTTGTAAATTGTCCTTCCAGTGTACTTTGAGGCATCCTGGGGGTGTGGATCCCAGACTCCTGGCCTCGTACCGCTCCTCCATCTCCCAGGGACTGCTGTAAATTGTCCTTCCAGTGTACTTTGAGGCATTCTGGGGGTGTGTATTCCAGGCTCTTGGCCACCCGTGATTGTCTCATGGGAATGCTAACCCGGTACTCACAAAATGCTTGCTGAAGTCGGATGTGTTGGACCGAAAGGTGCAAATATCGCAGCCAAGCTGTAAACTACAACGCAACGCATTCCGTTCTCTGGACTACATTCTTCTACTTACCCTTTCATGGTTTGGTAGTGGGAGATTGAGAACGAAGAAGAAGAAGAAGAAGAAGTCTCATGGTATCCGTTTCACTCTTATTCTAGAGATATGCCCAACCACTACAGTTGAGCTTGCTCCACTTGGGCCTGCAGGGACTGGGATTTGAGATCGTTTTGTGTTGTCTGACTGTGGACCTTGTCCCTTCTTGTCACTTTTCTTAAGTAACTCATTTCTGAGGATTGTCGCTGGCTTTTTAGACTGTAGTCATTGCCGATGACTCATACCTGTATGTCAGGACAGATACATCCATCTTTGTTGTCTTGCCTATTTTTGCTGTGAAACCCTCTCTATTCATTGCATGGAAAAACCGTTAGTTAAACGGCCAATGTTAAACTGTAAACTACATATTTTTAAAACTATTATTTATAGTTCTTCGATTTCATACGAAATGACTTTACATATTCAATAATCACTGCAATTTCCTGTTCAAATTGTAGTTTATCATTTTAATTCTTGACTGTTTTTCATGACATGTTAAACTGTTCAGTATCTTCACTCTCTGTTATTCTATATCATTTAAGTAATTTGGCCCATCTTCAATAACTCTTCTGTTTTCCTGATTGTATTTATAGTTCATAAATGCTAATATACTACAAACAATGAAATCTACTACCACAGGTGTCCTTGGAATTTAGTAAAGATAAAGTTAAGCCAGGTGAAAAATTTAACCTAACCATCAGGACTGAGCCAGACTCTCTCGCATTCTTTCAAGTCATTGACATCAGTACTGACGAACTCAAAACTGGCAATAGTCTTACGCCAGAAGTGGTATGTGTTTTTTTACTCATCTAATCCTGCTATTACTGGTCTATTCTGTTTTCCGAATTCTGATTATATCCAATTTTTGAAGCTAGGTCAGCCACAGGCGCTATTTTGCAATCGGAAAAGTCTCGCACTTGAAACCGAACTTCGATCGCTTGGCTGGGCTAATCACTACACTACTTCGGCTCGGCTCCCTAAGATATATATATATATATATATATATATATATATATATATATATATTTATTTATATATATAAAGAACGAAAAAGAAATGGGGCAAAATATAGAATGAGACAGGAAACATCTCTTTTGCAAATGTATTGAGTTTATTCAGCCCGTTAAGTTTTTGTTTTTTTACATATTTTTTAAATTGCGCTCGCCTTATTTCTCTAATCCCCAAGGCGGTGTGCTGTTGCACTGTGGTTTTTATTTTGCGCTTGTCGCCCCAGTGCATCTGACTTCAGCATGCATTTATGTAAGAGTCTGCTTCCTCCTGCATTTTCTAAAGGTTTGCTTCCCCGTGTCACTTAACTACTAGCCCACGCCGTCCCCTGACCATGAAGTTTGAGAAATCCCTTTAGAAAAACGATTCTGAAACGCAAACCGGTGTCAATCGTTGGAGGAGTAGAAGACGATCCTAGTGACAGCGATGACTATTGTGTGCTGGTGTTTGGGACTAATAAAGGAAGGACAACATAAAAAATGGACCAATCTCCGACCAGAATAGGCACAGGCAGCGGCCACTGACAGAGAGGGGTGGTGTGGGGCTGTGTGTATGTCTTTATGTGTGCCCCAACGAACTCACCTGTTTCGGGGTGACCTGACCTGACTACTTCATCCCATTGCTTGTGAAGTCGAGGGGTTATTAGACTGACGACTACAGACTGCTGTCACCACGGCATGTGCTGGCTATGTTTGTACATTTCGTCCCGAACTCACAAAAAACAACATATGCCTTGTCAGGGATTTGATCCCTTGCCTTCATTGTCAGTAAAGAGAACGGCGTGGGTTAGGGGTTAAATGACACTGCTCACAATCCGAGGGTGCTAGGTTCGATCCCCATCACAGCACCGAATGGAAGCAAGATCTTATAAAATGCAGGAGGAAGCAGGCCTTTTCATAAAATTCATGCCGAAGTCGGATACAATGGGCCCACAGGCGCAAGAAACCCGTAGTGCAACCCTTGGGGAATAACGAAATAAAGCGAACGCAACAAAATAAAAAAACCAACAACAAAAAATTGTCAGTATACAGACATCGAAACTATTCGGTAACGCAGATGACAGGTGACATAATACATCATGTAACACCTTGGTTTTTGCATTAAATCTTTAGGGATTAAGACGATGCCTGATCCTTTATACTCACGAGTAAATAGACTGAATCATTTGTCTTACTTGGTTAGACAAGTTATATTTTCTCATATTTGTTGTCCTTAATCCCTGAAAAAGACCTTTTGATCATAATGCAAGTTGTTATTCCTGCCGTCCTACCATAACACTGACATAACCTTTTTGTTGTCATATTTTGAAAACGGGATCAAGATGCTGAGCAGCGCATGAGCTGCAGTGGTCAGCAACCCATAGCTGACTGCTAGCGTCAGGGCCAGCGAACCAAAGCTGCCAAGACCCTTCTACACCTCCACGCGGTGATCCTGTAAACAGGCTACAGCAGGGCAGACTGGCTAAGGAGAAGGGATCGAAGAGGGAATGCTAACCCGGTACTCAAAAAATGCTTGCTGGAGTCGGATTTATTTGTATGAAAGGTGCAAATATCGCAGTCAAGCAGTAAACTACGACACAACGCATGCCGTTCTCTGGACTACATGGTGCTACTTAAGCCCTTTCATGGCTTTGTAGCGGGAGATTGAGAACGAACGAAGCGAAGCCAAATTTGAAAACTGGATTCACTTAATAAAAAAGATGTTTCTTCTCGCTCAGGTTCAAGATGAATTGACAGCATTTAGCTCTGGATACCTCGGTACTTCAATGCGGAGCATGTTCTTATGCGGCTTTCCTGCAATGTTTGAAGGAGGGGATGTGTCCACTCTGTTTAGGGTATGTAACAAAATGTGACTGAAGAAAAGTGATAGCACATATAGTCTGTTACACGAAACAGTTGCAAATTGCAGTAGAATGAACCTGCAGATAGTGTTCAATGTGTGCAGTTGATCTGTGAAGGTAGTGGTTTCTTTGTGTTGTGAAATATTCTAGAAATTTGCAGTAGAATGAACCTGCAGATAGTGTTCAATGTGTGCAGTTGATCTGTGAAGGTAGTGGTTTCTTTGTGTTGTGAAATATTCTAGAAATTTGCAGTAGAATGAACCTGCAGATAGTGTTCAATGTGTGCAGTTGATCTGTGAAGGTAGTGGTTTCTTTGTGTTGTGAAATATTCTAGAAATTTGCAGTAGAATGAACCTGCAGATAGTGTTCAATGTGTGCAGTTGATCTGTGAAGGTAGTGGTTTCTTTGTGTTGTGAAATATTCTAGAAATTTGCAGTAGAATGAACCTGCAGATAGTGTTCAATGTGTGCAGTTGATCTGTGAAGGTAGTGGTTTCTTTGTGTTGTGAAATATTCTAGAAATTTGCAGTAGAATGAACCTGCAGATAGTGTTCAATGTGTGCAGTTGATCTTTGAAGGTAGTGGTTTCTTTGTGTTGTGAAATATTCTAGAAATTTGCAGTAGAATGAACCTGCAGATAGTGTTCAATGTGTGCAGTTGATCTTTGAAGGTAGTGGTTTCTTTGTGTTGTGAAATATTCTAGAAATTTACAGTAGAATGAACCTGCAGATAGTGTTCAATGTGTGCAGTTGATCTTTGAAGGTAGTGGTTTCTTTGTGTTGTGAAATATTCTAGAAATTTGCAGTAGAATGAACCTGCAGATAGTGTTCAATGTGTGCAGTTGATCTGTGAAGGTAGTGGTTTCTTTGTGTTGTGAAATATTCTAGAAATTTGCAGTTGTTGTTTATAGTTTGATGTTGCAGAAAGTAGTTGTTGTTTGTAGTTTGATGTTGCTGAAAGCAGTTGTTGTTTATAGTTTGATGTTGCAGAAAGCAGTTGTTGTTTATAGTTTGATGTTGCAGAAAGCAGTTGTTGTTTATAGTTTGATGTTGCAGAAAGCAGTTGTTGTTTATAGTTTGATGTTGCAGAAAGTAGTTGTTGTTTATAGTTTGATGTTGCAGAAAGTAGTTGTTGTTTATAGTTTGATGTTGCTGAAAGCAGTTGTTGTTTATAGTTTGATGTTGCAGAAAGTAGTTGTTGTTTATAGTTTGATGTTGCAGAAAGTAGTTGTTGTTTATAGGTTTATGTTGCAGAAAGCAGTTGTTCTTTATAGTTTGACGTTGCAGAAAGCAGTTACTATGTGTGGTTATAGAGTGCATTTTACTGTCTATGGTTGAATGCTGCAGGAAGCAGTTATTCTCTGTGGTTCGATATTCGAGAAAAGTGTTACTGTTTGTATTGGATATTGCAGAATACAGTAACTAAGTGTGGCTGGATGTTATAAAAGGTGGTTACATTGTATTATTGGATGTTACTGAAAGCAGTTACTAAAAATGTGACAGCAATTTATAGTTTTGTTTATGTGCAATGAGACTGCATGTGATTTTATTCCCTCATAGTAGCAGGTTAACCATGCCATGTTATTTTGTGTTGACCTGGTTATAATTATATGAATATAAATATGTGCATAAAGCAATGTCGCACAGAGATTTACATAAACCTTATAACTGAATTCAACGTCGAACAATGTTCTATGTAACAGCATGATCACTGCTCAGGTCCTGACAAAAAACAGTTGTGTCACATGAAGCAGTTGAATAAAGCAGACATTAAACAGGTGGTTGATGATTTCAATACATATATTATGGGTACAGTAGTTCTCGGAGCAGGCTCCTCAGCCCCCTTTGCCCACTTTCTATACATGGAAAGGGATCCACGCTGTTAAGTAGCACCTTAAAGAATGTCTATTGCAAATTACTACAGAAAATAGTAGCCAGAAAAGTCATGTCTCATCCAGAGAATGAATGCATCTTAGCTCATAACCTGGGTACTCTAAGCATTCACCACTCTCTGCCTAAAAAAATATTTCCTAATATTTAATCTAGACCTGTTTTTAGTTAATTTGTTGCTATGCTCTCTTGTTCTTGAAGGTGGTTTTATTTTGAAAAAAACTTGTTATAGTATAATTTTCCGTTCTTCTGATCATCTTATAAACCTGTATTAAGTCACCTCGAATTCTTCTCTTTTCTAGACACTGTAGGCCGGTTTTTCTGAGTCTTTCCTCATAACTGTAATTCTGGAATCCGACTATCAGCTTCATCGCTCTTTTTTGTATTCTTTCCAGCATGCTTATATCTCCTCTATGATAAAGAATCCACACCTGTACACAGTAGTCCAATCTAGGTCTAACTAATGCTTTATACAGTTTGACTATCACTTCTTTGCTCCGATGTTTAATATTTCTTTTTATCATACCTAACATTGCATTTGCCTTATTCACTGCTACCGGGACTTGCTCACACACCTTACATGTATGATCTATTATAACCCCTAGGTCCCTTTCCTTATCTATCTTTCTAACATTGTTCTCGCCCATACTGTAATTATGTTGTATATTGGATCTACCCATGTGGATGACTGTACATTTATCTACATTAAACTCCATTTGCCAACTTATAGACCACTCTTGAATTTTATCTAAATCCGACATCCTTTAGATGAGACAATACACACATTGAACTTAACAAACGTAACGCTAAAAAAAGTAAACATACTGGCTTGGCTTGGCTTGGCTTCGTTCGTTCTCAATCTCCCGCTACCAAACCCTGAAAGGGCTTAAGTAGCAGAATGTAGTACAGAGAACGGAATGCGTTGTGTCGTAGTTTACAGCTTGACTGCGATATTTGCACCTTTCGGTCCAACACATCCTACTTCAGCAAGCATTTTTTGAGTACCGGGCTAGCATTCCCTTAAATAAACTCATTGTGGGCCTTAATTAAACAACAACATCATGCTAGAAACAATCACATAAACTAATCATTAGCCATTACTATACCATCAGTTTACTTCAACATTCATACATAAACTAATCATTAGCCATTACTATACCATCAGTTTACTTCAACATTCATTTACAGGGATGAAAACAATCAACTTCTTTAACAATGAGCGTAGAAAAAAAGGTAGTGTTGACAAGATTGTTGTTGATAATTGTATATTTGACATATATTTCAGAAGTCCAATCTTCTGGTTTTCACTGATGGACTCGTGTATCGCAGTAATATATGTAAGTGTTCTCCTTGTGTGTGTGTATAGTCCGAGGCAAAGTCATTAAGTAACAGTGATTTTATTTTAAAGTGCGTGAAAGAGTATGTACAACGGAATATCTTATTTCAGGACACAAAATGGCTCTTTAACAAAAGTCTATATATAAGATATATAAGAGTCGCCCATCTGTAGCATCGTAAATGTTGTTTCGGGATGCAAGGAAGTCGGACCAGCGTGTTGGTGGTCGTCCCCATGGTCGTTTCTTATCTCTAGGGTACCATATTGATGTCGCTGTGCTCCAACGATCGTCAGTTCTTCGCAGTAAGTGGCCTCCCCTGCGATGTTTCATCTTGTCTGCATAAACAACTGCATCTTTCACAGCTGACGTATGTCCCAGTTGTGAAGGCTTTTTCCGCGCTGGCTATGATGCGTGAGGCCGACCATGCGTCTCTCGGGGGAGGCCTGGGTCACTCTGAGTTTGGACTCCATCTCTTTCGTGAGTGTCCATGATTCCGCCGCATAACATATTGCAGGCAGTACTGTTGTCCTGACGCTGTGCACAAAATTGTAATTAAGGAAATGTTGGCGGTGCAAAATTGGCTTAAAGGGGCATCGACATATTATTTTCTAGAGGGCGTTCACAAGCTAGTGGACAGGTGTACAAAGTGTGCTGCAGGGCACAAGGACTATTTTTAAAAATAAGACACCGAATTTTTGGTTCGCACTCTTGTAAAAATGTTATTAATAAAATTGTTGTAACTTAATGACGAAGAGGCCGTCCCAAAAAAGAGATGGGAGGACAACATAAAAGAATGGATCAATCTCCGACCAGAAGAGTCACAGGCAGCGGCATATGGCAGAGAAGGGTGGTGTGGCGTTGTGAGGATGTCTTCATGTGGGACCCAACGATCTCACCGGTTACGGGATGACCTGACCTGACCTGACCTAACCTGAATGGACTGTCGCTCCGTATATAGCAGAACTGTAACATGGTGAAAAACGTTAACTTCCGACTTCAATTGAAAAAAGACATATTTCAAATACATATGATATATCCTTTTCTTTAAATATTATTATTATATTTTAATTATTATAATAATCTAGTAGTAGCGAATACGCTGGTACCACATAAATGTCGAGACGGTGGACGTGGCACAGCCCAAATAGTACGCTTCGTAGTCAAATAGACTATATTTTGGTCCAAAGGAGATTCAGATCTAGCGTCAATAGCGCCCGGACAAGAAGTTTCCCAGGGGCCGATATAGGGAGCGACCGCGACTTAGTGCTGATGACCATGGATTTCAGACTAAAGAAAGTTCTGAAAAGAGAGATATCTAGACTGAGATTCGACTTGGAGAAGTTGAAGTATCCGGATATAGTGGAGACATTTGGAGCGGTGATGGGGAGAAGATTCGCACCTCTCTTGGTTCTAAACGAGGAGGCAGATGTTGAGACGATGACTGAAGCCTTGAATTCGGCATTAATCGCCACGGCATCTGAGGTTCTAGGTAGGTGCAGGATTAAGAAGAAAGCATGGATCACGAGTGAAATACTGGATTTATGTGACAAGAGACGACAAATGAAGAGAGCGAAGAAATCACTAGATGGGATTCAGCAATATAGAGAGATACATGGAAACATAAAGGCCAAGATGAAACAGGCCAAGGTGGAATGGATAACGACTCAGTGTGCAGATATCGAACAAAATCTAGGAGGAAATGATGCAAAGAAGGCAAATAAATTAGTCAAGGACTTAGTAAGACCTGTACAAAGTCGAAATACAACGATTTAGGACAAGAGTGGGAAATGTCTCACAGAAGTTCAAGACATTCGTGAGCGCTGGACAGAGTACTGTTCAGAGCTATATAAGAATGAAGGTCTAGGTGACCCAAGAAATGCAATGTCTCCTGAAGTGAGTCTGATAGAGGAAAATCAAATGATAACAAGGAAAGAAGTATATGAAGCCGTGAAAATGCTGAAGAGAGGGAAGGCTGTAGGTGTGGATAATATTCCAGCAGAGCTCCTACAAGTGGGAGGTGAGGCAACAATTAATACCCTGACATACATCTGCAATAGAATTTGGCAGACAGGAGAGTGGCCTACCAGCTGGACAAAATCAGTCATTATACCACTGCCTAAATCAGGAAATCTAAATATGTGTCAGAACTATCGAACAATCAGTCTGATAAGTCATCCAAGTAAAGTTCTCTTGAGAATAATACTTTACAGACTGAAACCACAGGCAGAGAATATCATTGCCAAAGAACAAGCAGGCTTTCGAGCAGGAAGGAGTACCATCGAGCAAAGGGGTAAGTTGGTGTCAGGGAAGTGTGAAATATATAGTGGAAAAGCAAACACTACAATGATAAAGCAGAAGCAAAAAGAGGAAAACCAACAACATTACAATCTAAAATGCTTTTATGCAAATGTGAGAAGCATAGTAAATAAAAGAGAAGAATTGGAAATGTATGTAGAAGAAGAAAAACCAGATATAATAGGGTTAACAGAATCATGGACATATGAGGAGATTGCAGATAGTGAACTTGAAATTGAGGGATATACAATGTTAAGGAAAGATAGGATAATTGGAGACAAGACTAAGGGAGGTGGCGTTTTATTATACTGTATAAATTCTGTTAATGTAACGATCAAAGATTATTTATCATGTGGTAACAAAAATGAAAGAGTATGGGGAGAAATAGAAAGTGGGGGTGAAAAAACAGTGATTGGAGTGTGCTTTAGAAGTCCATCAAGTCAAAAAGAGGAAGATGAGGAGCTGATTAGTAGCATAGCAAAGGCAAGTGAAGGAAAATTATTTTTAATGGGAGATTTCAACTATCCAGAAATAAAATAGGATATGGCAGAAGCACTTGTAGAGTCAAAACCTTTTGTTAAGTGCATAACTGACAATTTTTTAATTCAACATGTAGAAGCAGCCACCAGAGGCAAAAACATTCTCGACCTAGTTTTTACCACAGAGGAAAATATGATTGAAAACGTTACCGTTGGGGAACTGTTTGGCTCAAGTGACCATCAAATCATCCGTTGGGATCTTATTGCAGGGAAAGAAGTAAACATAAACACGCGAACATACGACTACTCTAAGGCAGATGTTAAGAGGATGAAAGAGGCAGCGAACCACATAATCTGGAAAGATATTGTCGTAGGAACAGATGTTGAACAGGAGTGGGAAAGTTTTAAAACAGTTCTAGAAACGCTAAAAGAGGAATGTGTTCCATGTAGGGAGGTAAACCCAAAGCGTAAAAAGTGGATAACTAGATTTGTAGTGAAATGTAGAAGAGCAAAAAATAAAGCATGGAAAAAATATATAGAGGCAGGAAAATCAAAAGAAATATTTGTAAAATATTTGGAAAAGCAGAACATATCTCAGAAAGCGAATAAAACAGCAAAAATAGACTTTGAAAAAAAACTTGCTCAGAGGATCAAGACTGACAGTAAAAGCTTCTTCTCTTATGTTAGAAATAAACAAAGAACGAAAGACAAAGTAGGCCCTCTCATAGACAATACAGGGAAAATAATAAGTGAGAATAGGGAGGCAGCTAATCTGCTCAATCAGTACTTTGGCACAGTCTTCACAAAAGAGGACTGCTCCAAGATCCCAGAGTCTATGGATATTTTTCAAAGAGACATGGATACAGTGGGATTAAGATCAATCTGTATTACAGAGGAAATGGTTTTTAAAAAATTGGAGGGGTTGAAAGTGAATAAATGTCCAGGTCAAGATGGTATTCATCCAAAATTGCTGTATGAAATTAGAGACCAACTAGCAAAACCATTGGCTATATTATGTTCTCAATCACTGACAAAAGGGATTGTTCCACGGGATTGGAAAGATGCAGGAGTGATCCCCTTATTCAAAAAAGGCAAAAAATCAGATCCAGCTAATTATAGACCGGTGAGTTTAACGAGCATAGTCTGTAAATTGTTAGAGTCAATAATCAAAGAAAACATTGTAATGCATTTAGACAAATTTAATCTAATTAGAAATAGTCAGCATGGGTTTACTAGAGGGAGATCATGCTTAACAAATCTATTAGAATTCAAGGAGGACGTTACTAAAATCATAGATAAAGGGGAGCCAGTGGACGTTATTTATCTAGACTTTGCAAAGGCCTTTGATAAGAGTACCTCATCAAAGATTATTTCGAAAGTTAAAATCACATGGAATAGGTGGGGAAGTTGCCAAATGGATTGAAAATTTGTTAACGGGAAGAAGGCAGAGGGTGGGCATAAATAAGGAGTACTCTGAGTGGTGTAAAGTGAAAAGTGGTGTTACCACAGGGCTCGGTTTTGGGACCAATTTTGTTCTTGATATAAATAAATGATTTGGACATTGATATGGGATCCATGATTGCAAAATTTTCTGATGACACAAAACTATGCAGTAGTGTCTCATCTAAAGCGGAAGTGGATATATTGATGTCGGATTTAGATAAAATTCGAGAATGGTCTGTAAGCTGGCAAATGGAGTGTAATGTAGATAAATGTACAGTCATCCACATGGGTAGATCCAATATGGAACATAATTACAGAATGGGAGAAAATAATATTAGAAAGATAGATAAGGAAAGGGACCTAAGGGTTATAATAGATCATACAGGAAAGGTGAGTGAGCAAGTTAAGGTAGCAGTGAAAAAGGCAAATGCAATGTTAGGTATGATAAAAAGAAATATTAAACATAGGAGCAAGGAAGTGATCGTCAAACTGTATAAAGCTTTAGTTAGACCTAGATTGGAGTACTGTGTATAGGTGTGGAGTCCTTATCATAGAGGGGACATAAACATGCTAGAAAGAATACAAAAAAGAGCGACAAAGATGATAGTGGGATTCCAGAATTACAGTTATGAGGAACGACTCAGAAAAACCGGCCTACGGTGTCTCGAAGAGAGAAGAATTCGTGGTGACTTAATACAGGTTTATAAGATGATCAGAGGAATCGATAAATTAGACTATAACAAGTAAATATTTTTTTAGTCAGAGAGTGGTGTCTGCTTGGAATGCATTGCCAGGGGAGGTATTGGAGGCAGGGACAGTTAATGCATTTAAGAATAAACTGGATGCGCATAGCTTTTAGAGCAAGGTGATGTAAATGTAACTGGTTGTATACAGACTCTGCAGGGTCTTCTAAGCCAGTATAAAGACGTTAAGTTAAGTTAAGTTTAGATATTTAATCTTCGGCTAATGAATGAGAAGTACTCAGAGTATCAACAACAACTCTACCAAGCCTTCATTGACTTTAGAAAGGCGTTTGACAGAGTGTGGCATGCGGCGCTATGGTCACCAATGAAGCATTATAAGTTCAACAGTGATATTGTGAGGGTAATTGCAAACCTTTATGAGTAGGCGACAAGCGCAGTCTCAGTAGAGGGAACGCTAGGCGATTGGTTCCGTACGACGGTGGGTGTGAGACAGGGATGTATACTCTCTCCTACACTCTTCAATATATTCTTGGAGAGAATAATGGAGACGACCTTAAAAGGACATGTTGGCACGGTTAAAATAGGTGACAGGCTTATCACAGACATCAGATTTGCTGATGATATTCATGTATTGGCAGGCACAGAAAGAAAACTCCAGGAGTTGATTGGTAGATTGGATAGAACGGCCCTGAGTTTTGGTATGGAAATAAATGCAGATAAAACAAAGCTCATGACCAATAACGTAGCAGGGTTTAAATCTGTAATAGAGGCAAATGGGCAGGAACGTTGGTTCGAAGTCAGAGGTAATTGCAAGAATAGCACACACAACAGCGGCGCTGACTCGGCTGAAACCTTTATGACGAGACAAGCGCCTCGCCCTCGGCATAAAAGTCAGACTACTGCGCTCTTTGGTGCTATCAATATTTCTGTATGCCTGCGAGACCTGGACCATTACAGCAGACATCCAGGGCAGGATACATGCAATGGAAATGAGGTGCTATAGAAAACTCAAAAATGTTACATATAAAGATCGTGTCACCAACGTAGAAATCCGTCAGAGAGTTGAAGACGCTATTGGTCCTTTTGAAGATCTGTTCACAGCTATCAAAAGACGAAAGATGGCCTGGTGCGGGCACGTCGCGAGGTCCAACGGAATTACCAACTCGATACTCTTTGGTTCCGTACCGGGACAGAGAGAGCGAGGACGTCCAAGGAAGAGATGGGTGGACAACATCACTGAATGGTCAGGCCTTCGTCCCGGTGAGATACGTCAGGCGGCGACAGACAGAGAGGGTTAGCGTGGGGTTTTGGGAGTGTCTTCATGTGTGCCCCAACGATCTGAAGGGTTAGGGGATGAACTGAACTGAACTGATATATATCTGAATTCTCTTTTTTGTTTTTAACGAAGAGTAGCTGATTATAATGGGCTATATATGTAATTATATAGCTATGTATTTATTTTAACTGCACATGCAGGCATAAACATGTTTTGTACAAAAATGACCTAGCTTTACCGATAATGAATTGTTCCAAAAATATGAAAGTGTATTGTCATCAAGTGTTTTACCTGTCCTGGAATTTAAACTCTCTAGCTCATTGGGAAGTGTCTGAATTTTCAAATACAAGAGTTGATCCAAAATAACTATAACAAGTAAAGGTAAATAAAAGCGTTGAAAATGGACAAGTGGTAGTACAGAAGAAAACATGTGTAGAATTACCTAAAATATAAATAGTACAATGGAGATGAGTAGTACTGTAGGATGATAGATCAACTTGATAAAGATGAAGTGTATGGTGAATTAGTAAGATTTAAGATGAATGGGATAACTGATCTATGAACGCGAGGCAGTCGAGGATATGACTAATTGACTGACTGATTAAATAAAGTTATCTTTAAAGTACGGAGTGTTATGTACTCATTATTGCTCTCATGATTTGTATGTTGTTTTTATGTGTGTTTGCCGCCAAAGACGGATGTGTCGGACCGAAAGGTGCAAATATCGCAGCCAAGCTGTAAACTATCGACACAACGCCGCATTTCGTTCTCCGGACTACATCCTGCTACTTGCGAAGACCTGTACAGGGCTTGGTAGCGGGACATTGAGAACGAACGCAGAAGAAGAAGAAGAATGTGTTTTTTTGTTTCTCCCCGAATTCACCTTCTTCTTCTTCCCAAAGGTATACTGCCATACTTTTTCTATATTGTTATACTGAAATAATAAAAAAAGTCCAACAATAGGAAATGACACCATTTAGAGACATGTTTTGTTAATCAATAACAGAAAATTTTAATTTTTTTGAAACAAAAATAACTTGTTCAACTGATAACCAGTTTGCTGTGTAATCACCATATCTTATATCTTATTCGATTATTATTGATTTCTGTAATTATGCCATTCAATCATCACTTCTTGAAAACAAAACTGAATCATGGATGTTACTGTAAAATGCTTTTTTAAATGTTTCATTAAAAATGTACATGTATAACAATGTGCTTTTCTTGGAGAGATAAGTTATCAGCAGGTGTATAGGAGCCAGTATTTGAAAACACCGGAGGCAAGATCTGGTCATGAAGCGCTTAGTACAGCAACTGTTATTGTTTGCGAATGTCTACAATGAGTAGGTTACTCTTTTGTGAGCCCTTAAAAGGATGTTAATTGGCGGGTTGCAGTAGCTTTCCTCACATCCCGAGCGTACTGATCAAGGTGGACTGGGATCCTCCAAGCGGTTTTGCTATGCTTGGCTTCATATGTGTATCACTCACTACTACGGTGATCACGTCGATCCCTCATCTCGTTAGGCTGCATGAAAATAGCCCATTTCTAGGGAGGGCTACTAGGAAGCCGAGTTGAGGGTCTTGGCCAGTATGTTTCGCCTGACCCTGACTAGCATGTCCGATCAGTATATTTTGCCTGACCAGACGTTAGTCTTTTCCTCCCCTAGTACAGCAGTAAATGAAATAATACAATTGTATCTTTATCTTTAACTTGTGTTGATTATGGGATCTCTTCGTTCGATAGAAGGAATTGGAAAGCGTTGGTCCCTACTTGAGATTTTGTTGAAGTAACTAATAATGGTTGAACGTGAACTGAATACCTGGGAAAGACTATATCAGAGATATAATGCCCACACATACGAACGAAAAAAAGCACAAAAATTGTGTATATTCAAACCCTACCAGTTACAAGGAGCCCCTGGTCTCGAGGGAGGTGTTTAGTCCTATAGCAGATGGACGATGAACTATGAGGTTCCGTCCGTGTCCAGTTTCGAAATCTGGGCTATTCTGTAGAATGATCAGAAGCAGATTGAAGCTTTCCACATGCACAGCCAGAAACACAATGAAGCTTTCCACATGCACAGCCAGAAGCACAATGAAGCTTTCCACATGCACAGCCAGAAACACAATGAAGCTGTCCACATGCACAGCCAGAAGCACAATGAAGCTTTCCACATGCACAGCCAGAAACACAATGAAGCTTTCCACAAGCACAGCCAGAAACACAATGAAGCTTTCCACATGCGCAGCCAGAAACACAATGAAGCTTTCCACATGCACAGCCAGAAGCACAATCTTGCGGCCCATTGGTATGACTGGGACTCAAATGACAAATTTGCCCTACGCCATTCCTGTAAAGTATTTTCACCATGCTAAACCATTGTCGTTTGACGATCATTTGAACATGTGACTCACCCTGTCGAGCACATCCCCGTCCCCCAACTTGAAAAGCAGGCCATGGATATTTAGGAGGAGAAACGACCCTTTCCGTCATAGTCTCGTCCCTGTGGCATCGATGCACAACCTAGTTAGGTCTAATTAGAAAGACATCATTTTCATTACATGCAACCTAGGACTCAGCCAGTCACTGTGTTCACGGATGATTGGCACAATGGGCCCTTGTCGCTTAAGCTATCTACCTATCTACTTACCTACGTACCTACCTTAACATGGACATATTTTCTTAAGGTGTGTCTAATCAGTCGTGATAGCGCAATTGTTAGTGCACATGCTTCTCAGTAGAGCTGTCAAGGTACCAGAACAAGTCTGGGAAGTAAACACAACAAGCGTGATTCTGACCAGGTCACCATTAGTTTGCCGTTGACCAAGAAAATAAGAGCCTAACACCACATTACCAATGTGCCTCACTGGATGTAAACGAAATCTTTTCTGTTTTCTTTACTACGTTTAATCTACTTCTCTCTTCTTCTTCTTCTTCTTCTTCGTTCGTTCTCAATCTCCCACTACCAAACCCTGAAAGGGTAAGTAGCAGAATGTAGTCCAGGGAACGGAATGCGTTGTGTTGTAGTTTACAGCTTGGCTGCGATATTTGCACCTTGCGGTCCAACACATCCGACTTCAGCAAGCATTTTTTGAGTACCGGGCTAGCATTCCCTCTTCGATCCCTTCTCCTTAGCCAGTCTGCCCTGCTGCAGTCTATTATCCAGGATCACCGCGGGGAGGTGTAGAAGGGTCTTGGCAGCTATGGTTCGCTGGCCCTGACGCTAGCAGTCAGCTATGGGTTGCTGACCACTGCAGCTCATGTGCTGCTCAGCATCTTGATCCCCACTTCTCTCTAATTGTTGTACCAGTCACCTAGCAAACTGTTGCTTGACGTTACTGATCATTTCTAAATTACTCTCTTATCAAGAGCAAGGTAAATAGAAAGGCACAATAACCCGGAATGCCTTGTGCAGCGTTTCATGCAGTTCGCAAAGTCACGAGAAACTTCATTGGAAACCTCATCTGGAATCTTAAAGTGATACCATCCAAATATGTTTAGTTTAGTAGTGCATCTCACACTATTCTGTTAATATTGTTATATTATCATTTTCAAGCTCCTCGTGACTTCATCGCATTTAATAGCATGGGTGGAAAAGAATCTGCTTCCGAGGACAAAAAGTTTTTCCCAGCAGATAAAGTCCGGAAAAACTTTCTGGAACAGATTTCCTGGGATTATCACGTTGTGTCACCAAGGTCTGTGTATTTCGGCTAACAATAACTATATACGTAATGTTTATCATTTTTACCATTTAAAAAATCTAGTTGTATAATACATATAATGATGTCCCCCTTCTGTTATCTCCACAATTTAAATTGTAACTTTATATGTTTGTTTATTTTAGATGCTAATGTGTATTAGTTTTGTTTTCTTTTATGAACAATATTAATTTGGTGTATCGTATATTTGTCATCGTTGTTGTTATTTTGTTTGAAGCTATTCGTACGGATTTCTTTGCTCTTGACGGTAATTCTTTAGAAGTAGGCTGCAATGGCTCTTCTTGCATCCTGAGGTATACTGCAGAAGGTGAACCTGGATCATAATGGCTATAGTGCGATTCAAGGCTTGACTATAAGCTCACCACTATGGGGCTCGCGGTGTTGATCACCAGATTACTGTAGCATAGTCTGTTTCCAGGTGACTGACGTCTGACATGAGGTGGAGTTAGTCAGAATGTTTCACATAACCTTGACGTTCGTCTTGTCTTCTTGACTATATATGTGATACTGAGAAGTTGAGATGCATGCTGGGACATTTGTCTATAAAATTCAGACATGTACTGGTCCAGGCTAATGTTCACATGCAAGTATATGCAAACACGAACACTGCAGATATCAAGGGAAGAAAAATCTAGCGAGAGGTGTCATGGATGACACAAGCAGAAACGACTATAGTCAGGTGACTAAGGCAGAGAATTTAATCGAAGGGGAATAATGGATGAACTCAGGAGATGAAATGGTGTAGTAATGAGTCCCTCATCCTGCTTGGTAGGGAATGCAGATAACGTTGCAACGAAAAAAACGAAATGCGAGATTAAACAGTTTATTGGTGATAACACTCGTAATGATGTAGTCGATCAATACTGCTCAGTAAGAAACTAGGTTGGCGCTTCTCTGCTAGAGTGGGAGACAAGATCGTTGCTGGACCGATCAGGACATGCAAGACAACGATCTCCAGTATGACTAGATTGAGGCAGTGAAGTGACTTCAACTCAGAGTTGGATGTTTGAAGCCACTAAAATAAGGGATGTCATCATTTCTGATTCTCAATCCTTGCTCAGGAAGGATCAAAAGGACTGGTCCGTGTGAGGGAATCAGCCTGATAGGGATGTGCGGAAGCCATTACAACCTGCCACTTAACTCCCTTTTCGGGGCGCACAAATTACAGTTATGAGGAACGACTCAGAAAAACCGGCCTACAGTGTCTCGAAGAGAGAATAATTCGTGGTGACAATACAGGTTTATAAGATGATCAGAGAAATGGATAAATTAGATTATAACAAGTTTTTTTCAAAATACAGCCACCCACAATAACAAGAAGGCATAGCTACAAGCTGACTAAAGAGAGGTCCAGATTAGATATTATAAATATTTTTTTAGTCAGAGAGTGGTGTCTGCTTGGAATGCATTGCCAGGGGAGGTAGTGGAGGCAGGGACAGTTAATGCATTTAAGAATAAACTGGATGCGCATAGCTTTTAGAGCAAGGTGATGTAAATGTAACTGGTTGTATACAGACTCTGCAGGGTCTTCTAAACCAGTATAAAGACGTTAAGTTAAGTTAAGTTAAAAGAGTAAATTAACCCTAATTTCAGCATGAAATAACAACAATAGCAGACATAAAGGTCTCAAACATTCGGAACTGTTTGTGGAATTGTATATCTACTCCCCTGGTTTGTGGCAATGATGGAGTTGACACCTTAGCTTCAAAGACACCTGTATTGGGAACTTTGGAAATGGATAGAAGTGAATTGACCAATGGCCACTTTTTGGATGATAACACTGCAATCTATAAACTAACAATCCAGATATGGCAACATTTTAAAATCAGACGTGGGTCCTGCAGAAGTTAAAATAGTGCCAGCTTCCTATGTTTGATAGTTTGACAAGGCCAGCAGAACTATTCTCAACCACTGTGAGAAATAATCAGAATGCAAAATGTGCATTGATTTCATTGATTGTTTAGAATAAGTGGCTGAATTATTCAATTAAAAAAATGAAGGCTCGGTGGCGTAGAGACTGTGTGCTTAGTTTACAATCCAAACGTACTTGGTTCGAATTACGTCGTGTTCAGTTTGACAGATAGTGCATATCCGGGTATTGTTCATGGTATGACCGCTTCTTCCAGTCCACCTAGTTGTAAATTGGTACCTGAGAAAATCGGGAAAATGTCTGAGCGACAGCAGGAGCTACGGAGTTTGTGCTCTGTCATTGACCCTTTCAACAATTAAAGGAACTGAACACATATGGTTTTTCTTTATTGCCTTCTGTCCCTACCAAGGTCATTTTAATGATACTTACGCTGCATTTCCCATCTCCTGATGGCTAATGATTTCATTCTTCTTTGTCTTCACTTGTTTTACGACTTTCTATTGGGCATTGACGATAGAAGGTATTGCCATTAGTAGTTGCATTTCTCCACAGTTCTTACAATGATGGGTGATTCCCATTATGGCGTTGTACTGTTTCCCCTCTTGCATGTTGCCTGCTTACAGTTTGATGTATGGTCTGTGATTACTCTGTGTATATTTTTTTTTCACCAAAAAAATGTACTCACGTTGATCATAACGTAATTTACACTGGTTTAGAAGACTCTGCACCTTCTATTCCATTTGATCTAAAAATAACTATATGCATACAATCTATTGTTGAATGCATTAATTGTCCCTGCTTCCACTATTTCCTGTGGCAATGCATTTCAAGCATTCACTGACTAAAAAAATATTTTCTGATATCAAATAAACCTTTCTTTAATTAATTTGCAGCTGTGCCTCCTATTCTTGTAGGTGGTTGTATTTTGAAAACTTATTATTATCTAATTTATCCGTACCGTTAATTAACTTATAAACCTGTATTGTCACCTCGAATTTTTCTCTTTTCTAGACACCGTCGGACGATTTTTGGGATTGGACTAGAAAGTCCAGTCCCTCTCATAATTTCCATTTCCATCTATTTATTTGTTTTCGTTCTCTATATTTGTTTATTCCCTAAGGCAGTGTGCGTTGCACTACGGATTTTATTTTGCTTCTGTCGGCCCAGTGCATCTGACTTCGGCACGCATTTTATGAAAGGGTCTGCTTCCTCCTGCATTTTTCCTGAGGTAGCGGCCGGTGCTGTGATGGGGATCGAACCCAGCACCTCCGGATTGTGAGCCGTGTCACTTATCCACAAGCTCACGCCGTCCCCTAATTCCATCCAGTACTACCTGCAGTTGTTGTAGATGATTTTTATTGCAGTTCTTGGTTTGTGGGTATGTTTGCTTGTGGCATGTTTAAAAAATGAAAATAGCATGTCCGTTGCGAAACGTCTTTCTTACAACTGACAACCTACTTATCAGTTATAAGTTTCTTGTCATGTGTGCAGTATAGTAGGTTGCCATTACTTTTCCGCACGTGGAGAATCGATCGTATCATGAAAAAAAAAGCCAGTCTCTGCTAAATTGAGCCCTGCGGAATTCGTACCTATAGCATTGTGATTATGATACCGAGTGAATTTTACCACTAGACTACTGTAAATGGTAAATAGGTTTTTAATTGTGTACTTGTGGCATCATAGAACTCCCCATACTTGGGAACACTTATGATAGTTTATCTTAATAATTTTACTAAGACACTAAGCTAAACTTTACTATTGAAAGTATTTGCATCTTAATATCTGTTAATCCTGTTCCAATGATTTCCTTCACACGTCTCCAGTGGTGAACTTCAGGTGCAATTAGAATCACCAGATCAATTAACTACATTAGTTGGCAAAGCCTTCGCCGTTCATCCATTGTATGGGCTGTCAGTTGCAAGTGATACACCTGAGGTGGGTTTATTGTAAATGTCCTGTTTATTCATATCTCTGTTTCATTTTCTTTTGCGAAACTAGTTGACACAACATTAAATGAGGCGGGTAGGATAGTATCAGGGTGCCTAAAACCCATCGAAAAAATATACCACATAATTGGCATAGCTCTACCCGAGGTAGATCAGAAGAAGCCTGGCAGCAGAAATCGAATGAGTAAAACAGGAGCACGAGCCAAGACATCCAATGTTTGGACATCCGTTACAGAGCACAATACTCACGTCCAGACATAGTTTCCTAAAATCAACAAAGCCGGCACAGTCAAACCCTGAGATTCGCCGTATCCAGAGATAGCATGAACTGATGCAGACACCAGAGTTGGAACTTCGGGAGAAAAATGCTCCCGGACATCATCTACCATACACAACATGGAAGTCGATAAACAAACTCCGAACTGGTGTATCACGGCGCAAGAATATGAAACGATGGCGATACAGGTGATGACACATGTGACTGCCGCAATACAGGACCCAGACTACCTGATGATGTGTCCCATCCTCTAGCAAACATGCAATAGGTGTGACACGCTGGAAGCAAATGACAAGGCAATCCATGTTGCTGAATATTGGATGTGTGCTGTATCATGTGGTGTTTGGACAATGGGAAATAAGTATCTTCGTCTGATTCAAATGAAATCGTGTTATTTATTATTTCATTATGTATCATGCATGGGATATTGTTTCTAGAGCTTCTTTCATACAATCAAGGCTGCTTCACACAAAGCAAGCCTTTGGCTTCTGTGAATAGTGGGGTATGAATTTCATGAAATGGAGAGTATGTTATCCAATAAACATGAGTTCCTGTTTCATAAAAAAGAATGAGCAGAAACCTCATCCAAATGATCATATTTTGCTATGAATCTTTTTTCTTCTTTTTCTTCTTCTTCTTCTTCTTCTTCTTCTTCTTCTTCTTCTTCTTCTTCTTCTTCATCTTCTTCTTCTTCTTCTTCTTCTTCTTCTTCTTCTTCTTCTTCTTCAACGTTCGTCCTGAAAAGGACGTTTCATTACTTTGTGTTGCAATATCTGCGCCTTCCGGTCCGATAGATTTGACTTCAGCACGGCACTTTTGAGGCCAGGTTTGCCTTCCCTCTTTGATGACTATTCTCTAAGCCAGACTGCACGGATGCAGCATGTTTCAAATGCTGTCGATTGGAAGTGGAATATACAAAACTGCAATCCATGACCGATAGAAGAGACTGCAGAGCCCAGCTGCAGTCAGAGAAACTCCGAAGACTGACGGACCATCCAATGTACCAGAGACTAAACAATTTGGGAAACGGGAAACTAAAGCGGAGAAACTTTGCAGAAATAGCCAAAGCAAAGATGCACGAAGATCCCATAAACGCACTAACAACACCAAAACCCATCACTACTGTACGAAAACCTACTTGGAGGCAGGATATATTTCCAGAGGTGGTAGAAAATATACCAGGTATTGCAAACAAAAACTGCCAGAGTGAAAAAGAAAGGAGAGACACTACCCTAAGCTTCATAACGAAAAGCTACCCAAGCATGGACTGGACCCATGCATACACCGACGGTTCTGTAACAAACACTACACAGAACGGAGGGGCAGGAGCATTCCTGAACCTACCAAATGGCAGAAAAATAACACTGTCATTCGCTACTAGTAAGTACACGAGCAATTTCAGAGCAGAGGCAGAGGCACTGAGGGCGGCAGTGGAAGAAATGGTAACACACAGTGAAAATGAGAGCCATATAGTCCTGCTGACAGATGCTCTCGAAGTAGTCACAGCGCTAAAAAGCCAGAAAAACACTGAGCTTAATGACTTAAGAGCAGCACTCTGCAAACTGTGCCAACAGTCCACAACAAAAAGGGTAGTGGTACAGTGGGTTCCGTCACACTGCAACATCCAAGGCAACGAGGAGGCAGACAGACTGGCAAAAGAAGGTGCAAGGCTACCACAAATAGATACCAGTATGACGTACGAAGAGTCAAAACGGCTTATCAAAGCCAGGTACATGTCCAAATGGGAAACCGAACATACTGGTTACACCAAAAACGATGCCTATTACCAGTTGAACCGAAGAGAGCAGGTCGTTGTCTTCAGACTTCGCACTGGCCACAACAGACTGAGGTACCACCTTTTCAACAAATTGAAGATAGGGTGTACCGACGAATGCCCGTGCGGTACTGGTAAAATGACCACTGAACATCTGCTGCAGAACTGCCCGACATACGAGGATCAGAGAGAGCAGATGTGGCCATTGCCAGTGGAACTGCAAGACAAGCTCTATGGTAGTGGCGAGAGTCTCAGGATGACCGCCGCTTTTTTCGAGAAAATAATGGTTACTGTCTGACTGTGTACGCAGAAGAAGAAGAAGAAGGAAGTGGAATAGGCTCTTGGGCAGCTCTGGTTCGCTGATCACCATGCAATCAGCCAGCCATGAGTTGCTAGCTGCCATCAGCTCATTCACTGCTGCATTTTTAGCACCCGTGAATCTTTAAATGCTAATCCATGCTTTCGAATATAACGAAAATACATACACCAACATTTTACACTCTTAAATCTATTGACAGCTGAAAAAAATTGCTAATATGTAATTACATATATGATGACGAAAGTTGAGTGGGGATATAAGGGGCATAGTATTAGCATACCTTTCCCTTAGTGTAGAGCCATGGATACGAAGTTAAAAAATGTTTAATAAGTGATTTTTCTAATAGACTAATAGGCTTCAGCCTCTCCCAGCAAATAGCAAAGAGTGTGGATGCTGATGGTTTCATTATCTCACTGGTTTTACACACTCCTACACCTTAATGTCAGGTTGTCACTCTCTGCTGAACCCTCCCATGATTTCAAAACATTGCGAACTGTGCACTGCTGTTCACTGACTGCAGTGTCTTTACACATTGATCAACTTCAGAATGTCACACATGGCCAGGATTTCAGCTCTTTGATTTTTTCAAACTCCATAATGACCAAGAAAGTAGATCCACGTGACATTCAGAAGGTTAGATGTCTCTATGTTGACTATCCAATCATGTCAGAGCCTGCCATTGTGTACCTTCTACAGCAAGGATTGAGGGTCAGAATCGAATACAGCCCCCCCCCCCCACCCCCACCCCCATTACAGAGGGCTCAGTTAGTCACTGCGTCAGTCTACCATTCTAATAATAAAGGTTTATGTCATGTATTGCTTGCTATGTTCATTAACAACCTTGCCTCTCACTCTAGCAGAGAAGCACAGACCGGCGATCTCACCACGCAGCACATATACATTGTTGTTGTTGTTTGCGAATGCCCACAATAAGTAGGTTACTCTTTTGTGCGCCCTGAAAAGGACGTTAAGTGGCGGGTTGCAGTAGTTTTACTCACACCCGGAGCATGCTGATGAAGGTGGACCTGGGTCATCTAGACATTTGTGATATGCTTGGCTTCATCTGATAATAGTTGTCCATCACAAGTGATGAAGACCACTCTCTTTGTTCAGCCGTGTGGACAGTCGTATCTCTTGCTGTGGCCGCTGAAATGGGTGACTTGCGCGGTGATTTGGATTAAAGTGAGGAAGAAACTGCGCCTTTTGTCAACCTCACTCACAGAGCCTAAGCTACCTTTTGCCAGTGGCAAGACATTCATCGAGACGACTGGAGATAGCATAGGATGCAGATTTTGCCTCAGGGTTACCACCAAAGCCTTTCCGTAAACATGTAACCCGCAGGGTAGAAAGGTTGGAAGGCATCTAACGCAGTTTGTCGTGCCTTTTCGATAACCACAAGATGTCGTATGGACAACACTCAGCGTGTGAGTGAGTCTGGCATCTCTCCCCAGCTGTATTCAGCTCATCATAGTAGCATCTAAAATTCCCATACGCCAAATTCGTGAAGGTGAACCGGCAGAACTAACCCGTGAAATACGACACAGGTATAAGCGTAGTTCCATTCAGCCGGCGTCCAGACCAGGATAAACGGATGGAAGAAATCACACAAAAAAAGAACGAAATAACAAGTCCCGACGGAAAACAACACCACGTTTCCGTGAACACAAGTGTAAGTCGTCGACTAGTGTGAATTCCAGGCAAATCCGTGGTCTGGCGGCATCCATTATGATCCAAAACAGTAGAGAAATGTAGACTCGCAGCCAGTTATGGCGCCATCTTTGTCAGATTTCTGCACATATGCATTGGTATATATATATCTTCTTCTCTTCTTCTTCTTTTGTTCTCAATCTCCCGCTACCAAGCCCTGAACGTTCTCAATCTCCCGCTACCAAGCCCTGAACGTTCTCAATCTCCCGCTACCAAGCCCTGAACGTTCTCAATCTCCCGCTACCAAGCCCTGAACGTTCTCAATCTCCCGCTACCAAGCCCTGAAAAGCGCCTTGCAATTCGCAGACTGTAGTCCGGAGAACGGAATGCGCTGTGTCGTAGTTTACATGTTGACTGCGATATTTGCACCTTTCAGTCCGACACATCTGACTTCAGCAGGGTTTAGTATATATAAAAGCATCACTGGCAGTATCACCTACTAGTTGCGCAACCTTGAGAACAACTTTCCTGTTGTGAAACCGTTTACATCCTCTACCAAGGATGATGCTGACTCAGTAGTCTCTTATTTATCCAGTGTGGATTCATTGTTCCCCTTTGTTTAGGGTCTACGTTGTGGTCACTTGACCAAATGTCCAATACTTCTAAATTGTGCACACTGCACAGCGCCCACCAAGACAAGTAGGATTTATTACTCAGATGTTTAAACTCCATATCCTTTTAAATCCCAGTCTTATAAATCCCACAGTCATATAAATCCCACAGCCTTTTAAATCACATAGCCTTAACAATTCCACAACCTTATAAATCCCACAGTCTTATAAATTCCACAACCTTATAAATCCCACAGTCTTATAAATTTCACAACCTTATCAATCTCACAGTCATATAAATGCCACAACCTTTTAATCCCATTGCCTTAAAAATTCCACAGCCTTATAAATCCCAGTCTTATAAATTTCACAACCTTATCAATCTCACAGTCATTTAAAATTCCACAATCTTATAAATCCCATTGCCTTAAAAATTCCACAGCCTTATAAATCCGACAACTTCATAAATCCCACAGCCTAATAATCCTTTACCATTAGCATCTCTTCGTCTTTTGCTTTTAGACATCCAGTGATTGTGTGTGGACTTCTTTCTGTTAGTTTATTTATTCGTTTGTACATGGAGTTTGTGTCTGTTCTGAATTACACTTCGAGTTCTAATAATAATAGCTGTCCATCGTTGTCAACGAGGACCGCCGACATCATCCTTGTCACAGATCTCCCTGTTGGGTGTGGGTGCGCATGTGGCTGAATAGGCCAATGCGGGCACGAAAACATCTGCTACATAATGGGCACACGAGATTTGTAGAAAGTGATGGTGTTCCCGCTGGTCGGGATTTCCGGGTCTCGCGTCTGCTCTGGGTTTTCACAATACTGTGGTCTTCGCCGGTAGCTACACCCGCTTTGACTGCGCTTCTCCAGTCAGATATGTTTTGCGCAAGACATTCCCAGGTGTCGATGTCTATCTGGCAACTTTTTAGTGAGTCCTTCAGACCGTCTTTAAAAAGTTTCTTTGGGCGCCCTCTCTTCGCCGTAGAGAAGCTTCTTAGAGAGCCGCTCGTCTGACATACGGGCGAGGTGTTAGGCCCATTCTAGTCGTGCTTTTTCTAACAGTGCAGGAATGCTGGGCATGTTAGCCCTCGAGAGAACCTCGATGTCAGGGACACGATCTTGCCATCAGGCGTGGAATATATTTATATTTTACTTCGAGTTCTAGGCATGTCTAAACATGTTTCTTTCGCCTGCCTGTGCGTGTTTGTTATTTCTTCATTTAGCTTGCCGTATTCTGCTTTATAATGTTTTCTCTTCCTTCTTTCTTTCATTACGCGCAATATTTCGCTCTTCATCCATTTTGTCTTTTCGGGATGTTTTTTTTTGTTTTTGTAAGATCTCTTTAGCTGTTTGCTTTATTGAATCCTTAACAATTTTCCATTGCTGTAGTCTGTCCACTGTGCCATATTTATTATGTGTCTGACGCTAAACTACTATTTCATTTCTGTGTCTGATTTAAGCAGGTCTATGTATAATATCATATTATTTAGGGTGTTCCTAGTGTTCTTGAATTGTATTCTTATCTTAGCGGTATTGTGCGTCCTAAATATATATATAGGTATGTCTATGTGTGCGCTCATGTGTGTGTCTATGCACGCTTGTATGTGCGTACATGTGTGTGTGTATGTGCATGCATGCATAAAACAAACATAACACATAACAATATCACTATTGTGCGATGTCAGTAGTTTATATATCGTCAAATAAATAATTATTCTTACCTACGGATTAAAGTGTTCAATTGTGCTATGTTGCAGATAACAACTTTCCTTACCGTGTCTGTGTCTCTGGACCTGCCCTTCTCCATTACCCGAAATGAGAGCTTTTGCTTTAATGCTTCAATATTCAGTTATCACCCCGAACCTATACAGGTAAGCATTATTGGTCAGACAACAAAGGCAAACAAAGATGAGCATTTTTATCTTAGGTTGAGGAAATACAATATCACTGCACTTCAGGTAGATCCATAAGTGCTAATTTTCTTTCAGCTATCAAAATGGGTAGAGGTGTAGAATGAGCCACACCCGTTCTACATGGCTCCGGCAGATAGCAGTTAGTTCAGCGCTGGACGAGGTTTGGCTACAAGCCTCAGCAACTGGACACGGTAGTGGTCAACCGACACAACGGGCCTTAGATGCCTAGACAAGCATTATTGTTATTAACTTACTTATCTAATCACTCTTCAACTCTTGAGTGTTGAGGCAAACTTTTATTAACATGAATATCTTACAAACAATTAATATTTTGTTCCCCTATAAACCTTACACTCGTTTTTAAGTTTCTCAAAACCTCACCTTTCTAACTTTTTCTTTACATTCAATTTTTGTACGTGGGAAGAAGACTAACGTCTGGTCAGGCAAAATATACCGATCAGACATGTTAATCAGGGTCATGCAAAATACACACGCTAAGACCCTCACCTCGGCTTCCTTGTAGCCCTCCATGGAAACTGGCTATTTTCATGGCAGCCGTGCTAACGATGTGAGGGATTGATGTGATACTCGTAGAAGTGAATGATACGCAGATGAAGCCAAGCATAGCACAACCGCCTGGAAGACTCCTGTCCACATTCATCAGCATGCTCAGGATGTCAGGAACACTGTAAAAACCTGCCACGTCCTTTTCAGGGCCCACAAAAGAGTAAACCTTCTCACTGTGGGTGTTGAACATCGTCATCAAATTTTGTATGTTTGTTACATCCTCACCTTTCTAACTTTTTCTTTACATTTCACTTTTGTATGTTTCTTACATCCTCACCTTCCTACCTTTTTCTTTACATTTCACTTTTATGTGTTTCTGACATTCTCACTTTCCTATCTTTTTCTTTACATTTCACTTTTGTATGTTTCTTACATCCTCACCTTCCTAACTTTTTCTTTACATTTCACTTTTGTATGTTTCTTACATCCTCACCTTTGAGTACCGAGTTAGCCTTCCTTCTTTCAGTTCCTTACCATTAGTCAGTTTGCCCTGTTGCAGCTTGTTATCCAGGATTGGAGGGGTAGAAAAATCTTGGCAGCAGCTCTGGTTTGCTGGTCCTGACACAAATAGTCAGCTTTGGGTCGTTGACCAGTACAGTTCATGCACTGCATATCATCTTGATTCTAGTTTATGTGATTGGCAGTCATAGATTACTTCTGGACGTTTTACCATTGGTTATATTTATATTCTAGGTGCTTCTGACATTGGAAAGCAGTGAGTACTACAATGGCATCTATATCAAGCGCGTAGGTCATACAGTAACTACGTCATCTGAGAAAAAAGCCTGCTCAGACTTTCATGCTGATGTAAGTTGACCAAGTTAAATGGGTAACAATATCAGCTGGAGAATGAGATGTAAGTTGACCAATTTTAATGGGTAAGAATATCAGCTGGAGAATGAGATGTAAGTTGACCAAGTTAAATGGGAAACAATATCAGCTGGAGAATAAGATGTTAGTTGACTAAGTTAAATGGGTTCAGCTGGAGAATGAGATGTAAGTTCACCAAGTTAAATGGGTAACAGAGGGGACGCCGTGGCTTAGTGGTTAAGTGGCACAGCTCACAACCAGAAGGTGCTGGGTTCAATCCCCAACACAGCACCGGCCGTTATCCCGGGGAAGCAAACCCTTAGAAAATGCAGGAGGAAGCAGATCCTTTCGTAAAATGCATGCTGAAGTCGGATGCACAGGGCCGACCGGCGCAAAATAAAAACCACAGTGCAACGCACACCCAGTTGGGGATTAGAGAAATAAAGCGAAAGCAAAAAAAAAAAAAAGGGTGACAATATCAGCTGGAAAATGAGATGTAAGTTGACCAAGTTGAATGGGTACAGCTGGAGCATAAGATGTAAGTTGACCAAGTTAAATGGGTAACAATATCAGCTGGAGAATGAGATGTAAGTTGACCAAGTTAAATAGGTACTGCTGGAGAATGAGATGTAAGTTGACCAAGTTAAATGGGTAACAATATCAGCTGGAGAATGAGATGTAAGTTGACCAAGTTAAATATGTACAGCTGGAGAATGAGATGTAAGTTGATCTTGTTAAATGAGTAACAACATCAGCTGGAAAATGAGATGTAAGTTGATCATGTTAAATAGGTACAGCTGGAGAATATAATTTAAGGACCATGTTAAATAGGTACAGCTGGAAAATAAGATGTAAGTTGACCATGTTAAATGGGTGACAACATCAGCTGGAGAACAATATCTAGTTTATTAAATTTATTTATGTGAAACAAATATTTTTGCATATTGATATCCTGATATATAATAAATCAGATGCTTCATTTATAAAGTAAAGGAATCAATTAATAAATAAGACAAAGCTGTGGTGGTACTTAGATTAAAATAAATATAATAAAAACATTGATAAGTATAATTCAGAGAATACACTGGGATGATAAGATCAACTAATTTTGGTCAGAGAGTGATCAATGCTTGTAATGCATTACCACAGAAAATAGTCATGGTAGGGTAAGTTAATGCATTCAAAAATAGATTTGATGTGTTAGTTATTTTTTAGATTAAGTTGTGTGAAAGAAACTGGTTGTATACAGAGTTGTATGCAAAGCCTATTGAAGTTCAGCTAAGAACATTTATGAACAAAAGACCTTCATGAGAACAACATATTATACACATATAAGCTAACACATCCTGAAAGAAGAGATAAATACATTAAAAGGAGATAGGAAAATACAAAGGTTATAAAATGAAACTTAGTGAATGCAGTATGTGACGACTTGATAATAAGGAGTATAGGGCACAACTATGGCTGGCCTCCTTCAGGAAGCATGCACAAAGCATGTTTTTACAGTGGGGGTTTTGGTAGCCATTGATTTTAAATAATGAGATTGCTAGTCCCATGCACAACTCTTTTTGTGTTGCCTTTTATAGCATGCACGGAGGAGCAGCGACCTACATCTCTCCAGATAGCATGTCTTCATTTGTTAAGTGTCTTTTCATTTTCTTTTAATGTGTTAATTTCTCCTTTTGATGTATTCATCATATGTTCATACGAGGTGTGTTCAAATGAAACCGGACCAAACTGCAACAAGTGAACATATGTGCGATACACATGATGACATCACTTCTGGTGTAAACAGCCCATACCAACCGTCAAGTTTGCGAAATTTCATTATCCTTTGACTCATAGTTTCCTTAGCAGGCTGTTGAAAACATGGCAGGTGTGATACGGAATCCGTTCAGAGTTGATCAGTGTTCGGTGATTCGGTGTTTAACAGCTGAAGGATGTCAACCAGTTGACAATCATCGTAGAATGCAGGCAGCGTATGGTGACAAAAGTGTGCCGAATGTAAGCGACGGTCCACACAAATTCCTGCATCAATTTTGGCGATGGCATCTTCTGATGCAACAATATGGGCCTGATCTGGTCTCGGAAGATTTATCGTAAACTCATGTCCTTCTTTAAACATCGTTGTCCAGTTGTCACTGTTGTCTTTGATACACTTTTGTCACCATGCATTGCTACATTCTGCGATGAATGTCAACTGCTCGACATCCTTCAACTATTAGAAACCGAATCACAGCTCGCTGATCAACTATGGACGGATTCTGTATCACACTCGCCATTTTTAAACAGTCTGCTGCGGAAACTATGAGTCAAAGAATAAAGAAATTTTGCAAACTTGATGGTTGGTATGTGCTGTTTGCATCAGGAGTGACATCATCATGTGCATTGTATGCATGTTCACTTGGTGCAGTTAGGTCCGGTTTCATTTGAACAAGCCTCATAATTATTTGCAAAGATGATGTTGTTTAACCAAGCCACTTATGCAGAATTGAATTTCAACAGGATTGAAGAGCCTCATTTTATTTACCTGAGAGAATTCTATTGTGTTCTACATTCACAAAGAAAGTTGAGTGTAAACCTGACCTTATAAATTCTGACAACAGTGAAATGGAAAATGGTCCACAGAACCGGCTTCATTGCACCTGTCCCTTTATTTTCTGTAAGTGGTGCCAAACAGAGCATGCGGCGGCTCCAAAATTTTCCTCTGATTTTGGCAGGCTCCCATATACACCTGGATCATACATTGAAACAACTCATGAGGTTTCCGGTCTGTAAACTGTGCATGGTCACAACCCTTAGGCCACAAATCTTCATCAAAAGTGATTGACCTAAAAACTCATTATGGAGGCCTGCATATTGTATTGTTAGCCTCTTCATACAAAACTTAGTGCTACAGAAACCATCACATCATAGTACATACATGCGCTCGCCAACACTTCCGCATGCCTTTATTAAACCAAGAAAGGTTGATTATTATTAGAGTTTGTGTGCTTTCTACAGGTTGACGAGAATGAAGTAAGGTCGTCAGTGTTTTGCTTTACCCCAATTGTGACAGGAGATGTTCCTTTAAAAGTCAGTGCCCTCACAAATATTCCTGGCCTGAGTGATGCAGTTGAGCAGGTCATCAAAGTCAAGGTTAGTTCTTATTTTGTTTTCTCCATCTTGTTCTTTTACCTCCTATATATATTTTTGGTACACCTCTAGAAACTTAAGAAAATGACATCATACTTTATTTTGGAACATTGTAGAAACATCATTATCGTGCAAATACCACTGGGCTGGTGATGTGGTATGCGTGCCCGACAACGGATGGACATAGAAAACATTTTTGTGGCCTTATACACGTCCATGGGACAGCTCATCTGTGCTGTGGTTAGATGGTTTTGTAAAAGATCTAGGTCCACTCAGGTACAGCACATAACAGAATCAGGACTAACTATTCGTATATAAATATTTGTATGGTAATGTCTAAATAATTTAATTATTACAAACATTATAATTTAAGTGGTGGGAAAATATATTCATTCTATAGTGATAGCCTGACTGTTACGAGGTTTAGAATAGTAACACTGCATTCTACCAGACATGTCAGAAGAGGAGCCTAAGGAGGGTTGAGCATGGCACTGGAAATCCTGTAGAAACTTTGAGCATAACAAACTTTACCACATGTAGATTGGTCAATGTTGGATGTCTTGGAATGTATTTGTTGATCTTATGCTCCACAGGGAACTGAAGATGTTTTGATTGATGATAGTAAGACTAATATGTTTACAAAATATGGTGGAAAATATAATTTCTTCAATATCAAATGTCATGAAGGGCGTAGTATTTTTTCTCACACAATTTATTTGATTTATTTTATTGAGAATTGCTTCGCCCTGAACTGTAATTCATTTAACCAAATTAGTTTTTTAAATCTTTTTTTTTTTTAGAAAATCAATAGCTGCTCTGGAGCAGGCTGCCAGAGCATACGATCTTAATATCTTCTGTGCATGTGTGATTTTGTGCCAGACTGTGCCCCACCCTTACCCTTAAAGAGATGCTGTACTGTATGAGACATGATGTCTTGACTGTCTCAAGGCCGTATTTATAGATGATTTTACAAAATCATCTTTCCATTTGTCTCTCATGCGTCCTCTTGCCTTTAGACCAACTAATATGTTGTTTAAGGTATATGATGGGGAGGAAGGCTATCATCTGTTCAGGCAAAATATACTGATCAGACAAGTTAGAAAAGGTCAGGCAAAACATACTGGAAAAGACACTCATGTCGGCTTACTAGTAGTCCTCCCTGAAAACGGGTTGTTTTCATGGCAGTCTAACTAACCTAGGGATCGACGTGATCCCAGTAGTAGTGAGTGACACGCAGATGAAGCCAAGCATAGCACAACCGCTTGGAAGACCCGGTCCACCTTCATCAGCACGCTCTGGATGTGAGGAAAGCTACTGCAGCCGGCCACTTAACGTCTTTTTCAGGGCACACAAAAGAGTAACATACTCATTGTGGGCATTCTCAAACAACAAGGTGTGTGATGGCAACTGGATTGAACTGATTATCAAAATACCTTTTTTTTTTGATGGTTACAAAATTAATTTTGTTTATTGTGTATTAATTTTTATCAGCCTGAGGGGTATCCGCGGTCAAATAGCTACCCGTCATTGGTAAACTTAACAGATGGAGTCTGGCAGACTGAGATTAACATCATCTATCCACAAGAAACTGTGGCTGACTCTGATAAAGTCACCTTCAGTGTTGCTGGTGAGTAATTATTTTAATTTGACTAACTGTATGGATATTATTAGTGCTAGACACAAACTATTGAGCGACAGTACTGTCTGTCTGATTCAGCAATGACACGTTGTTGACTGCTCTCTTCTCAAATAACCAAATGTATTTTCTATATAAAACCTATGAAGTGACCTGATCTCTCTTTGCAAGTGTTTCATTTCACATGTTGCGATTTGTCATTTCTGTGCCTTGGTCAAGACTTATGTCTGTCGCTGATAACAAAGAGTTGTAAAAATAAACATTTCATCCGTTGTTTTTATTTGTCTCTACTATAATCTTCGCATCATGATAGACTTGTATGTCACAGCATTTGCTTTTAAGTATTTATATGTCTATTAAAAATTTTAACATTCAGCTCTAAAATTGCCTTTCCCATTAAATATCATTCAATTATCATGCTTGCTCACTGTCCATATTTTACTGATTATGACAAGATTCCTCTATGTCAAACTCTTTCTTATTTGTGTTGACAAAGGTTTGTTTTTCAAAAAAACTTCACTATTTGGAATACTAAAATACTACTACTGTAATCCTGGTGTTTATTCAAGCACATGTTGTGCCCTATGCCAGGTAGCCAAATGTCGTCTAAACTAATCTCTGTCCTTTGCCATTAAGCACCATGCCGGACCAAGGTCTTGTTGAAGACCACCTATCCATCTCAGTGGTGGACGTCCGGGGCGACGATTATAGGTGTAGGGTCACCATGACATCACTTTATGTGTTCATTTATTGTCAGACATACATACCACGTGACCTGCCTACCTGTACTTTCTTTTCAACGCCGTATGTACGACATCATTGAAACAGGTCTGACTCCTGGTGGCAGTGTTGCGGATGTCGTCTCAGTCAAAGTGACAGTATTCTATGGTCAATCGCTCGTTGAGTAGGTTGGAGCCATGCCATGTCACTTTTATTTAGGTTTCACACCTCGTAACCATATATCATGACTGGAATGACCAGGCTGTTGAAGGTGTGAGCCCTCACTTTGTTGTTTTTCATCTGTTTAAGTACTGTCTTGATGCAGTTGAAGCTGAACCAACCAACAGCCAACCTTTGTGAGATCTGTTCTTTTTTTAATGCTGTTTGAAATTTTTTTTTTTTAAACTTGTTTATTTATTTTTAAATTGCATCTTTCTTCTGATGTAATACATGTGCTATCCATTGAACGGATGCATACTTTTTCTCATACCATACATGGGCACTCAAGACAATTGCATTGCGAACTTGGACCAGCAACTGTTTTTCAGTTAGTAATATCAGCTGCTGATTATAGACTGGACATCTTTGCACTATTAAGGTCAAATTGTGACTTGACTAGAATAAAGAATTATAACGGGTTCTGGGTTGCAGTAGATACCCCGATTATTATGATGAGGTACATGCTGGGACTTCTGTCTGTGACATCCAGATACAAATTTTGCACATGCCAAAGCTTATATGCCAGTTACTGCAGACAAGGAGTCATGACCGTATAATTACACTTCATACATCAGCGAACAAAAATCAAGAGAGTAATGTCATGGATGGCACAGACGGAGAGAAATATTTAACAGATGACTATAGTCAAGACGATGGTCAAGTGAGAAGAATGGATCCACACTAAAAATAGGATGACAGATTACCACATCATAGCCCTTGACAGGGAATGCAGAAAAGGGTGCAATTGGAATGTAGAGTTAAAGGTGAACAAGCTGATAACTGCTAACACTCCAGAGAGTGATGCCTTCATATATAATGATAGCTCGATGCTATACAGTGAGAGGACAGGTTGTTGCTGAACAGAGTGGGGTATACAGAACAGTAGCCTCTAGAATGAGAAAAGAGATGGAGAGAGTAGTCTCCATTCTATAGTGGTTATCTGAGACCTCTTTAACAAGAGTAGTCATCATGGCACACCCCCAATCCTTACATCAGAAGGTAGAGAAAGCCTGTTTAAGATATGAGTGAATAGTCGCTGTAGAGGCCTCAAACCTCCAGAGGCTGGTGTGGATCTACTACTCTGGTCATGCTGGGGTTCCAGGTAATGAAGTAGCTAATATCTTGGCTACACTTCCAGATAATGAAGTAGCTAATATCTTGGCTACACTTCCAGGTAATGAAGGAGCTAATATCTTGGCTACACTTCCAGGTAATGAAGTAGCTAATATCTTGGCTACACTTCCAGGTAATGAAGTAGCTAATATCTTGGCTACACTTCCACGTAATGAAGGAGCTAATATCTTGGCTACACTTCCAGGTAATGAAGTAGCTAATATCTTGGCTACACTTCCAGGTAATGAAGGAGCTAATATCTTGGCTACACAAGTATGCCTTATAGATACATTAGTTATGGATAGTAGTAACATTTTGAAGTCTATCAATGAGTATCCACACAAATTATCATTTACTGAGAGAGATGGAGCATCTATGAGTATTTCCAGTGTCCAGAGAAGTCGATTCTTAAAATTAGACAAGATCTTGATCTTGATCTTGATGACCTGTTCTTCAGCATAACTGCGGGTCCCAACTTCGTCTCCAGTGGACCATGTCTTGGGCCACAGAAGTCCATTGCATAGTAATTGCTCCTCTAAAGGCATCTCAGATGTTGCAGCAAGGGAGTCTGACCAACGCATTGGAGGTCTTCCTCTCGATCTCTTCTCACCTCGGGAGTACCAGACTGCTGTCGTTGTGCTCCATCGATCATAGTTTTGTCGCAACATGTGACCTGCCCATCTATGTTTTGCCTTGTCTGCAAGGATTACTGCATCCTTCACCAGAGACAATCGTCTTATGTCAGAAATGTGGAGACCTTGCATACATTGGTTCTGAAAAGTGATTCCAACCAAGTATCTCTCAAGGGAGGCCTAGATAACTCTCAATTTGTCCTCTAGTGATTCTGTTAGTGTCACGTCTCGGCACCGTAACACATGTCTAACACAACATGCCTAAAATATAATGATTCTCTGTTACAATACATGTCTTTGCACATGGTTCTCTAACAACACATCCTCATTAGTCTTTTTTGCATCCATTGGATTCTTAATATTCTTCTATAAAACCTCATCTCTGTGGCTTCTGCAAACCTTTTTTTATTTCATTTATACAGGCAGTTTGATGGGCTCCATTTATGAGAACATGGAAGATTTGCTGGGGCAACCTTACGGATGTGGAGAGCAGAACATGTTGAAGTTTGCTCCAAACACCGTAATATCTAGGTTCTTTATGGAGACCAACACCTTTACACCAAAGATTCGTGAACGTGTTGCAGGATACATAACATCAGGTTAGTGTGTGATGGGCGGAAAAGGAGACATAAGAGTTAGTTAATAACATTAGTTGGTGAATAATCTGTAAAATTATAACATTTTCTCAAATCTATTTCAGATTCATAGAGAATCACAATTTGACAAATAAAAGAAAACTACATACAACTGTTTGTGTTAACAATAATTCATTATTGTAAAACATTTGTTTGAACATATGAAGTTCTTTTATATTGGCACTAATCATCCTATATATGAGACATTCTATGTGACACGACAAGCACATTTAACTTAATGTCATTATATTGGTTTAGAAGGCTCTACAAAGTTTGTATATAACCAGTTTATTTCACGCCACCAATACTAAAAATAACTGATGGTATCCATTCTATTTAATGCATTAACTGACCCTGCCATCAACACAGCTTGTGGCAATGTGTTCCAAGCATTTACCACTTTCCGACTAAACAAATATTTCCTAATATCTAATCTGGACCATAAAACCTGTCCATGAACAATCTGAAGGCTTCTTGTTCTTGTAGTTTTCATCCTCAACAGTGGGATCAAGATGCTGAGCAGCGCATGAGCTGCAGTGGTCAGCGACCCATAGCTGACTGCTAGCGTCAGGGCCAGCGAACCATAGCTGCCAAGACCCTTCTACACCTCTACGCGGTGATCCTGGATAACAGGCTGCAGCAGGGCATACTGGCTAAGGAAAAGGGATCGAAGAGGGAATGCTAACCCGGTACTCAAAAAATGCTTGCTGAAGTCGGATGTGTTGGACCGAAAGGTGCAAATATCGTAGTCAAGCTGTAAACTTGACTACATTCTGCTACTTTAAGCCCTTTCAGGATTTGGTAGCGGGAGACTGAGAACGAACGAAGCCAAGCCATCCTCAAAAGTGGTGTCTTCTATGGACTCATTTTTTAAATTTGTCCTCATCGTAGCATTTTATTATTTTCTGTTTATCTATCACCTTCATTTATTCATCGGATTCACCTTGGAACACAGGGCTGCAACAGATGCTGTCCATCTGCTTCTATTCTGTGCCATCTTCTTGAGTTCCATCCATGAATCCCCAACTGAAATTACTGTCTCTTCCATTGTTCTTTGCCAAGTGTTTCTTGGCCTCTCCAATCGTCTCTCTAATTGTGGGTTCCAATCCCGCACATGTCTGGTTATACATTCTGGCTTAATTTTGAAAGTGTGTTCATTCCATCTCCACTTTCTTTCCCCAATGATTCATGATCTATTGATTGTTGTGTTCTTTCCCACAGATTCCTATTACTTCTGATCATAAAATAGAAAATATGCAGCAAAGACAATTATTGATCAGGTCTACAGTCTGGATACTTGTTATTACATGTCATGTTAATGGGACATATAGCAGGCATTTGTGTTAAATAGACTAATCCCATTTTTCACAGAGAATGCTGCTATCTTCAATATTTGGCAATGAGCATTGAAAGCAACTCTGGCCTTTTTAATAATGGCATTAATATCTTGGCTTATTCCTCACTAGTACTTCCCAGATAGGTAAAACTTTGCACTTCTTCAAATATCTAACATTTAACCTTGATGGGATCTCTTTGCTATTTATTCTCATTTTCTTTGTTTGGTTCCCACTGATCGGCTTTTGCACCTTTGCTGCTTCAGATGTTAATCTTTCTATCTTTAGTCAGGATCAATATAATTTGGAAAATATGTGAAGTCTAGATTCTGAATGATACCACGAGATTGACCAGATGTTGCTGAGAAGAATCTGAACATAGAGGATGCCACTTTTTTAAAATATTAAAACAGGAATTCTAGATCATTGTTGACCCTCAGATATCTGTTGCAAAAGTTTCCAACTCTGCAGTCTTCTAAACCAGTGTAAAGGTTTTTAATTAAGTTGAGTTAAGTTATAAACCAGTATAAAGACTTTAAGTTAAGTATGTCTAGCTGCTTATGTTCCACCATTAATATGTCATCTGTAAAACCTAGGTCTTACAGATGTTTATAAAATGTTATTTGCTTCATTGCTCAGTCCATAATTATGAGATCAATTGTTGGAGATACTAGTCATCACTGTCTGACCTCAGTTTGAATTATAACTGATTTGACAGTTGCCTTTGTGAACTATTCTATAACTAGCTTCATCATAGTAATCCCATGCAATTCATATAATTTTCTCTGGTATTCCATAGTTTTTTTCAAAATCCTTGTAGAACCTATACTGTCAAATGCCTTTTCATCCTTGTAGTTAGTAATGCGATACTTGGAATCCTGGTATTCAAACAGACATATTGCTAATGTTTATTGTTAGGTAGCCAAAGACTATCCGTTGTAGACATTTTTTGAACTTCCTGCAGCTTTTTAGACCTGGGGGAAGGCACAAATAATTTGAGTAGATTTTTAACTAGAATTTTTGAATTTTGTCTGGTCAGCGGCCGTTAAGTCTACTCTTTTCAATTTCTAATGGCCAAAGGATTTTCAACCTGCTCGACACTGAACACGGAAGTCTGATCTCACAACCCCGTTATCAGGAGAATTTTTTTCCATCAGATTATTTTAAATTTTGTGTCTTTCATCATTGTATACAGATTGTGAATTATATATAAAACATTGTGTATTGTATTTCTCTTTATATTTGATTACAAACAGGGTATTACACAGAAAAGAAATATGAACATGGCACAACTGGTGGTTATAGTGCTTTTGGTAGCAGTGATGCTCAAGCTAGTACATGGTAAGTCTTAGAGAAAGTGGAACATAAATTGTATAATATCATGATAGGACAGATTAGATATTAGAAAATATTTTTTTAGTCAGAGAGTGGTGAATGTTTGAAATGCATTACCACAGGAAATAGTGGGGAGCATGGTCAGTTAATGTATTCAAGAATAGATTGGATGCACATAGTTATTTTTAGTTCAAATGGAGTCAAAGAAAGGCTGTATATAGAATCTACTGAGTCTTTGTTCTTTGTTCTTAGTCGACCTGTACTTCTACAGGGGCAGATGACCATGTGCAGGTCCCACCTAGTCGACCTGTACTTCTACAGGGGCAGATGACCATGTGCAGGTCCCACCTAGTCGACCTGTACTTCTACAGGGGCAGATGACCATGTGCAGGTCCCACCTAGTCGACCTGTACTTCTACAGGGGCAGATGACCATGTGCAGGTCCCACCTAGTCGACCTGTACTTCTACAGGGGCAGATGACCATGTGCAGGTCCCACAAAGTCGACCTGTACTTCTACAGGGGCAGATGACCATGTGCAGGTCCCACCTAGTCGACCTGTACTTCTACAGGGGCAGATGACCATGTGCAGGTCCCACCTAGTCGACCTGTACTTCTACAGGGGCAGATGACCATGTGCAGGTCCCACCTAGTCGACCTGTACTTCTACAGGGGCAGATGACCATGTGCAGGTCCCACCTAGTCGACCTGTACTTCTACAGGGGCAGATGACCATGTGCAGGTCCCACCTAGTCGACCTGTACTTCTACAGGGGCAGATGACCATGTGCAGGTTCCAGCTCTGTCATGAGCTGGATGTAGCTGGGAGAAGGATTTCCTGCTTTGCAAGCTAGGCTTAAGCAGCTTATTACTCCCCTGCGTTGGAACAAGTGCCACAGAGGGTGGTTAACCGATGTGCGAGTCCATCTTAATAGACTCAAACACTAGAGCAAAGGAGACCCGCGTCCGTTAGGCGCTATCTTTGCTGCTCTTAACAAACCACCTAACCATGGCTGGTGTGTTGCCATGTCACACAGTTAGTCGTCTCTTATGACATGGTCACTGTGGGACAATGGTGCTATTCTTGTCCTTGTCAAACACAAAGACCCCGGCAAACAAGTATGAAGAAGTTAAGTAGAGTTAAATTATTGTCACATGTGTTCCACCTTGGCGTAATGAGAGCATTTCTGTTCTCGTACGAATCCAAGATCAATTAATTAAAACCCTGTGGAACATAGGCATTCAACAAATATTCATTATGAGCTTTGATCAGTCGTCAACCACTCCAACTCTATCCGTTACCAGTCATTGCTCTTTCTATTTGTCCGCACTTCTCGTCTCCAGGTGTGTTGAGGTTTACCTCTCCTTGTCTTTTACACCGGATTCCAGTGTAAACACTGTCAAGTAATGCTACTAGTATCCTTCCTCAATGCATGTGTATGACCTATTCAGCCCTACTGTCTCTTCTTCATCTCATGCGTCACGGACAATTGGTTTGACCTGCACCACAGGTCGACACTTGTGACCTTATCATACCACTTTAAACCCAAAACTATTCATTGGCAGCTGTTCACTGTGTTGGCGGAAGTCTTTTATTCCTCACAGGCTCAGCCAAACTTAACTGGTCACAGGGAAAGAAGAGTCTTGATAACAATAAATAATGAGATAAAAAGCCAAACGCAGAACAACAAAACTGCAACAGGAATCATAAAAACACTCTTCTTTCCCACTTTTAGACAATAACTTGAATACGTCTCAATAAAGTGATGCCTGGAGTAAAGGATTTTATATCTTCATAGTGCTTGCCCTTCTTTCCTTTGTAGGCTTCCAACATCAAACTTTAATATATCCAAAGAAAGCAGTGATCTGATTTTATTTGTATTTCCATTGAGTTTGTCAAGAAATAATACTGTTCACGATCAAATATAATATGTCAAGATGTTATAAATTTGTTTAGGATCAAGGCGTCAAGTACAAGGTGTGTTCAAATGAAATTGGACCAAACTGCAACATGTGAACATATGTACGATGCGCATGATGACGTCACTTCTGGTGTAAACAGCACATACCAACCGTCAAGTTTGCAAAATTTCATTATCCTCCGGCTCATAGTTTCCTCAGAAGACCGTTGAAAATGTAGCGGATGTGATACAGAATCTGTCCAGAGTTGATCAGTGAGAGGTGATTTGGTTTCTAACAGCTGATGGATGTTAACCAGTCGCCATTCATCACAGAATGCAGGCAGTGTATAGTGACAAAAGCGTGTCGAAGACAACAGTGAAGAACTGGACAACGATGTTTAAGGAAGGATGTGAGTTAACAAACAATCTTCCGAGACCAGGTCAGGCGCATATTGTTGCACTAACTCACGCAACTCTCGTACAAAATGTAGAAGCCAGGCTGAATGAAAAGTTTCTTAAAGGGCTGTTCAACATGCCAGAGTGTAGATGAATTGTGCTTAAAAATATAAATTTGAAATGTGCTAATTTAAGTTTATTTTTAAAGTAATTCTTACCCATTTCTACTATTCCTTATCTGTGTTTTCCTTAAACTGCTGCGCAATATGGTGCTGGCAGTCCAACGTTAAAAGTCAAAAGAAGAATATTATATTTTGTGTCCCTTAAAACTGTGGGAGGATATACGCGATGGGGAAAATTATGCTCTTAAATTCTACACTGATCCTGAAATGTTTAGGCTGCGTGGCCTAGGGGTGAATATTGCTCGGTTTTCACAATCCCAACACACCGGAATCAATTCCCACCGTGTCCAGTTTGGCAAGACACTGGGTTTTTTTCTCGGGCGTTTGCTCCTCTTCAATGGAAAGTAATGACAACCTACCATACTGGACACTTGTCAAGAAACTTATAACAGCTAAACAGGTGGCGGCTGTAAAAAGTGACTTTCTGTAAAGGATATGCTACTTACTTTTTACTTTAACTGAAATGTTAGGCACAATAGTTCCATTTTTAGATGCAATGGTGACCTGATGCCCAAAATTTGTCTTGCCTTTGACATTTGTTTTCTCTTTCTCACATAACTTAACTTAAAGTCTTTATACAGGTTTATAACTTAACTCAACTTAATTAAAAACCTTTACACTGGTTTAGAAGACTGCAGAGTTGGAAACTTTTGCAACAGATATCGGAGGGTCATTTTAAACAATGATCTAGAATTCCTGTTTTAATATTTTTTTTAAAGTGGCATCCTCTATGTTCAGATTCTTCTCAGCAACATCTGGTCAATCTTGTGGTATCATTCAGAATCTAGACTTCACATATTTTCCAAATTATATTGATCCTGACTAAAAAATAAGAACAACAAGATTATGCCTATTTTGTTGGCACTTTCAACAATAAAAGTGACTGTGCACAGATAGAAGCATACAGGTGTAATGAGGTCAATTCTGTTAGCCATTTTCCATTTTCAAAACGGGAGAGAATATGCCTTCTTTATATGTTATCATCAATTCATTTTAATAATTTGTAGATCTTGTGGGAAAATTTTAATCATTATAATCACTAGAATTATAAAAAATTGTTATTTCATACTTAATTGGCTTCAACTTATCAGTCCATTTCTCAAGTTTGTCCCAAGTTCAAGACTAGGAAAAGATTTTATGTAAATTCCTTTTTTAAATTTTTATAATCCTCATTTCTAATTTTTTGGGGAATAAACATTTGACATTAATACAACATGTTTCTTTTTTTGTTGTTGAAAGTATAGGGGCAATAGATTTGCAGATCATTACATTATTGTTATCTGGCATTTAAATAGATGATTACATTATTGTTATCTGGCATTTAAACAGATGATTATATTATTGTTATCTGGCATTTAAATAGATCATTACATTATTGCTATCTGGTATTTAAATAGATCATTACATTATTGTTATCTGGCATTTAAATAGATCATTACATTATTGTTATCTGGCATTTAAACAGATCACTACATTATTTTTATCTGGCATTTAAACAGATGATTACATTATTTTTATCGGGCATTAAAGCATTTCATGAAAACTATTGTTTATCGTTGGTTTGAAAAAAAATGTATATATTTCATAAGATAGATCCATTGTTTCATAACCTTCCTTGTACTACATAAAATACAATCTACAGATGTACCTTTTCTCATATACACATTTTGTCCTGTCTTATACATGTTTTTGTTTGTCTGGTATACATATTTCCAATAGTTTTATTTAATCTGAATGATGAGGTAGTTGTTTTACAGATTTTAAATGAAATAGCTTTTTCTCAAACATGTGTAGACATGTGCAGTACAGCCATTGTTTTTGTTCAACAGGCTTTCAGCTTTTGTGGGAGTCTCTTTCATTGACCTAGCCATTTTACAACAGGAGTTGGGTGAAATCATTAGTATAAACATGACAGGTGACATACTTCGAACGACACAGTTCTTAATGTCCAACCAAAATACCAATGGGTCTTTCTCTGAGCATGGTATAGTCTTTCACAAAGAAATGCAGGTGAGAATTTCATTAATGTTTTCATGTATAAGATATAAAAATACTTGACAAAGAAACACAAGTGTCATTTATGTGTGTAAATTTAACTATATTTTAAAAAATCATGATTTTGAGGTTCACTTGTCGTTTCCTTTCGGATAGAAGACAATCCTAATTTTGGTTCATCATACATGCAGTACAGATGTCTCTTGAGTGAAGCAATCTTCTGGATTTCAAAGAAAGCTCTAGCAGCATTACCTCAATATTGAAACACATAAATAAAATGAGGGATAGCCTGTTTTTCTCTGAAGATTGGAAATTGTTGTTTTTCCTGTATGTTTGCCCAAAGATAAGAAGTTGAATGAAGATAAGAATAAGTTGTTTCCCCTGCCTGTTTTCTCAAGAACAAGTGGTTTCCCCTACCTGTCTATCTGTATATAAGAACAAGTTGTTTCCCCTAGCTGTGTATCTGAAGATTAGTAAAAGTTGTTTTCCATGTGTGCTTGCCTGAAGATCAGAACAGGTTTTCTCCTGCCTGTTGTCTGAAGATCAGAACAAGTTGTTTCTTCAGTTTACCTGAAGCTCAGAAGTTGTTTCTCCTGTATGTTTGTCTGAAGATAAGAACAGGTTGTTTCTCCTTTATGTCTGAAGTTAAGAACAAGTAGTTCTACCTGTCTGTTTGCCTGAATATCAGAAGTTTTATCCCCTGCCTGTTTGCCTGAAGACAAGTACAGGTTGTTTTCCTTGCCTGTTTGCCTGAAGATTGAAAGTTGTTGCCCCGCCTCTTTGCCAGAAGATCAGAAGTTGTTTCCCCATGTCTGTTTGCCTGTAGATAAAAACAAATTGTTTATCCTGTAGGTTTGCCTGAAATTAAGAACAAGCTGTTTCACCTGTCTGTTTATGTGAAGATAAGAATAGACTGTTGCTGATGTATGTCTGATGAGCAGGTTTTGTGGATATGCAGTTTGGTTACCAGCAAGAGCATCCAAACTCTGTGAAGGCTTTCACTAAGGTTGCCCACAGGCCTATTTTTTAAAGAATTTCCTAATGACTAGACACGTTGGCGTTTTGATTGCTGCCCAGGCAGATAAAATCCCAGGTAGAGCTAATGTAGTTGCCACCAAGAATGGCTCCTGCCACTGCGAACAAGGTTTTGGATCTTGGTTTTCTGCCAAATGTGACGTAATCTGTGTAGCCAAGGTCTGTGAGACGCAGTAGTTGGATGTATACTCCTGGGTTTTGCATCTCCATCAGAGCAAGGATCCAGACCATGGCAGAGAAAAATGATGCAGGGGTGTAAATACATCCCTGACGGACACCGGATGATGTTGTGAACATGTCAGAGAGTTGGAGGCCCATGCAAACTCTCACTCCCACGGGGCTGCTTGATCATCCGTTGCAGATTATTGGGAACTTCCACCTGTTTTAAGGCATTCTACGGGGGGACTGCATGGGCTAGTGGTTAAGCGGCACGACTCACAACCCAAAGGTGGTGGGTTCGATCCCCATCACAGCACTAGCCGTTACCCCGGGGAATAAAGCCCTTAGAAAATGCAGGAGGTAGCAGACCCTTTCATAAAATGCATGCCGAAGTCAGATGCACTTGTCCGACAGGCACAGAATAATAGCTGCATTGCAACACACACCGCTTTGGAGAATGGAAAGGTTGTGCGAACAGAAATCAAAAAAAAAAAAAGGGCATTCTACAAGGCTGATCTATCCATCAAGTCGAAGGCGACCTTGAGGTCGAGGTAAATGACATGAAGGTAGCAGTTGAACACTTGGTGAATAGCCCTTTTCCTTTATAAAAGGAGATTATTATACCGTCCCGTAATGCAACAGGAACCTGGTCGGTGGATCATGCTGTTGGAAATAGGAATACCTTTAAAAACTATCCATACAGCATCTATACCCATACAGCATCTATCCCCATACAGCATCTATCCCCGTACAGCATCTATCCCCATACAGCATCTATACCCATACAGCATCTATACCCATACAGCATCTATACCCATACAGCATCTATACCCATACAGCATCTATACCCATACAGCATCTATACCCATTGCTAGGATCCAGTGGAAGGATTTATGAGCTTAAGGCGTGAATGCTGCTTGACCATGCAATAGTATTGCAATTTGCCAGTTAGGTTTTTATTTTATCTACAAGAAGTAAAGGCATTGTCATTAACCTAGTTTTTAACACATGTCCCCTCGATGAATATACCAGCATTCTAACCACTAGACAATCCATATGAGTATAAATGTAGCTGAACCCCAAAAGTAATTGAGAAGAGAGAGACACTATCATCATTTCACACGGGATCTCTCTCTCTTTCTCTCTCTCTCGCACACACACACTCCCACACATACGCACACATGCATGTGCGCACACATACACATACACACATGCACACACATGCACATACATGCCCACACACACATGCACACATGCCCGCACACACACCATTTAGGGACCATTCTTCAGTGAGCAAGAACATCCTGTCTAGTTTGAACCCACACAGAAACATCTTGGATCACTAAAACACTAGCATATGTACATACAGACACACACATGCATCCAAGTATTGGTTAATACATCCTCATATTGCCCAAAAGACTATGGTCTCTGGCTGAAAGGGACATGCCTCTGCCAGTAGAATACAGAGATGCAAACTTTTAATGAAAACCCCAAAAAAGTAATTGAGAAACTTGAATTGTAGTTTTAAAAGAAAACCGAAACAGATGATCAAATGTTTAGTACAAGCATAATATTTGGTTATTGTCTGTTACTGTACTTTTGCAAAACTGTTTGTTAAACTATGTGAATCATGGTGATCCTGGATAACATACTGTAGCAGGGTAGACCGGCTAAGGAGAAGGGATCGAAGAGGGAATGCTAACCCGGTACTCAAAAAATGCTTGCTGAAGTCGGATGTGTTGGACTGAAAGGTGCAAATATCACAACCAAGCTGTAAACTATGAGACAACGCGTCCCAATCTCTGGACTACATTCTGCTACTTAAGCACTTTCAGGGTTTGGTAGTGGGAGATTGAGAACGAACGAAGAAGAAACTGTGTGAATTTCTTCATTACTACATTATAATTGGTTTCCAGAATTGCTGCAGTCTTAGATAATATAAGAAATTAGCTTGTTTTCATTTGTTACCCAGGGAGGATCAGCAGAGGGTGAAGCTCTTACAGCCTATGTACTCATTGCCATTTTCAAAGCTTCTCAAGTATTGAAGGACTATACCCCAGTCATAGTGGAAGTAAGTTGATGTACATTGATTCTAGTATTACAAGTTCAATTCTAAAATTATTTACCAAACCATTTACTTCACTTTTTCCAACACTTAATATATCCATCTTGGAACACACACCCCCCCCCCCCCCCCCCCCAATCCCTTTTCTTATTTTTTTTACTGACGTATGACTTTATTACCATTGTTGGGGTAGTCGAGGAGTTTAAATGCTGAGGATTACATTCCGCTTTGCTACTGCTGTGTTTGTTTATTTCACCCGTAACAGACAAATAACATCTGCCTTACTTCAGATTCGATTTGCTGCCCTACTTGTCTACACCACTTGGTCTAGCGCTTCTTAGAACATATGACTGCACACATTGCTCTCCTATTCCTTTTTCGAGTTGTCATTTTCAGTGGTCTCAAGGTAAGACGACAGCCTTGGGTGCTAGAGGTCGCGGGTTCAAATCTCAGTGGTGAAGACAGGATTTTTTTCACGTGGACTTTCTGGTATTTCCTCGGATCTCTGGGTAGTAGAGATCGGATGCCTGTGTGCAGTATTGCACACGTTAAAAATCCTTTGACAGTTGGAAATCAAAAAGAGAAGGTTTTAACAGCTGCTGCTCGGACATTATTCAAAATATACCAAATCTATTACGGGATCAACGCTGGGCTACGGAGTTCGTACAAAGTGCTAAGATTCTCCAACATATAGAGAAGAACAGAGCACTTGTGGGTTAAACCTTGTGTAATGGCATTGATTCTTGGACTAAACTTAACAAAACTAAATTCTTATTTTGTGACCTGAGACTTCCAGACTTCTGTGACTATGTTGTTGTTTCAAATGCTCACAATGAGTAGATTTACTCTTTTGTTGCACCCTGAAAAGAACATTAAGTGGTGGATAGCAGTAGCTTTCCTCACATCCTAAGCGCGCTGATAAAGGTGGACCGGAGTACTCCAGGCGGTTGTGCTGTGCTTGGCTTCATCTGCATGTCACCCAATACTACGTGGATTACGTTGATCTCGCACCTCGTTAGCCAAGCTGCCATGAAAACAGTCCATTTCCAGGGAGGGCTGCGAGGAAGTCAAGGTGAGAGTCTTGGCCAGCATATTTTGCCTCACTTCGGCTAACATGTCTGATCAGTATGTTGTACCTGACCAGACATTAGTCTTCCTTCCCACAGTACATGAACTCCAAGTGGGGAAATAAGACATAAACACCAAGTGGTGAAATACGACATGAACTCCAACTGGTGAAATAAGACATGAACTCCAACTGGTGAAATAAGCCAGTACATGAACTCCAACTGGTGAAATAAGACATGAACTCCAAGTGGTGAAATAAGACAGTACATGAACTCCAAGTTGTGAAATTAGACATGAACTCCAAGTGGTGAAATAAGACAGTACATGAACTCCAAGCGGTGAAATAAGACATGAACTCCAAGTGGTGAAATGAGACAGTACATGAACTAAAAGTGGTGAAAGGAGACAGTACATGAACTAAAAGTGGTGAAAGGAGACAGTACATCAACTCAAAGTTGGGAAATAAGGTGCAGCTCCTCATGACTCAGAAACATCAGGACTCAGTACAATGAAGTCGCTAACGCATTGTCTCTGGTGGCAGTGTCTTCTTTTAGATAATCTTTCTCTTTTATATCTGCTCCAGACTAGTTATAATTAAATGCTGGTGTGATTCTCCATGATACAGATCCAGAACAGCATAAAGCGAGCAGCAGCATACCTGGTTGAGAGAACAAATAGCTTGCGTGATCCATTTGACATCACCATTGTATCATATGTGCTAAACTTGATGAACCACTCACTCAAAGACCAGATTTTTTACAAGATGGAACAAATTGCCATTACTAAAGGTGAGAACTTTTTGTCTTCTCTATGGTAATCTTGACTCTTTTAATTTCCTCATCATGTTTGTCACCCATCTGGATCCCATGGAGCCAAGAATCGAGCTACTGTGATCTTCCACAATTGCTGTGCAAGGTCATTGAAGTTGGTTGTGTATGGGATTAGCAACTTCATCATCTGGAGCACCCCTCTTGAACATTGTTTGCTACATGTCCAGTGTTTGATAAGGCGCTCTCCATCAATGAGGTGTGTCTGAGAGGATGGAACAAAAGTGTATACAACCAGCGAGCTACAGGAACTAACCGTATCTACACTCTTTGTGTTTTGCTGAAAGGAACTGAGCCCCTGTGGGTCTGTCCGAAGTGCAATGACGTTGATTCTGAACAAAACAGAACATTTCTTTCATTTTACTTTATTATATTTCAATATAAGAGAACGTCTTGACTTATTCCAGTATTACACTACCTATTTTTATCTGTGAAGTAGATTTTGAGTAAAGATAATTTAATTATGATAATTAGAAAATTTAAACAGCTGACTAAGCTAATATTGTTTCTAGGAATTTTAATATTTGTATTATTATTGTTAATAATGATACACTTTTTATTAAATTCAATGTTTACATTTATGCTCTTTTTATTAGTCAAAACCATGATAAAACCCTGATCATCATCATCTGGTTGATCAGTTCTAAAACTGGTTGTAAGGTTGTCTAAGCATCTCTCTCCATTTGACTCAATCCTCTGGTTGATCAGTCCTAAGACTGGTTGTAAGGTTGTCTGAGCATGTCTCTCCATTTGACCTTATCCTCTGGTTGATCAGTCCTAAGACTGGTTGTAAGGTTGTCTGAGCATGTCTCCATTTGACCTTATCCTCTGGTTGATCAGTCCTAAGACTGGTTGTAAGGTTGTCTGAGCATATCTCTCCATTTGACCTTATCCTCTGGTTGATCAGTCCTAAGACTGGTTGTAAGGTTGTCTGAGCATATCTCTCCATTTGACCTTATCCTCTGGTTGATCAGTCCTAAGACTGGTTGTAAGGTTGTCTGAGCATGTCTCTCAATTTGACCTTATCCTCTGGTTGATCAGTCCTAAGACTGGTTGTACGGTTGTCTGAGCATATCTCTCCATTTGACCTTATCCTCTGGTTGATCAGTCCTAAGACTGGTTGTAAGGTTGTCTGAGCATGTCTCTCAATTTGACCTTATCCTCTGGTTGATCAGTCTTAAGACTGGTTGTACGGTTGTCTGAGCATATCTCTCCATTTGACCTTATCCTCTGGTTGATCAGTCCTAAGACTGGTTGTAAGGTTGTCTGAGCATGTCTCTCCATTTGACCTTATCCTCTGCAGTACTCTTTGTTTCACCATAGCTTTATACTTTAATGTCTCTGAAAACCTGAGATGTAAAGGTAAGTCTTGGAAGCCCCCCTTCCTCAGTTTCTTTCCCTTAGTCTTGCCCTCAAGTATCTTCTGTAGAAGACTTTCAGATCAGATATTGTGCTCTAGCCAATTCAATCTTCCTTTCGGGTTCATCTTCAATATTTGTCTTTGGGCCCCTACTTCTTTGATAACATTATCTTTGGATCTTCTTATTGTCCAACTCACTCTTTCCATTCTACGATAGCACCAAATTTTAAATGCTTTGAAGGTTTTTTATCCTTCTTTGTCAGAGTCCGTGTTTCAGTGCAATACAGTGCAATTGATCATATAAAAGTAGTGATTACTCTTTTTCCTCAGCTCTGTCCTATTCTTTGAGGTTAGCTATTTTTTTTTTCTTTTCTCAATGCAATCCGTGTCCTAATTTTAAACTCATTGCGGACATCTTCTGTCAGTCATGGTGTGTCTAAAACAAGTAAACTTCTGTTTTTTAGTTTAGTGTTGAAAGAAAAGGGGTTCACTCATAGCCACAGAAGTATGTACAAGAAGTTTTCTCTCTCTCTCTCTATCTCTCTCTCTCTCTCTCTCTCTCTCTCTCTCTTTCTCTCTCTTGTCTTATCCTCCACTTGTGCCATGAGACGTCATGGTGAGGGACAGGTGTCTGCTATAATTTTCCTCTTATAGGCTTTTGATAAAAACTAAGTTTAACATTGGTGTACAAAGTTGGTATAAATATATTGTTCATCAGTTGCTGGTTTGCATTAATAAAGATGGGAAGTAGGAGCAGAACTAAACACTCATAAAGATGGGAAGTAGGAGCAGAACTAAACACTCATAAAGATGGGAAGTAGGAGCAGAACTAAACACTCATAAAGATGGGAAGTAGGAGCAGAACTAAACACTCATAAAGATGGGAAGTAGGAGCAGAACTAAACACTAATAGAGAAAGGAAGTAGGAGCAGAACTAAACACTCATAGAGAAGGGAAGTAGGAGCAGAACTAAACACTCATAGAGAAGGGAAGTAGGAGCAGAACTAAACACTCATAGAGATGGGAAGTGGGAGCAGAACTAAACACTAATAGAGAAAGGAAGTAGGAGCAGAACTAAACACTCATAGAGAAGGGAAGTAGGAGCAGAACTAAACACTCATAGAGAAGGGAAGTAGGAGCAGAACTAAACACTCATAGAGAAGGGAAGTAGGAGCAGAACTAAACACTCATAAAGATGGGAAGTAGGAGCAGAACTAAACACTCATAGAGAAGGGAAGTAGGAGCAGAACTAAACACTCATAGAGATGGGAAGTAGGAGCAGAACTAAACACTAATAGAGAAAGGAAGTAGGAGCAGAACTAAACACTCATAGAGAAGGGAAGTAGGAGCAGAACTAAACACTCATAGAGAAGGGAAGTAGGAGCAGAACTAAACACTCATAGAGATGGGAAGTAGGAGCAGAACTAAACACTCATAGAGATGGGAAGTAGCAGCAGAACTAAACACTCATAGAGATGGGAAGTAGCAGCAGAACTAAACACTCATAGAGAAAGGAAGTAGGAGCAGAACTAAACACTCATAGAGATGGGAAGTAGGAGCAGAACTAAACACTCATAGAGATGGGAAGTAGGAGCAGAACTAAACACTCATAGAGATGGGAAGTAGGAGCAGAACTAAACACTCATAGAGAAGGGAAGTAGGAGCAGAACTAAACACTCATAGAGATGGGAAGTAGGAGCAGAACTAAACACTCATAGAGATGGGAAGTAGGAGCAGAACTAAACACTCATAGAGAAGGGAAGTAGGAGCAGACCTAAACACTAATAGAGAAAGGAAGTAGGAGCAGAACTAAACACTCATAGAGAAGGGAAGTAGGAGCAGAACTAAACACTCATAGAGATGGGAAGTAGGAGCAGAACTAAACACTCATAGAGATGGGAAGTAGGAGCAGAACTAAACACTCATAGAGATGGGAAGTAGGAGCAGAACTAAACACTCATAGAGAAGGGAAGTAGGAGCAGAACTAAACACTCATAGAGATGGGAAGTAGCAGCAGAACTAAACACTCATAGAGAAGGAAAGTAGGGGCAGAACTAAACACTCATAGAGAAGGGAAGTAGGAGCAGAACTAAACACTCATAGAGATGGGAAGTAGGAGCAGAACTAAACACTCATAGAGAAGGGAAGTAGGAGCAGAACTAAACACTCATAGAGATGGGAAGTAGGAGCAGAACTAAACACTCATAGAGAAGGGAAGTAGGAGCAGACCTAAACGTTCATAGAGAAGGGAAGTAGGGGCAGACCTAAACACTAATAGAGATTAGAGGTAGGGACAGAACTAAACACTAATGGAAAAGGGAAGTCATGACAAACCTAAAAAAAAGGTAGGAAAGCCATGGAGGATGAAGTAGTGGAGGAGGAACAGAAAATGATAGCCCATGAAAAGAAGACTTGTCGAGTATTTGTGAGGACCTATGCTCCACAGGGAAGGGTTTTGATTGACCTTTCTTCCTCGTTCATCTTCAGACCTCAACTTCAATGACTCTAACGAAGGCAGCGGTTGACTCAAGGCTCTGTACGCTTACGTACAGCTTCTCTTGGAAGGACACGATTGACATTTAATCCTTAGCTCATGTGCTATAATATACAAAATTTAATTATTTTTGTGTAAATACCTGAAACTTTATGCCTTGTGTCTATTACAGATGGTGTTAAATACTGGGAACGTGCCAAAACTGACACATTCACTTCATATGCCTGGAGTCACTCAACAGATCCAATCAGTATTGAAATGACATCCTATGCACTTTTGACATATTTTCTTCGAGGAATTGGGATGACAGATGGACTGCCTATCATACGTTGGTTGATCAGTCAAATGAACGCTAACGGGGGTTTCATTTCAACTCAGGTTAGGATTCAAACAAAACCAACATTGCCATTACAAGTGTTCAAAATATTGACATTAATAGAAAGTATTACAGCCTACAGTGTCTCGAAGAGAGAAGAATTCGTGGTGACTTAATACAGGTTTATAAGATGATCAGAGGAATGGATAAATTAGACTATAACAAGTTTTTTAAAATACAGCCACCTACAATAACACGAGGGCATAGCTACAAGCTGACTAAAGAGAGGTCCAGGTTAGATATTAGGAAATATTTTTTTAGTCAGAGAGTGGTGTCTGCTTGGAATGCATTGCCAGGGGAGGTAGTGGAGGCAGGGACAGTTAATGCATTTAAGAATAAACTGGATGCGCATAGCTTTTAGAGCAAGGTGATGTAAATGTAAGTGGTTGTATACAGACTCTGCAGGGTCTTCTAAACCAGTATAAAAATGTTAAGTTAAGTTAATTACCATTACTCTCAGTGAAATTGTTTTATTTTATTCCATTTTAGACCCTGGTTCAGATACTGGTTTAGAAGACTGCAGAGTCTGTATACAACCAGTTTCATTAAAATGTCATTGCTCTAAAAGCTATGTGCATTCAATCTATTCCTAAATGCATTAATTGTCATTGCCTCCACTACTTCCTGTGGCAAGGCATTACAAACATTCACCACTCTCTGACTAAAAAAATATTCCGTAATATCTAATCTGGACCTTTCTTTAGTTAATTTGTAGCTATGCCCTCTTGTTCTTGTAGATGGTTGTATTTTGAAAAAAACTTGTTATAGTCTAATTTATCCTTTCTGTTGTTTAAATTGTTTAAAGACAGGTCTAGATTAGATATAAGGAAATATTTTTTTAATCAGAGAGTGGGTGAATTCTTCGAATGCATTGTCCAGGATGTAGTGGAAGCAGAGTCAATTTATGCATTTAAAAATAGATTGAATGCTCACAGTATTTTCAGTATCTGTGAAATTAAATAATTTGGTTGTATATAGTCTTTGTAGAGCCTTCTAAACCAGTATAAAAAAACGTTATAAACCTGTATTAAGCCACCTTGAATTATTCTCTTCTCTAGATACTCTAGGCCGGTTTTTCTGAGTCTTTCCTCATAACTGCCAGTTTTGTCACTCTTCTTTGTATACTTTCCAGCATGTTTATATCTCCTCTACAATACGGACTCCACACCTGTACACAGTACTCCAATCTAGGTCTAAATTTCCATGTTTTGTGCAGTGCATTTTCCATCCTTCTGGAATTTTCCTATAGGGTTACAGTTAAAGTGTCATTGTGTTTTATATTATCATATCAGGATTACTTTAACAATTTTTATATAAAACAAAACTAAAGAATCAGCTTGAGGTATCTAAAAAAGTTGGTCATGCAGAAAAAATATATATGTATAATACAAAGTATTATCTTAAATCCACTGGCCCATGACAGCGGCCTCCCATCCTGAACAACAGCAAAAAACCACTCCTTACAGTGACTTCTCATCATGAAAGAATTAATAATTCTGGTTTCTCTTGCAACAAAAGGCTATAAATGATGATCTCGATTGATTCACATTATGGGCCATGAGATAGTATGCCATTTATGAAATAGAGTGGGCCAAACAAGAAAAGATCAATGTGATTACACACAGATGGAGGGGAGTAAGACTAACTTCTGGTCAGGCAAAATATACTAATCAGACATGTTAGTCAGGGTCAGGTAAAACATACTGGCCAAGACCCTCACCTCGGCTTCCTAGTAGCCCTCCCTGGTAACTGGCTGTTTTCATGGCAGCCTTGCTAACGATGTGAGGGATCAACATGATCCCCATGGTATTGAGCTACACGCAGACGAAGCCAAGCATAGCACAACCGCCTGGAGGACCTCATTCCATCTTGATCAGCACACTCAGGATGTGAGGAAAGCTACTGCAACCCACCACTTAATGTCCTTTTCAGGGCGCACAAAAGAGCAACATACTCATTGTGGGCATTCACAAACAACAACACACAGATGGAAACATAAACAAATCTCTTGATATTCATTTGTTTGATTTTTGTGTTTTTTTGTGTGATGTGTTCCTGGTGAAGACCTTGGAGCTGCAACACAGGTTTTGTTTTTGTTCTGGTGTGGTTACTGACCCATTACCTATATATATTATTATAGATTATGTATCATTATGGAACAATATTTTACATTTGTTTTTCTTGTGTTACAGGATACTATGATCGGAATCCAGGCATTAACCATGCCTGCTGTTCAATTGCACAAAACTGGGGACCATCCAATGACCATCACAGTCAGTTATGTGGATGGAGAGGGCAAGTCCCAATCAAGCAGTATTCAGATCAGCAAGTCCACTGAGCTGCTGCAACAGAGAGTTCAAATCCCACGAAAAGTCAGAATCAGTTTTATTTGCCGAATTTTGATGAATAATTTTAGCTAATCAGTTAAGGTCCACCCATGTTAATTCTTGAAAAGCAAAGATTAACACCGCTACAGTCTTCAAAGCATGTAGCAAAAGACAAATTGTACATGGGACTAGCAGCCTCATTATGTAAAACAGATGGCTACGAAGATCACTTACCAATATAAGATGCTGAGCAGCGCATGAGCTGCAGTGGTCAGCGATCCTTAGGTGACTGCTAGCGTCAGGGCCAGCGAACCAGAGCTGCCAAGACCCTTCTACACCTCCACGTGGTGATCCTGGATAACAGGCTGCAGCAGAGCAGACTGGCTAAGGAGAATGGATCGAAGAGAGAATGCTAACCCGGTACTTAAGAAATGCTTGATGAAGTCGGATGTGTTGGACCGAAAGGTGCAAATATCGCAGTCAAGCTGTAAACTACGACACAACACATTCTGTTCTCTGGAGTACATTTTGTTACTTAAGCCCTTTTAGGGTTTGGTAGCGGGAGATGGAGAACGAACGAAGTCAAGTCAAGCCACTTGCCCGTTTATCCTTGGGTCCCATATTTGAGAGGAAAGAGTGTGAACCACTGAACCATCATAAAATACAACTCAAGAGGCATGTACATGGGGTTAGCAAATCATCATGAATAACAAAATGGTACAGAAACTGCTGCTACAAGAGCATACAAAGTGTGTTGGTACAGACTCCCTGTAAGGACCTTATGTTTAAAAAGCAGCAAACTAAAGAAATAGGAGACAGAAATCAGTGCAACGAGAATGTAAACATTGTTTTGACTCAGGTTCAGCTCTCATGCTAGCCATTTGCCTTGTCTTTCTCATCTCATCTGTCAACTTGTGTCATTAAACGCTTTGGGGAGGTACGCTATTCTTTGTTTGCCATCTGTGTGACCATTATTTTAATTCAATGCTGTCACAAGCAGAGAGAACGAGTGGTCAGGTGACCACAGTGGAGACCAAAAACAAAGAGAAAAAATGAATTCACACTGGAAATAACATGACAGTCCACCACCGAGTTATCACCATCCGAAGGGGATGTAGAGGCTAGTGTAATTGGAAAGCAGAACTTGAGGTTACACAACTCATGAACGATAATGCCAAGAATGTTGATACTGTCATATATTATCCAGGATCTATTCTGTACAGTATGAAAGCCACTTGGGGCATCTCTGCTAAGGTGAGAGGCAAGGTTGTTGCTAGATGGTGCTTACAAATAATGATCATGAAGCAGTGCTGACAATCAACCTTAACTTTTGGGCTAACAGGCACAAAATAAAAACACAGTGCAACGTACACCACTGTGGGGAATAAAGAAATAATGCAACAGAAAAAAAAACAACAACAACAACAAAAATGTTTAAATCACAAACATCGTTGGGTTGGACATGTGCTTGGCATACCTGACAACAGACGGACACATAAAACAACGTTTTGGTGGCCATATGCTTGTACATGTCTACGGGGTCGCCCACCTATGCAATGGCAATATGGACTGACCAGATACTTAGACCTGCATTGGTACAGCATTGCTAAAGATTTGGACGAATACAAAATATTGTTGGCTTCCTTGCATACAGCACATTTGCCGGACTGACGCTGAGGATAATGTGTTCATGTGAATGTGATGCGACAAACGTAACTTAGTTTTTTTCATTTTTCCTTGTTACCGTACCTAAGTTTTCTATTACAGTACCTTCCTGGCATGTTATTCTTTCATGTGAAAATATTTGCTTCTCCTTTTACAGAATAATTTGCCAAGTAGTCTGCAGGTACAAGCAAAGACAGACAATGGAGCATCTGGGCTCAGCAGTGCACTTGTTAGTGTAAGTTTATCTGGTGTCACCACTCAGTGCAGTCTTAAACAATGTCAAGAGACATTTTATGGAATAGCTGCTATAACAAGGGCAGTCTATCTGTCATCCTCCCTCAAGCCTATTTAGTCACAAAAACAGTATCAAAGTACAGCAGTGTTTTTTAATTTAGGTTATCTATTTTATTGTGATGATAATAATGATGAAATAATTCCTTTAGCTGTGATCTGATAGCTCTTAACAGCCCAATGCTTCCCAGCCAAAAAAGCAAACACTTTTCTTAGTTGGAGTTTGATATAGACATACTAGAAATGATACTAAGAAGAGCTACAAAAATGATTGTGGGATTTCAGAAATATAATTATAAGGAGAGACTTAGAAAAACTGGTCTGCAGTGTCTAGAACAGAGAAGAACTTGAGGTGACTTAATACAAGTTTGTAAATTAACCAATGGAAAGGATAAATTAGACTATAACAAGTTTTTCAAAGTTCAGCTGGCTACAAGAACTAAAGGGCACAGCTTAAAATTATTTAAAGACAGGTCCAAATTAGACATTCAGAAGTATTTTTTAGTCAGAGAGTGGCGAATGCTTGGAATACATTGCCGCAAGATGGGGGGGGGGGGGGGGGGGGGGGGGGGGGAAGGGTAAGTGTTAATGCATTTTAAAATAGATTAGATTATCAGTCATTTTTAGTATTGGTGGAGTGGAATAAACATGTTGTATACGGACTCTGTAGAGTCTTCTAAACCATTTTAATGAAGTTGAGTTAAGTTGAGTTGAGTTGAGTTGAGTTGAGTATGAAGTCTGCTTTCTTAGAGACATCATGATATCAAAGGGGAGAGTATGGATGCATCTTTCGAGTATCCCAAAGGGAGGCAGTCCAGTGGGTCAGTGTTCCAGAATTGTTACATCAGGAGTAGCAAACACATCATTCTTTAGTCAGTCATTCAAGTTCTTCTGTAGTAATGGCACGTCAAGCATTCCCCACCATATAAGAGATTATCACAAAGAGGTAGTAGTGCAATGTCCACTGACCTGCATCTCTTCATCATCCATGGGGATAATTGATAGAGAACAAACAGGAATAATGAGACAAGAATACACTTAATCCAAGAAGTGGAGATGGATTGATGCAGCCCCTCGTTGGTGGGTTCTGCATTTACACCTAAAGAGCACCATCTGCTTCCTCGTCTGAGACCTAAGTTTGGCCAGACTTCAAGGAGTTGTCCAGCTTAGGTGACTCTACCAAAAGTAATACTACCACCAACATAGCTCCTCAGATCATTGGGATGAGCAAGCTCTCTAACCTCAGCAAGATAGACAATGTGGAGAGATTTTATTGTAAAAAGTATTTGTTTCAGACATTAAATAGTGTTTGGATAGTGAAGACAGAATAAAAACAAATCAGAAAATGCTCCAGAAAAGAAATAATAAAGAAACAGACCATTTAGATCCGCACTAAATCACTCTTATCATCATTTTATTCTTCGCTTTCAGGCTTCAACTTAAATATATCTAAAGAAAGCAGGGGTTATTGGTATTCCCAACATAATTATGATAAGTTTTACAAACATGAGTTGACAGGATCTGCATGTAGGTCAGCTTTTGGAGCCCTTTGTGATTCAATTGAGGGTCTGACTGTTTGTCTGACACGGATGTTTCTTTTTACCTCTTTCTTTCTGCTTGCCATTGACTGGACTATAAGGTCAACAGCATCAACCAACAAAGGAAGAATTACAAGAGAAAGTCATAAAGTAACAGCAATTTTATTAATAACATTTTCACAAAAGTGCAAACCAGACATTTTTGTGTGCCTTATTTTTCTACATAATCTTCGTGCCTGGCAGCACACTTGGTCCAAATGTCAACTAGCTTGTGGATGACCTTTAGAAAAAAGCCTTCTGGTGTGGCCTTCCATTACCTTGTCAGTTGCCTTGGGACCCATCTGCTACACACTTTCCTATAACTGAGATCATCATGAATAATTTTGTGTGCAGTGACCCGACTCATATTGAAATCTATGGCTTTTTCATCTTTAGTGACACACTTGTTGCCACAGACTACCTGGTTGATCTGCTGTTTCACTGTGTTAGTTACCACACTTGCTGATCTAAATACATCACAGTTCATCAATGGTGTGTTGTCTTCCATTTTGAAATCTTTCTACCCATTCACACTCTCCCTTGACTCAAATAACTGTCTCTATATTGAATCTTCATTCTTCTGTAGATTTTAGAAGATTTCACGCCCTCTGACCACAAAAAACTAATAACGCCTCGTTGTTCTTCCAACACGCAAGTCGATAGTGGGGAGGCCATGTTGTACACTATATTGTACATGCACTTACTGTTCGCTCATCACAATCTCTACATGGAGTATTGCTGAACAGCCATTTTGTGTTCGGAAATAAGATTTTCTGTTGTATATTCTTTTCTAAACACTTTATAATAAAATTGCTGTTACTCAATGACTGTCCCTCGTATATGGTCTAGCAAAACAAGTGATGATCAGATTTTGTTTTATGAGCCGTCCCCATCTTTGAATCTGCAAATGCACAGGGCCAAATCACAGGTTTTGGGAATCAATGAAACTACAGAGATTGTTTTGGATGATACCCTCCTACAAGACGTGAACTCCTTTGTATTTCTTAGTAGCAATACAGACAAAACTGGATGCATGAATATAGATGTCAGAATATGGTTACAGAAGGTAGGTATGTTTACATTGCCTTTGAAAACTTGTGAAAATGAAAAGGAATTAAAGGTGAGGGAGCAAGTTCAGGTAGCAGTTAAAAAGGCAAATGCAATGTTAGGGATGATAAAAAGAAATATTAAACATAGGAGCAAGGAATTGATAGTCAAACTGTATAAAGCATTAGTTAGACCTAGATTGGAGTACTGTGTACAGGTGTGGAGTCCTTATCAGAGAGGGGATATAAACATGCTGGAAGGAATACAAAAAAGAGCGACAAAGATGATAGTGGGATTCCAGAATTACAGTTATGAGGAAAGACTTACAAAAACTGGCCTACGGTGTCTAGAAGAGAGAAGAATTCGTGGTGACTTAATTCAGGTTTATAAGATGATCAGAGGAATGGATAAATTAGACTATAACAAGTTTTTTAAAATACAGCCACCCACAAGAACAAGAGGGCATAGCTACAAGCTGACTAAAGAGAGGTCCAGATTAGATATTAGTAAGTATTTTTTTAGTCAGAGAGTGGTGTCCTCTTGGAATGCATTGCCAAGGAAGGCGGTTGAGGCAGGGACAGTTAATGCATTTAAGAATAAATTGGATGCGTATAGCTTGTAGAGCAAGGTGATGTAAATGTAACTGGTTGTATAGACTCTGCAGAGTCTTCTAAACCAGTTTAAAGACGTTACGTTAAGTTAAGTTAAGTTAAGTTCAGTTCAGTTAAATCCAATGTGAAAATACAAATTTTCTAAAGTCCAATATAAAGTTGGTTCTATTGTATGGCTCCGAAACGTGGCGGACTACAAAAAAAGATGACAACAAAAGTGCAGACTTTCATAAATTGGTTCCTGCACAGAATAGAGGAATTGAAAATCTATGATAAGATCATTAATGTAGATTTGTGGATGCGTTGCTTGCTCATTGATTGCAGTATTTGGATTGTTTGTTCATTGATTGCATTCTGTGGATTGCTTGTTCATTGGCTGCAGAATGTGGATTGCTGGTTCATTGATTTGCTGTATGGGGATTGCTTAGTTAGCGTAGTAGTCAGTGTACTAGCTTCCCAGCTGAGCAATCTGTTTGGTCCCCAGTTGGTGCAGAATTTTTCCCAATCATAAAATGGCTTCCAGGATCCACGCAGTCTAAAAAATTGGGTACCAAAACAATCTGGAAAAGAAAAGGCGGCCACCATAATGTTAACCACATCACCCCTAGTTTGCCATTGGTCAAGAAATATATGGACCTAATACCGTATTCCAAATATGCCACACAGGCGTGAAATTAGGTTCTTTACTTTACTTTTTTATGTGGACTGTTTGTTCATTGATTACAGTATGTGGATTGCTGGTTCATTTCAGTATAACTCAAGTACAACGTTTTTATACTGGTTTAGAAGACTCTACAGAGTCTGTATACAACTAGTTTTATTTACATTACCTTGCTCTAAAAGCTATGCGCATCCAATTTATTCTTAAATGCATTAATTGTCCCTGCCTCCAATACCTCCTGTGTCAATACATTCCAAGCATTCACCACTCTCTGACTAAAAAAAAATATTTCCTAATATCTAATTTGAACCTCTCTTTAGTTAATTTGTAGCTGTGTCCTCTTGTTCTTGTGGGTGGTTGTATTTTCAAAAACGTGTTATATATGTCCTCAATTTCTTTATCAAATATTCCCACTATGAAACCCAGGATGACAGTTATTTAGCTGCCATCAACCCCAGCACGAAATGGACAGTAGATCCACATACACACCTCTGATGTAACGTTTAAGGCTTCTATGTTATTACACAAGAATACAATCTGAAGCTATTATTTTCTAATGTATTGTTTCTTGTACCTGATGTCTACTATTTGGTCATGACAACAACATTGATGTCTGAAATATTATCCCCAGGTCATCCTGAACTACAATGTGAAAGGAGAGGCACCATCTCGCTGTTTTGATCTGTCACATAACGTTACCCAACTTGACACTGGCCTGCAGCTGACAATCACAATAGTGCCATTTAATGCAAATGTTAGTTTGTGGATATATTTTTTTAAATATTTTCTTTTAGGGAGAAGGGAGTGGTCAAGTGATCGGGACACCAGTTTTGTAATCAGGAGACATGGCTTCAAACCTCAGCAGTGCTGGTTTTTTTTCAATTTGTAGTAAAATAAAAACCTAGCCTGCACACTATGTGGTTACTGCTAGTTCAAACAGTTTTAACTTTTCAACCAAATAAATATCTAAGGCCTATTTCAGTAATACTGTTTAGGGAAGGAATCACTCTGAAAATTTACTAACATAATTAAGAAAATGCAGGAACAAATGAAGTGCAGAGTTCTCTTTCCGCTGATTTTGGACTGGATTATGAAAAACATGACATGCGAAAATAGAATTCAGGGACTTTTGATGAAGTGACTTGATGATCTGGTCTTTGCTGATATTGTGATTCCTTTGTCTCCCAACCAGATGCAAAATAAAATAAATATAGTTACTGAATGGTCACTGAAATTAGGTTGGATATTACACAGAGAAAAAAACACAGATTAAGATAATAAAAGCACCTAACGACAATCATATTGCACTAGGAGACATGGTACTGCAAGATGGAGATCCATTCAAATATCTTGGTAGCAATATAGGCAAGGTCTGAGGTATTGATAAAGATATCAAATTAAAAATACAAAAGGTGAGATGGGCTTTTATTACTTTAGGGCTGCTGAAAACGGATGTGTCAGATCAAAAGGTGCAAATGTCGCAGTTGAACTGTAAACTAGCGACATAACGCATTCTGTTCTCCGGACTACATCCTGCTATTTACAAGGCCCTGTTCAGGACTTGTTAGCGGGAGATTGAGAACGAACGCAGAAGAAGAAGAAAAATTACTCTAGGGAATTTGTAGAAATCAAAATAGATTCAATGAGAAGCACAACTTAAAAGGTTTAAGCTTTCATATTATCAATTGATGTCTGCCCTGACTAGAAGGAATAAAATGGCATGATGAAGTCTGAAATATAGAATTGTGGGAAAGAACCAAACAGAAGCATTATTATGTAGTACCTGTTCTGGAATCCTCAAGGCAAGAGAAGTATGGAGCAGATCTGAACACTCATGGAGAACAGAAGGTCGAGGCAAAATAGCAGGAAAGACGTAGGCAGAAATAAAAATTATGGTGCATGATAGGAAAACTTGGCGAGCATTTGTTAAGGAAGACTATCGTCTGGTCAGGCAAAATATACTGGCCAATACCCCCATCTTGACTTCCCCACAGTCCTCCCTGGAAACGGGCTGTTTTCATGGCAGCCTGGCTAACAAGGTGAGGGATCGGCGTGATCCCTATAGTAGTGAGTGACACTATTGACTTGCACTGTGGAAGAACAACAAGACATTATTCGTCTTCTGTGGTTGGAGGGTCTGAAATCTACAGATGAATAAAGGTTCATTGTGTAGACAGTTGTTTGATTCTGGGAAGAGTATGAATGGGTAGAAATATTTCAAAAGAGAAGTCCAAACGTCATTGATGAACCGCGGAGTGGGAGACCAGCAAGCATGACAACTGACACAGGAAAGCAGCAAATTGACCAGCTAATCCGTAGCGACAGATGATTCAATATTGATGAAAAAGCAATAGATTTCAATATGAGTCACGGAGGTGCGCACAAAATTGTCCACGATGACCTCTGTTATAGGAAAGTGTGTAGCAGATGGGTCAGAAATTTATAAAGGACAACGAGGTAATGGAAGTGGTGCAAAATTTATTAAAGGTCACAGCAAAAAACTTTTTAAAAAGGGACATCCACAAACTAGTTGACAGGGGGATCAAGTGTGTTGCCAGACAGAGAGACTATGCAGAAACATAATGAACAAATAATGTCTGGTTTGTTACCTCTGTAAAAAAGTTATTCATAAAATTTCTTTAACTTAATGACTGTCTCTGGTAAATAAACGTACCTTTTATGTGACATTCACACTGAGAAGATAGTAAAGTGTTCTTTTGAATATCTTTTCATAATAACTCAGTCAGCAAGTATGACTTTGCTTGAAGTGGATATCCCAGCTGGTTACACTGCAGACTCAGATGAGGTGGCTAAGAAGAACAAGTATATTAGTAGAGTGGATCCTTCTAATGGTCAGAAAGTTGCGGCATACTTCAATGCTGGTGTGGTATGTAACTTTTAAGTCTTTCTCTGCCTTTTTCTCTCTCTCCCTCTTTCTCTCTATTTCTCTCTTTCCCACTCTCTCTTTCTCTATCTCATTCTCTTTCTCTCACTCACACTCTTTCTCTCACTCTCTCTTTCTTTCTTCACTTTTCCTTTCTCTTTCCTTTTTCCTCTCTCTTCTCTTCCTATCTCTTTCTCGCTCTCTCTCTCTCTTTCTTTCTTCACTTTCTATCTTTGTTTCTCTCTCTTACTCCCTTACTTTTTTTCTCACTTTCTCTCTTACTCTTTTTCTCTAAATCTTGCTTTTGATCTCTCTTTCACTCTTTATCTGTCTCTCATTATCTCTTTCTCTCTTTTTCATTGTCTCTCTTGCTCTACTTCTCTCTCACTCCTTTTTCTCTCTGTCTCTCTCTCTTCCTTTCTTTTCCTTTTTATTTTTCCTCCTCTCTCCTTCTCTCTCACTCTTTGTATTGTCCCTTTGTTGCCCTCTCTTTCTTTCTCTTTCTCTTTTTTTCTCTCTTCATTACTTTCCCTTTTCTCTGTTTCTTTCCCTTCTCCTCTGTCCCTCCTCTCTGTATGTTCATCACACTTTCACTCATATTACGGTCAGATACAACACACTGAACCAAATCTTCAATTCTGGTCCATACCATAAACCTAAAAACTAGCTGTGTTACAGTAGCCTAGCCTTTGACGTGAGGATCAGCACTGTGATCTCTGTAGTGGAAAGCCTGCTGAGAGCTTAGCATTTGCACTACAGCCAGAAAGGCTTTCTGTAGGATTTCTGCTATATCATCTATCCATCAGCCATGTGATCTTTTTTTATACCCTGTAATCAAATCTTCTTATGTTGTTGGTAGTTGACTGCTCCTTTTTTAACGAGATAACCAAACCATCTTATTTTCTGTCTTACTAAATATTTGTTGGACATACAGAGCTCGTTAACCTTGGATTGTAGTCTGTGTAGGAGAAAATCAATTCCGATTTCAAACCTCTGCCACTTTGCAGGAATACCAAACCACGGGAAAGACTTCGGGGGTAAACCCAGAAGATGAATTTGGAGTCCGAGTTCCTAAGGCTGTTTAGTTCCGACCAGCACTATTCTGGAAGCTCCTGCGACCTGGCTGGTACTACAAACAGTATCAACTGTTGTCCATCCTTTAAATCCACTAGCTATGGGGAGAAGGGCAACATGCTGCATGGGCAACAGCTTGATTTCCATATATTTGTGTCCAAGCTTAGGTCCTGAAGGGAATGCTCCAGCTTCACTATGTATTTTAGACAGGAAGTAGTTTCTGCAATATTTTGGTGGTGTCTAAATCTCTCATTAAATCTATTTCTCCTGGTGATGTTAATAACATTTCTTAGTAATTTAATTTCATACTTTGTCATTAATTTTGTTGTCATTCTCATATATCACCAAATTTATGTGCATTCTACTTGTTTGCAGGGTATAGTTTCCATATTAAATACCCGGAAGTGTCCATATATGAGTTTTGTGATTCATACGGCAAAAACCGTTCAAATGATGAAGTAGAGGCCGAGGCTATAAAACAGCAGTTGAGATTTTGCACCAACAGTTTGACTTGGGTGAATTGATGCCGACAGGCACTGTGATTTTTAGTTACTCTAAGTTGGTTCTGTAGGTGCTGAAGCACACCCCATACAACAAAAGGAGATATTTGTGCTGGGATAAGTGATCAACAACATTATCACTGGTCATGGGATTAATGTCACCTTGCAATGGATCCCTAGACATAGTGGGCTACCAGGAAATGAGATGGCTGACAGATTGGTAAAAACAAGAGCCTCTAAACAACAATTGGATAGACCATGCAGTAACCGCACAGTAAAACAAATTATGAAGAATAATACTAGGGAAATCTAGATGAATAGGTGGATGACGGGAACAACAGGTTGCAGTGTATTTAGCGAAATGTCACAGCCAAAAAGTAATTAGGACATAAACAAACTACATAGAAGAGATCAAAGTCTCATCTTTCAGTTCCAAACAGGACACACCAGAGTCAATGGCCACCTGAAGCACATTAACTCCCAGCCCCTGCCCTTGTGCAGACATTGTGCTAACATTCTGATGAAACAGACACCTACTCATTGGGTGCAAGGGGCTTGCGGACATGAGGAAAAGATTCTTACAAGCACTGCCGACAATTGCCAACACACTATACGGAGCAGTGAAACAACTGAAGAAGGCCTGTATATATATATAAAAATGGCATTGGGCTGCCAAGAGCAATCTTGCTCAGCAGTTATGGAATAACAACAACATGAACATTCGAGGGAGACCATACCCTAAAGATTGTGAGCTTGGTTTACTATTCTGATGTACCAGGTTTCAAATCATGTCACGCTCTGATTGACACTGTTGGTTGTGGGTTTTTCATGATGTGACCACTTCTCCTAGTCAACCCAACTGTAAATGGGTACCTGATGAATCAGGGGGAAATGTCAAAGCTGCCATAGAAGCTATGGAGTTTGTGCTCTATTGTCTACACTTTTAGCAATGAAAGGGGCCGAGCACAAATGCGAGCAGACTGATTGTCTGATACCTGAAGTCGGTTCTATGAGTCATTTTCCATATTTTATGTCCATTAAATGCATAACATTATCCAAAACATGTCTACATATTTCATGTATTGTCAGAATGTTATTTGTTGTTTTGAAAAGTTCAAAAGCTTATCTAAATCTTTTTATTTCTCAGATTGAACAATTTGGGACAAGCGTAACGATTGTGATGTATAAAACTGGTGGCACCCTCGCAACGGCTGAACCAAAATCTTATACATTCTCTGACTATTACAAACCAAGTAAGACAGCAAGACAATTTTGAGATAAAATCAAACTTTGAATTTTATTGAAATCATCCCATCTCATGTTTTTGAGGATGGTGTGGGCTAGTGGTTAAGTGAAGTGACATGGTTCACAACTCAAAGGGGCTAGGTTCGCTCCACATCACAGCACCGGCTGTTACCCCGGGGAAGCAAACCCTTAGAAAATTCAGGAGGAAGCAGACTCTTACATAAAATACATGCTGAAGTTGGATGCACTGAGCTGACAAGCGCAAAAAAAAGACATAGTGCAATGCACATCGCTTGGGGAATAAGGTAAATACCCAAAAAAATTGTAATCGCATGTTTTTATTTATGATGCTGGGGGATATGGGAAGATGCAATCTTCTTTCCTGAACAAGTTGTGCTGCTGTTACTATTTTTCAATCTATGCCATTGTAGTGCTTCATTAACACCATCAATCTATCTTTCTCTTTCCCTTCATCTGGCTCTTTTTGTTTTTGCGTTTACCTTATTTCTCCATTCCCCAAGGCGGTGTGCGTTGTACTCTGATTTTTATTATGCGCCTGTCAGCCCAGTGCATCCAACTTCAGCATGCATTTTTTGTAAGGGTCTGCTTCCTCCTGCATTTTCTAAGGGTTTGCTTCCTTTGGGGTAACGGCCGGTGCTGTGATGGGGATCGAACTCAGCACCTCCAGATCGTGAGCCGTGTCACTTAACCACTAGCCCACGGCATCCACAAACTGTGATTAAATAATTACACCTAGAGAGAGACACAAGAAATAGCCCAGGACAGTGTATATTGGTGAGATGTAGTCAACAGCCTATGCACCAAGAGCAGCAATGGGCATTGATTGATTGAAGGATACTGATGCTAAAAATGCACAATGTTTCCGTTCTTTAGTTCAAAATATTAAACCCAAACGCCTTCAGTATTCTTTTTTTTTTTTTTGCTAAGATGTTTGCCTCACTAGTTTCTACTGGCGGAGGCGCGCCATTTTCCACCCTAGACCGTAGTCAATTGGGCGATATCAGGACGCATAAACCAGTGCTTGGATGCATGTGTGCATCTGTATGTACCTATGCTAGGTTTGTGCGCCCTCAGAAGCTAGCCCAACCAAAGTGCAATGGAAGGGCTTTACCACGAGGGCGCGTGTGAAAGTTGTGCAAGGGTGTGACTGTGGGATAGAGTCAAATGAAATAGAGTGAGGTAAGAGAAGAGAGAGACACACAGTATTCTTACAGAAAATTAGGTCACTTATCATTATCTTCTTCTGATCACCGGGGAATAAAGTTAATAACTCTGTACCATTATTGGGGTTTTGATCTAGGGCTTTGTTTCTTTTTGTCATGATTTGTTAGTCATTTTCATTTGCTCTTTGTTCCAGACTAAAGCCTTCTGGCTGTGACATGGATTTTGCTTTGTTTTTATCATGGCACGTCACTGAGCCCTTACCTATATTAGTTTTTATTGACTTTTAACCTTTAGAACTGCAGCAAGTTTGATTTTATTTGTTTGAAACCCAGGTCTACCCAAAACTCAGCAAGCTGTTTGCCTATTGTGAATGATTAGATGAGCAACCCCATGAGATGGAGAGTCTTCTACAATAGAGAGAAAAATCATTACCTAAAATCACATATCTTCTTAGAATTGTAACTGACTTTGTGACAAAATCTTTATTTATGACATGATTGGACTACTTTATAAATATTTATTTTGTTTCAGGCTGTTCTGAGACTAAATTTTACATATTGGATATCTCCCCTTACTGTACCCAGGTTCCTGACTATGGGATCTGTCGATATGTGTAAAAATGGTAGGTTGCAGTATTATAACTTCCTGTTTCTCATTCTCTCCGTCTCTTTCAGTATGTATTTATACATGCGAGCAAGTTGATCAGTCAGTCACTAAATGTGACCAAGGAAGAATGCATAAATACTTTTTGAATATACCTATATAAAGATTTCTTTATAGCTTAACTTAGGCAAGAAGCTTAATTCCATCTCATCTATTCACTTATGTCATTATGTGGATATGCAATCCACTTTTATATGGCTGTTCTTATTTTAATCCATACCTCTGTTGTAGCATGTGCCCCCATCTTCATTGTGAGGGATGGAAACAGCAAAATTTCTGTAATGGGCTAAGTATATTATTGCTTTATATCATCAGAGGGGAGGAAGCCTAATGTCTGGTCAGGCAAAACATTGATCAGACATGTTAGTCAGGGTCAGGCAAAATATACTGTCCAAGACCCTCACCTCAACTTCCTAGTTGTCCTCCCTGGAAACAGCTGTTTTCATGGCAGCCTCGCTAATGAGCTGAGGAATCAACGTCATCCCCATTGTAGTGAGCGACACAGAGATGAAACCAAGCATAGCACTATCGTCTCAAGGACCCTATTCCACCTTCATCAGCCTGCTTGAGATGTGAGGAAAGCTACAACAATCCGCCACTAAACATCCTTTTCAGGGCGCACAAAAACAGTAATCTTACTCATTGTGTGTATTCAATAATAACAACAACAATATATCACCAGAACACCATAGCAATGATCAATGTCATTCTCGGATATATCCCCAGAACACCATAGCAATGATCAATGTCATTCTTGGATATATCACCAGAACACCATAGCAATGATCAATGTCATTCTCTAATATATCACCAGAACACCATAGCAATGATCAATGTCATTCTCGGATATATCACCAGAACACCATAGCAATGATCAATGTCATTCACAACAACCCGCCACTAAACATCCTTTTCAGGGCGCACAAAAACAATAATCTTACTCATTGTGTGTATTCAATAATAACAACAACAATATATCGCCAGAACACCATAGCAATGATCAATGTCATTCTCGGATATATCACCAGAACACCATAGCAATGATCAATGTCATTCTCGGATACATCACCAGAACACCATAGCAATGATCAATGTCATTCTCGGATATATCACCAGAACACCATAGCAATGATCCATGTCATTCTCGGTCATCCTGAAAAGCTGGGGAAAAAAAAACTAACAGAAAGATGGGACTAGCCTAGCAAATGGATTATCAAACTGCTTATTACATTTTTAATGGTATGGTACTGAGTTCTCTTATTAACAAGCAGCTGATTCTCTATTTCACAGTCCTCTAATATTGAACTTAGTTTATTCTTATCCATTCCATCAAAAAACTTATCATGATCTATAAATGTAATGTTTAAATGAATGCTATAATGATGTGCTTTCATAACTTTTTGGTTTTGGTTTTTTCCTCAGAGAAACAGATTCTCAAGATTTTGGCCTCTTTTTAAAAACTTTATGTAGAAAAAATGTTATTCCATTTATGCAACATTTTTTTATCTGGCATGTACAGACACTTTCTTATTTTATAATCAATAACCAGATTTAATACTTTTATTTTTGTAAACTACTTTGTCTTCCATTTGGTCAGACAAACAAATGTAAGGTATCATTCCTTTTATTTCAAGCAAGTTGCAAGCTATAAAATATTTTTCAGTGAAAAAACAGATCAACGTAGATTATAGGCATTTGTTGTCTTGAAGAAATGTTTAATAGATTTAAGAAAATCTCATAAAATATTACTGTTTGAAAGTGGTGATATATTTAAGAAAATTTTCAATAAATAATGTCTTAAAGTGATAGTATGTTCAATAGATTTGAGAAAATCTCATAAAATATTACTGTTTGAAAGTGGTGATATATTTAAGAAAATTTCAATAAATAATGTCTTAAAGTGATAGTATGTTCAATAGATTTGAGAAAATCTCATAAAATATTACTGTTTGAAAGTGGTGATATATTTAAGAAAATTTCAATAAATAATGTCTTAAAGTGATAGTATGTTCAATAGATTTGAGAAAATCTCATAAAATATTACTGTTTGAAAGTGGTGATATATTTAAGAAAATTTTCAATAAATAATGTCTTAAAGTGATAGTATGTTCAATAGATTTGAGAAAATCTCATAAAATATTACTGTTTGAAAGTGGTGATATATTTAAGAAAATTTCAATAAATAATGTCTTAAAGTGATAGTATGTTCAATAGATTTGAGAAAATCTCATAAAATATTACTGTTTGAAAGTGGTGATATATTTAAGAAAATTTCAATAAATAATGTCTTAAAGTGATAGTATGTTCAATAGATTTGAGAAAATCTCATAAAATATTACTGTTTGAAAGTGGTGATATATTTAAGAAAATTTCAATAAATAATGTCTTAAAGTGATAGTATGTTCAATAGATTTGAGAAAATCTCATAAAATATTACTGTTTGAAAGTGGTGATATATTTAAGAAAATTTCAATAAATAATGTCTTAAAGTGATAGTATGTTCAATAGATTTGAGAAAATCTCATAAAATATTACTGTTTGAAAGTGGTGATATATTTAAGAAAATTTCAATAAATAATGTCTTAAAGTGATAGTATGTTCAATAGATTTTAGAAAACCTCATAAAATATTACTGTTTGAAAGTGGTGATATATTTAAGAAAATTTTCAATAAATAATGTCTTAAAGTGATAGTATGTTCAATAGATTTGAGAAAATCTCATAAAATATTACTGTTTGAAAGTGGTGATATATTTAAGAAAATTTCAATAAATAATGTCTTAAAGTGATAGTATGTTCAATAGATTTGAGAAAATCTCATAAAATATTACTGTTTGAAAGTGGTGATATATTTAAGAAAATTTCAATAAATAATGTCTTAAAGTGATAGTATGTTCAATAGATTTGAGAAAATCTCATAAAATATTACTGTTTGAAAGTGGTGATATATTTAAGAAAATTTCAATAAATAATGTCTTAAAGTGATAGTATGTTCAATAGATTTGAGAAAATCTCATAAAATATTACTGTTTGAAAGTGGTGATATATTTAAGAAAATTTCAATAAATAATGTCTTAAAGTGATAGTATGTTCAATAGATTTGAGAAAATCTCATAAAATATTACTGTTTGAAAGTGGTGATATATTTAAGAAAATTTCAATAAATAATGTCTTAAGTGATAGTATGTTCAATAGATTTTAGAAAATCTCATAAAATAATGTCTTAAAGTGATAGTATGTTCAATAGATTTGAGAAAATCTCATAAAATAATGTCTTAAAGTGATAGTATGTTCAATAGATTTGAGAAAATCTCATTAAATAATATTGTGTGAAAGTAGTAGTATGCCCAATAGGTGGCGTACAGGCTTCATCTAGCCAGAGCAGTCTAGTTTAAGGGTACCAGAAACTAACACCTCCCCAATTCTCCTTTGATAGGAACAGCCCCCACCTTAACCCTGCAGGAAGGCTAGATTGCACATGTCTTTGGAGCATTTAGAAAAAATTCACACTTGAGCCTCAAAATTACTCTTAGCTGAGACAGCACTTGGGACTACTTCAAATATGATTGATACAACCATAATCTAACAGAGGATTTGCAATGGAGTGAGATGTAGTACAAAATAAGCTACCTAGAGTATTTGGAAGAAGATAATAAATTATTATAGCTGTTATCAGTTGAATTACCTATTTGTAAAACTACCACACAAATCAAGCAATATTTCCTTCAGAACATTCTATAAAAATTAGATGTAAAATAAATATTGTTCATCTTACCTTACAATAGAGTATTACTTTTTCTTAGCCAAGACACTTCAGATCATTTACAATATGATATATAACCATAATTAAACAGAGAATTTGTAATGGGGTGAGGTGGAGTGAGTAGCCTAGTCGACAGTGAGCTTGCTTGCTAAGACTGGGATTACAGTGCGACAGGGTTTGAAATCATGGACGGACAGAAAAAAATCATGGTATGGTTTGTCCCTGGTATGACAACTCCTCCAGTCAACCCAGCTGTAAATGGGCACCTGACATATGAGTTTTGGAAGGTATAAGCAGTAAGGAAGGGAACTGGCTACCACACCTCACATAGGCTGCGGCTTAATACATGAAGAGTTATCTTCATCCCTGACAGAAATTGTTGCCATGGGACTGAACTTTACCCCTAATGGGGAGATGTGGTACCAAACAAGCCTCTAAGAATACGAGAAGAAAGATAGCACATTTTTATAACAATTATCAGTTTAATTACATATTTGTAATACCACTTCCACATTATCACATGAATTAAGGAATATTTCCTTCATTCTATAAAAATTAGGTGTAAAATAAATGTTGTTTGCCTTACATTGCAGTCAAATGTGACTTTTTCTTGACAGGAAAAAGTACTATTTATTCATAGTATAGAGTGACTAGCACAGGTTTTTTCATTTGTATAATAAATGCCTGCCTTAATTATAATTTACAGATTTTGCTACCTAAATAAACTATTTTCAAGCAGTTAAGTTCATTTTCTGTTCATGTCTTTTATTTGTATGTTAGTCTAATCTTAGTTAATTTTGCCAGATTTACATACTTCACTAGCTATTGTTCCTCTATCTGCTCTGTTTGTTATTTTTCTCTCAATCTTCAATTTAATTTCAACTGGACTTGTAAACGAAGAATAACAACCGGTCAAATAAGAGCCAAAATTAGAACCAAACTAGGTAATGAATTAGAATAAGTACATTCATAAAAGTACTACTAATGGAAACTGGAAAATGGCTCATAGAATCAACTTCATTGCACCTGTGACATCCATATATGCCTAGTCCCTTTCATTGCTGAATGTGCAGAATGCAGAGCATGAACTCTGTAGCTTCTGTGACAGATCTGAAACTTTCCCCTGACTTTGTCAGGTACCTGTTTACAGCTGGGTCAACTGGGAGAAGTGGGCATACCACGAGAAAGCCCATGACATCTCCCGTCTGTCAAACCGAGCATGACGGGATTGGAACCTGATATGTTGATTACCTGATTGTAAACAAAGCTCAACCCAAGACCATACTGTGCCTCACCCATTTAGTTCTTGTTGAGTCTGGGCAGTTTACATTTTTGGTTGTTGGTACTCAAAGCTATTTATATGCTGAGTTGATAACGTTTCTTTGGTGGCGAGTTACAGTGGCTCTTCTTACATAAGTGCTCCATTCTCCATTCAAACAGCTAGTCAAGCATATATATACCCATGAGTCCCAGTCAGGTGTTGATTTCATGTTCTTTGAATCTTTCCAGTCAGGAAACACTTTCTCCCCTCTCTCCTAGTCACTCCCAAATCTATCATCCTCTGCACATATGCATTTTTGCGACCTTCTGTCTCTTCATCATTCTGTAGAGTGTTCATGATTGCCCTTATCAACTCAAACTTGTCTCTTGTCATCACCATATGGTTCACCACAGCACTTCGCACCACTGCATCAGCTCTTTTGTTGCCCCAGATACCTGTATGTCCCTGGCAGTAGATCCATGTGACTCCTGGTACTCCAGAGTTGCTCAGAAAAGAAATCCACTCCCTTCTTAGCATGACTTTCTATCTGATGAAGCATACCTTGCGAGCATGCGTCACTGGCTGCATCATCAACCAAGTTAGGAAGGCTGTTTCCGCCTCAATCTCCATCCCCATACTCGATGTGATGTCTACACCACCTCCCTGCCATTTTGATAGCTGAAAAAACCCCAACCACACTTGTTTGCATCTCTGTTGGCAAAACCATCTGTGTGCAGAATTTGGTCTTGTGGTTCTGAGTGTTACTGAATCAGCTTCTGTATTGAAGCTTCTGTCCTAGTGCCACCCCACTTACGACACTATCTGCTCGGGCTTTTGTTGCCCACTTCTACCCATTCACTGCCTCTTCTCTCTTCTTCCAATGCACAGGAAGTCACCAGGAAGTCTTCTGCCTGTGCCATCCATGACCTTCCTTGCTTAATGCATCTGCCCTTGAGTGTATCCAAGTCTTGGTGCAAAAGGTGGTATTCATTGTTGGCAACGTTTGTGTATGACTTCACCTACGCTGCACCTTGATGCTTGGCCAATCAAGCAGGAATCTCATGGTAGCAATGGAAGTATCTCTAGTGCATCCCAGAACTGCTCTCATGGCCTCGTTCTGGATTCTCTCCAATCTATCTATCTGCGTCTGTAATAGCGTGAGCAACCCAAGACCATAGTCCAGAACTGACAAAACCAGCTCTTGCATCAACAGGAAGAGAGTCCATTGTTGCATGTCTGTGGCTGCCCCATGACTTTGGTTGCATTGATACCCCTCTTTGCTTTCAGAAAACCAATTCCAGGGAGAATTGCGTGGAAGTGAGGTGGGGGTCTTGGTCAGTATATTTCACCTGACTAACATTGTCCCCTGAGGATGCGCAGACCATATCTTCTCCCTCAGAAACAATAAAACAATGTTTATAATGGCAGACAACTATAAATTCATGTTGATTTTGAAATGATTTTTGATATCATACACAGGGACAGTGTATGGGTAATACTAAGGTCTTATGGTATACCTGAAAAGGAAGACTAACATCTGGTCAGGCACAATATACTGATTAGACATGCTAGTCAGGGTCAGGTAAAATATACTGACCAAGAACCTCAACTCAGCTTCCTCGCAGCCCTTCTTGAAAACAGGCTGTTCTTCTTGGCAGTCTGGCTAACAAGGTGGAGGATCCCTGTAGTGATGAGCAACACGCAGATGAAGGCAAGCATAGCACAACCGCCTGTAGGACCCCGGTTCACCTTGATCGCATGTTCGGGATGTGAGGAAAGCACTAAATGCCTTTTTCAGGGTGCACAAAAAAATTAAATGACTGATTGTGGGCATTCACACAACATGGTATCCCTAGTCAATCATTAAACATCTATAAAAATTTGTACATGCAGTGTTAAACAGAGCGATCAAGCATATAGGTTACAAAATTGTGTACAATAAGGTTGTTTCTTATCAATCATTCTCTTCCTAACTGTCATTGTCTAAGTGATATGCAAGCCCACAGAGGACATCCGAAATGAATAAGATATATATTACTTTAAACCTTGGAAACCTGGAATATGCAGATGACATTGTACTATTTGCACACTCACTCAAGCTCATTTAAGAGAAATCTTACAAACTGAGTTCATATGAGAACTGATAAAAAAAGTATTCGACATTAGGCAAAAAAAAAAAAAAAACTTACCAATTATCTCAAATTCTAATCTCTTTCGGAATAGGCTCCTTCTGAGTTGACACATTTTTCTAACCATTGCTCCCATTGGTGGAAGCATTTCTAGACTGGAGAAACAGTTCTGCCATTGGTGGAAGCATTTCTAGACTGGAGAAACAGTGCTCCCATTGGTGGAAGCATTTCTAGACTGGAGAAACAGTGCTCCCATTGGTGGAAGCATTTCTAGACTGGAGAAACAGTTCTCCCATTGGTGGAAGCATTTCTAGACTGGAGAAACAGTTCTCCCATTGGTGGAAGCATTTCTAGACTGGAGAAACAGTGCTCCCATTGGTGGAAGCATTTCTAGACTGGAGAAACAGTGCTCCCATTGGTGGAAGCATTTCTAGACTGGAGAAACAGTGCTCCCATTGGTGGAAGCATTTCTAGACTGGAGAAACAGTGCTCTCATTGGTGGAAGCATTTCTAGACTGGAGGATTTTTTTAAGACATGGACCAGTAGCTTTGGTGCATTTGTGTTGATTTCTTCTATCTCCTAAAATCTTATCCATCTATACCAGAGTATTGTTGGGATGGATCTGCTCCATCCAAAGCATTACAAATCATCCATAATTTTTTGCTGAAATATGGCATTTGAAAACTTTTGTAATCCCCCTACTTCCCAGACATGGCTCTCTGCAACTTTTGGCTCTTTCCAAGACTCTAAGGTGCTACTCAAAGGTATTAGATTTTAGAAACAGATCAAGACAAATACGGCGAAGCACCTGACAGAGATTCCAAAAAATGGCTTGCAGAAATATTTCCCCAATGATTTGCTAGAGACCTCAGTAGGCTAAGCCACAGCTTGTGTGCGCTGGGGTGGTCAATTCCTTTCCATGACACTGTTTCCTATCCTAACCATATGTCTGGTACGCACTTACAGCTAGGTTGACTGGAGCATGATGGTTATGATAGTTGAACCCTATACGGGATCAAGATGCTGAGCAGCGCATGAGCTGCAGTGGTCAGCGACGCATAGCTGACTGCTAGCGTCAGGGCCAGCGAACCATAGCTGCCAAGACTCTTCTACACCTCCATGCGGTGATCCTGGATAACAGGCTGCAGCAGGGCAGACTGGCTAAGGAGAAGGGATCGAAGAGGGAATGCTAACCCGGTACTCAAAAAATGCTTGCTGAAGTCGGATGTATTGGACCGAAAGGTGCAAATATCGCAGCCCAGATGTAAACTACGACACAATGCACTCCGTTCTCTGGACTACATTCGGTTACTTAAGTCCTTTCAGGGTTTGGTAGTGGGAGATTGAGAACGAAAGAAGAAGAAGAAGAACCCTATACCTTTGCCATGAAAAGCGAGTGCTCTACATGTCCTTTATTTATTAGCAATATATCACTCACTCATTTATCAAGAGCTGAAGATGCAGCAGTGAATGAGTTGACAGCAGAGAGCAACTCATAGAAGGCTGCTTGCACCAGGGTTAGTGATCTATAACTAACTAAGATCCCAAGTGGCGGCCCTGGGAACACTATAACCATGCAGCCTGACTAAGAGATTAGGGTTCAAAGAGGGAAGGCAAACCAAGTTCCAAAAAAGCTATGCTGAAATTGGATGTCGGGCTGAAAGGTGCAGATATTGCAGCCTTGCTGTAAACTACAATACATCACATAGGTCCTTTTTAGGACAAACACTGAAAAAGAAGAAAACTAATTTTTCACACAATAACACATTCACAGACAACATGCTTTTATCAATTATTTATTAGTAATATATTCACTCATAAACCTACTACATAATAATAGTCACAGACAACATGATTGTATCAATTATTTATTTGAAATGTATCATCCACATGCCTATCACACAATAACACAGTTACAGATGTTTGTCTCAATTATTTATTAGTAATATATTCACTCACACACCTTTCACACTTTAATACAGTCACAGACAATATGTTTGTATAAATTATTTATTAGTAATATATTCACTCACAAACGTATCACACAATAACACAGTCATAGACAACACACTGATGTGAATTATTTATAAGTAATATATCTTCAATGTGTGTGAATAATGGCAAGATCTCCCTTGAGACAAAAATCCGCATCTACCAGTCTTGCGTGGTCCCAGTCCTGCTTTACGGCTCCGATGCCTGGACATTGCTGAAACATATGTCGAGACTGGAATCCTTTCACATGTGCAACCAGCGGGGTATCCTGGGCATCCGATGGCATGACTACATCTGCAACGTGGAGGTCTCTGCTAAAACAGACCTCCACCCAATCTCAGAAACATTTGACCGGCACCAAGTTTCTTTATTTGGTCATGTTGAAACAGGAAACCCCTGCCCACAAGATACTACAGAAGTCGTTCCTCAGTGTCAAAACTCTTCCACCAGCCGGCTGGAAATGCAGAAGAGGCCATCCCTGAACAGTATAGCTCCAACAAGTAGCAACCTCCTCCTCCGCCCTGGATGAGGCCTGGAACCCTGCCACAGATATGGGTGATGGATGTGGCCAACCAATGCAACAGGCTTCTGATGCCCAAGAGAACATTATTATAATTATTATTAATATATTTATCACACAATAACAGTCACAGACAGCACCTATTATTAAACTATCATACAGTAATACAGTCAAAGACAACAAATATTTGTATTAATTTTTTGGAAAGTAAACTATTACACAATAATTAATATGGATGAGGGCAGTGGTCGCAATATTTACATTGAGACAAATATGCGAACAGTCTATAGAATACGATGGAAACAGCCTTATATTCATAGATCAATAAAAAGCGTTTGGTAGAGTTAACAGAAGTAAACTATGGGAGATCTTGGCAGATTATGGACTACAAGGTCCTCTCCTTAGTAACATCAAAGCCCTATATCAGGACAGCCAGAGTGCAGTAAGAACAACGGAAGGTATGTCGGAGTGGTTCCCTATTTCATCAGGCGTCAGACAGGGTTGTTGTGATAGTTCTAGCTGGTGCATGGGCGTTTAGGGCAGGGGCAGACTGGGTTGGCGACTCTGAAAAACAAAGGTTGCCTGAATGTTGTTGGACGAGCAGGGGTCAAACTCCGGGACTGACACCAAGCCTTCGCACAGTACAAAACGAGAGGTAAAGGTTCACAACGAACATGGAAAAATTGGCTAGTTTGGGGTGAGTGTCGGTTTGACCAATTCTAGTATTGGACTTAAGTGGTAGAGGTTTGACCAATTCTAGTATCGGACCTAAGTGGTAGGGGTTTGACCAGTTCTAGTATTGGACCTAAGTGGTAGAGGTTTGACCAATTCTAGTATCGGACCTAAGTGGTAGAGGTTTGACCAATTCTAGTATCGGACCTAAGTGGTAGAGGTTTTGATTGAAGATAAGAACGCACACAACAGGCTGGCACAGAAAAGGGACAAGGTCCTATTTGTCATACAACCAAAGGGACACTAGATTGGGAGAGAACAAATGAGTGGATGGCTGATCTGTCAACGGATGAACACAACTAGTCGGCCATATTTATTTCTAGAGCTAAGTAAACAAGATATAAAAGAATAAAAGACAATGCACAAAGGATTGGGGAGATCCACAGAGAGAGAGAGAGAGAGAGAGAGAGAGAGAGAGAGAACGTTCACCGGATGGTTATCCCATCATACACATAGAACCTTGCACTATTGCTCATTTGTGTGAGTGGGACACCCTGTAAATAAAAGGAAATAGAGATCTGATCACATCAAGTGAACAGATTCATCTCTGTACGAATTGAGAGATCTAGAAGGTAGTCCGACTGTTCTCCAAGCAACTAGTGCATTTAGTATTTGTGGAAGAACGGTGGCCCTTGAGATCCCAGTGGTAAGAGAGTTCGATTAGGATTCTAGGGACTGTGATCCCAAAGGTACATGAGTTCGAAAAGAGAGGTACATCACTTGCACTCTCAGAGAATGAAATTGTTTGACATAGGAGTAAAACGGGTACCAAAAGAGTATGTCTCAAACACTTGAGAACTGCCCAAAGTTGTGTGGACATAAGTGAAACATAACTCATGGGGTAACTTGATGATTGACAGCCTAAAGCAGCAACCCTGACAGAACGACAGATCATCAACAAAGTAGACTATCTGGGAGACGACTTAGAGCTAGAACCATTGATTTATAATACTATTGAATTAGGCTAAGTTTAGGATTTATGTTATTTCATATGAGACGTAGAATCTGGGTTTTATGTAGTTTATAGAAGTAAGATCATAAGCACTTGCTTGTATCTTCTGTGGTAGTTTGGCTCGGCTTCGTTCGTTCTCAATCTCCCGCTACCAAACCCTAAAAGGCTTAAGTAGCAGAATATAGTCCACAGAACGGAATGCGTTGTGTCGTAGTTTACAGCTTGACTGCGATATTTGCACCTTTCGGTCCAACACTTCAGCAACTGTGGTAGTTTAATATATATATATATATATATATATATATATATATATATATATATATATATATATATATATATATATATATATATATTTTTATTAATTAGTTTAGGAGTTCTTTTCGGTTGTTGAAATTATGTAACCATTATTCATGTAAATAAATAATATTGTTTTATGGTCAGGATAGTGTTTACTGTGTGACGTCGTGTCGTGTAGTAGATATATGTTGTCACTTTTAAGATAAGTGAACTACTCAGCTAAACTTAGACTCTACCACGGTAAAAGAAATGAAAGCCACATAGTCCTGCTTACAGATGCTCTGGCCGTAGTCACAGCACTAAAAAGCCAGAAAAATACTGAACAATGATTTAAGAGCAGTACTCTGTCAACTATGCCAGCAGTCCGCACAAATAAGGGTAGTGGTGCAGTGGGTTCCAACTCACTGCAACATCCAAGGCAACGAGGAGGCAGACAGACTGGCAAAAGAAGGTGCAAAACTACCACAACCAGATACTAGTATGACATATGAAGAGTCAAAACGGCTTATTAGAGCTAGATACATGACCAAATGGGAAACCGAACATACTGGCTACACAAAAAAACGATGCCTATTACCAGTTGAACCGAAGAGAGCAGGTCGTGGTCTTCAGACTTCGCACTGGCCACAATAGACTGAGGTACCACCTATTCAACAAATTGAAGATATGTGGTACCGACGAATGCCCGTGTGGTACCGGGAAAATGACCGCTGAGCATTTGCTGCAAAACTGCCCGACATACGAGGATCAGAGAGAGCAGATGTGGCCATCACCAGTGGCAACACTAGACAAGCTATATGGCAGTGTCGACAGCCTCAGGATGACCGCTGCCTTTTTCGAAAAAATAATGGTTACTGTCTGACTGCGTACGATGAAGAAGAAGAAGAAGACTCTACCACATTAGGTTCTGTCACCACTCCTCTTTGTCACTTATATGAATAAAATCACCCAAGAGGCAAATATAGAACAGAAAAGTACCAACGAATTGCTCTTTACAGACGACCAATGTCTGATCCACTCCAATAAATGAAACCTTCAAAGTCCTATTGACTCACTCTACTTGAACTGTCAAAAGTACAATATGAATATCAATATATCAAAAACAGAGGCAATGAATATAGGTAGAAAGCACCCCACACTTAATATTCATGCGAATGAAACAAAAATAAAGTAGGTACAAGAATTTAGGTATTTGGGAGCTGTTTTTACTGAGAATGGCAGACTCGACAAAGAGATGCAGAATGCAGAGGGCAAATACTACCACATACCAGCTGTCTCCACTACTAAGGCACCCCAAGATTTTCCTCAAAGCAAAAAAGTACGTGATAAATAGTATCTTCATCCAAACCCTGTGTTACCAAGTGCCAGACATGGGCATTGAATAAGGCTCAGGAATGAAAGTTAGCCACCTGCGGAATGTGGTGCCTACAAAAGGTCGCTAACAACACCAGAAGTGATAGAATCACAAATACGAGTATTCGGGAGAAGGTTGGAACAATTCCCTGCCTATAGTACCAAGAGCAACAGAGAATGAATTGGTTTGACCACATTGTGAGAATGCAACCAGACCATATTGTTCATGCAACCTTCTACAGGAGAACATCAGAAAGAAGGGCTAGAGATAGACTGAGGAAAAGGTGAATAGACAGTGTAAAAGAGACCTGCCATAAAATGGGGAAAAATGTAACTCGAGCGACGAGAGAGGTAAAAGTCAAATACATACCACGGCACTGGGCTACAATCCGGTAGAAAGTGAGAAGACAAAAGAAGAAAAAAGAAGAAGATAAGGGCAGTATCAACTTATATCACTCATTTATTAGTAATATATCACAGAGCTTTAATAATATCAATCAATTCATTAAACCTTTTAGCTCCCTTTGGAGCACAGGTCCTAATAAATATACACACAATTCTTTTTTTCTGTGCCATCCTTTTGAGCTTCTCCCTCATCAACTTTATTCCTTTCAAGTCTATCTCTAGCTCTCTTCTCCATGTGTGTTTTGGTTTACCACTATTTCTAGAGCAGCAAAGATGGTGGCGTAACCGGCTGCGGGTGTACATTGCTCTGCTATTTTAGTTCATTATGATGCCAGACCACGGATTTGCCTGGAATTCACACTAGTCGATGACTTACACTTGTGTTCACAGAAACGTTCTGTTGTTTTCCATTTGGACTGGTTAATCCGTTTGTATTTTGTGTTTTCTTCTATCCAATTATCCTGGTCTGGACATTGGCTATATAAATAGCACGACGCTTAAACCTGTGTCGTATTTCACAGTCTAGTTCAAATGGTTGAACTACACGAGATTAGCGCCCTTTTCCCTAGCTGCAAACAGTGTCAGTTTTGGTGTGTGAAATTTAGACACGACTATAATGAACTGAAATCAGCCTGGTAGAGATGCCCAAGTCACTCACACACTGCATGATGTCCCTACAACCTGCTGCGATTATGGGAAAGATACAACACATAAAGTTAGATGTCAAACCCTGTCAGGATTTGAGCTGTCAAAGATGTCAGGACTGAATGATGATGATGATGATGATGAGGTTGTAGGCCCCAAACCAGTCCCAGGACTGAATGACTTGATGATGATGAGGTTATAGGCCCCAAATCAGTCCCAGAGCTGAATGACTTGATAATGATGAGGTTGTAGGCCCCAAACCAATCCCAGGAGTGAATGACTTGATGATGATGAAGTTGTAGGACCCAAACCAGTCCCAGGAGTGAATGACTTGATAATAAAGATGATGATGAAATTATATTTATCTGTATAATTTATTGATTGATTTCCATTGTGGATTTTACAATGTAATAAGTCATTCACACAAGACAGCTGCACATCATTTCCTCTTTTCACACGTAAGCTCATTCAAACAACATATACATATAAACCCATTACAATTTACCATTTTGTTCATATCTACACATTCCTTCCTTCCCTGTACTATCCGCTCACATGCAAAAAACATGCCAACTTGCCATCTTGATTTGTAATTATATCAATCAATCAAAGGAAATCAATTAATCTGGGAAAATCAATCAATCAATAAGAAAGAAAGAAATAAAGACCAATTGATACACATATCAATAATTCTATGCTTTTATTTACCTTACCTCTCTACTACTTTATCAACCCCTCGTTATATGTTTCAACCATCCTTTAAAAATGTCTTAGTATGTCTCCTTCATGTGTTCCTTGGTGTTTAACCCTTTCACTAAAATTTAGTTTCCTCATTGTATGCTTAATCCATGTTCCCAAACATCTATTTCCCTGTGTGCTCATTTTTAGTTCTGTCATACATCTTCCTCCAAAAGCTTCTTATTTCCTTCTTATGCATTTGATAAGTTTTAATTACATATAAAAGTAAAAATTCCATTATGGCAAACACAATTAGTTCTATTTTATTTCATTTTTAAGTAAATGAAATGCATACCAGTGAAGCTTAGGAACCGTTAAATTTTGCTCTGAACAAAAATGATACATATTAAACAAGCTCATTCAAGATATCTCCCGAGTGGTCCACAGGGTCTTTGTGTTTGTGTATGACAAAGACAAGAACAGAACACTTGCCCCACAGAGAGCATGTCATAAGAGGCCATTAACTGTGTGACATGTCATAACACCGGCCATGGTCAGGTGATTTGTTAAGAGCAGCATAGATGGCGTCTAACAGGCTGAGGGTCTACTTTGCTCTTGTGTTTGAGTCTATTAAAATGGACTCGCACATCTGTTAACCACCCTCTGCAGCACTTGTCCCAATGCAGCGGAGTAATAAAATGCTCAAGCCTAGGCTGCTAACCTGGAAATCCTTCTCCGGCTGCATCCAGCTCACTGAAGAGCTGGAACATGCACAGAAGTACATGTCGACTAAGACATTCAAGATATATATACAAGCTGAGGTTGGTAAATCTTTTACAAATAATTACATTCTGTTTACTGGTGAATCACAGGACTGGAATACTCAAGACAGACAAAGTGGATAACCCTACTCTTATTCAGGTCCATTGGAATGGGGATAGGACAGCGTGGTTTAGCAGTTAGTGGCACCGCTCACAACGCAAACTTTGAGTTCGGATTCAGGAAACAGCAAGATAGTACCCCTTTCGTAGGACATGACAAATTTCAGGCACCAAGTTGTAATGGCACCTAGAAATGTTGCTGTTGTGTCCTACATTTCAGGATCAGCCATCGTATTCACTTGCACAATTTCCCTCATCATGTATATTTCCTCTCAGTTTTAAGGACCACAAAATATAACATAAATATTTTCCGTAATAATTTCATTTTTCTGCACATTTTCAAGGTCAAACTGCTGGTGGAGCCTAAGATGCAGCAGTCAATGAGCTGACAGCAGCTCATAGTTGGTCACTTGCATCAGGGTTAGTACCCATTACTGACTAAGACCCTATTCCACCTCCAAGTGGTGGTATCCTGGAAACAGACTGCAACTATGTGGCTTGACTAAAAGATCAGGAATTAAAAAGGGAAGACAAATTCAGTCCCAAAAATGATGTGCTGAGATTGTATGTACCTGGCCAAAAGACGCAGATATCGCAGCCTTGCTGTAAACTACAATACAACTTCACAAACGTCCTTTTTAGGACGAACGTCGAAGCAGAAAAAGACTGCAGGCCTCATGTTATGCGGGGGCAAGGGCATAACACAAATAAGAAATTGCAAAAATAGGTAAGTAGTATTTAGAAAATAAACTTAATTTTTCACATTTAGAATTTATATTTTCAATAACAATTCACCCAAACCCTCTGGCATTTTACACAACCCTGCGAGGGACTTTTCATCTAGCATTACACTTGGCTCCTACATTTTTTACCTGGCACCTAGATGCTAAACAAATTTGTCACCCCCTGTCCTATAAGAAGTAAAAATTCATGCTGAAGTTGGATGAACTGGTGTGTAGATGCAAAACACAACATAATACCCCTTCTTAGGAAAGAAGGTAAGCAGGGACTAAAAAAAAGCTGATCCATTGGAATGAACTGAGGAAAAGCAAAACAACTGGATCAGAACAAAACCTACTGGAGAGTTGAACTAAAGGTTTCACACTTCATCAGAAGTGAAACAGAATTAATCACGTCATTTTCATCTGAACTGGAATGACACAACATATAAGTCACACAACATATAAGCCACACAACATATAAGTCACACAACATATAAGTCACCCAACATATAATTCACACAACACAAAAGTCACACAATATATAATTCACACAACATATAAGCCACACAACATATAAGCCCCACAACATGTAAGTCACACAACATATAAGTCATACAACATATAAGTCACACAACATGTAAGCCACACAACATGTAAGTTACACAACATATAAGTCACACAACATATAAGCCACACAACATATAAGTCACACAACATATAAGTCACCCAACATATAATTCACACAACACAAAAGTCACACAATATATAATTCACACAACATATAAGCCACACAACATATAAGTCACACAACATATAAGTCACCCAACATATAATTCACACAACACAAAAGTCACACAATATATAATTCACACAACATATAAGCCACACAACATATAAGCCACACAACATGTAAGTCACACAACATATAAGTCATACAACATATAAGTCACACAACATGTAAGCCACACAACATGTAAGTTACACAACATATAAGTCACACAACATATCAACTTCAATAACTAGGTTATCAGTTTAGGCAATAAGCAAACATTTTTGCTAACTAAAACAATGATCTCTGCTGTGTTTTCCTCTGGTCTATATTTTATTCACTGTTGTCTTGCGCTGGTCCTTCCTCGTTCACGTAATACTCCTCTTCTATTTCTGTAGTATTTTCTGGAACATCTTCAGGTTTTGCAACGTTTTCAACAGCAGGAGGTGGAATCAGTACATAGTAGGCAGCTCCTTGTGCTATTTATAGATGATATTAAGAAAACAGTCTTTCACTGACTTTCAGCTATCAGAAAATATGACACAAAGTACAAAACCTGTTGAACAGTCTGAGATTAATAATGTTTTGTATTTAATAAACAAAGTAAGTTTTTATTGTTTTTGAAGCTATACCAAGCCGCTATTCTCTGCGTAGAGATTTTGTATTCAATATTTTAGGTGGTGTTTATTTCTTGGTCCAAGCAGACATAGGAAATAACATTCTGGGTGGTTTCATCTTTGACTTCCTGCTATAGACAGTAGGGATTTCTTAGACGATGAGTTTTATTTTTATTAATCTTAAGGCTTAAAACCAGCAGGTTTGCTGATCTCATTTAGGTTGTTCAATTCTTCTGTTTCGTTCGCTCTCAATCTCCCACAACAAAGCCCTGAAAAGGGTTTTGCAAGTAGCAGAATGTAGTAAAGAAGGACGGAATGCATTGTGTTGTAGTTTACAGCTTGACTGTGATATTTGCATCTTAGATCCAACACATCCGACTGCATCAAGCATTTTTGAATACCGGGTTGCCTTCCTTCTTCAATCCCTTCTACTTAGCCAGTCTACTCTGTTGCAGTCTGTTATCCAGGATCCATGTGAAGATGTAGAAGAGTCTTGACAGCTCTGGTTCGCTGGCCTTGATGCTAGCAGTCATCTATGGGTATCTGACTGCTGCAGCTCATGTGCTGCTCAGCATCCTGATCCCAGATTGCTCAAAGATTGTTAGGCCTTGTCAATGGTATGACTGATAAGCACAATGTCTGCAATTCCTAAATGTGTGCTGTTCATCATCTCTATTTACACTTCTATTGACCCAATTTAGCTGTTGGAAGATCTCTTCAAGGGCTACTATAAATAATTTTGAAGAGATGGTGTTGCTCTGTCCAACTGATCTTGCAATCGGAATATATACAGGACGATAGTATAACATAATTGCAGTATTGTAGGTTAAAGGATTTCCTCAATCATTTTTATGTAGCTTTTGTAAATGCCCTGATGTCTGAGAGCATCTACCACTGCATTGGTTTTAATTCTGTCTAAGGCTTTTTCATAATCAATGCATACAAGACATGAAAGTATGTTCAGTTCGTGTGCTCTCTCTATCAGTTGATTGATTGTGTGAAGAACAGATTTGCCAGTGGTAGAGAACCCTTATCTTAATCCAGTTTTTTCTTGAGATTGATATTTGCAAAGTTGCCTTGTGATTCTGTTGACAATAACTAGTAAATTATTGGTAGTAGACAAATTGAGTGGTAATATTCGGTGTTTCCCTTTTTATGAATTAGCAAAGTGGTCAAGCCATTTGCCTCATGTTCAGTCGGTCGGGGTTCGAATTCGAACTGCGACGGTCGTTCCATGATGTCAATTTTTTTCTGGAGATCCTTGGGTTCATCGCTGGAGCTACGGAGTTCATGCTTTGTGCGATGCTCTCGAAAGATGGGCAACCCATTTGTCGAGAGAGACCCAGCTAAATAGGGAAAACCAATGGCAATGAAGTCGAGTCTTCGCTTAAAGTTTAAAAAAAAAATTAGAATAGTCTGAGGATTTTCAGGAGTTTGTTCCGTTTCGAAGCAGTAATTAAATAGCTTAGCCAGTTAAACTGCTAGAATTCCACCTCCAGGTTTGAAGGACGAATATAGTTACCCCATCTGTTGGGCTGAGCCTGGTTTTAACTGCTTGATGGCACAGAGGATCTCATCAGGTTCAATCAATGCAACCAGTGATCTCTTTATCTCTATTGCTGCCAGCCTTTTCTAGCATTTTGGTCTTTCATGAAAAGAGGTCAGCGTAATTCCATTTGCACTCTTCTTCGATACGCCGTCTATCTGTTTTCATGGTGTTATCACCCTATTTTAGTATTTTAACATAGCCTCTCTTCTGCTACATCGTTTTACGGCACCTTAATAGACTCCCCCTGGTTTCAGCCCCTATGGCACGCCACTGTGTTTGATGCCGCCATAGTAATTTTAGAGCTGCTGACAGATTATTTTATTCAGTGCGTATAGTGTAATCTAGTCCAGTACTCCTTCGACTTTAAGTTTTCTTCACATGTCAAGTAATTGTTTTGTCTTTTCCTTACTTTGTGTGCACCTTTTGGATTTAGGAATCTTTGCAGCATTTACACATTTAATTACTTTGACAAGTTGATCAAAGTGCTTCGTTAGCGGTCCAAATATTTGCCAGTTCTGTTGTGTAATTTCATTTACAAGTTTAGTGCCATTAAGCAGCATAATGGCTCTGTTTTGCTGCTTATGAGGAAGACAGCTCAGATTTATTGAAATTTGAACTGGCCTGTGGTCACTGCTTATGTCAAAATGATGTAGTACTTCTACATTTGTGAAGAACTTGCTATTGTTACACAATACAATGTTTACTTCTGTATCCCAATTTGGAAAATGTCATATCCATCTATTTCTGATAGGTTTCTTGAAAAAAATGTTTATCAGCAACAATATTTGAATGTCTGCACAGATGGCTAAGTTTATTCCTTGATCACTACACTGGTCACCGGAAAATGCTCACAGATAGTATTATCATGTTTTTTTAGTGCCAATTCTAAGTCATTTCCTCTTGCTCAGAGTATGCATTTATAATGTTGCATTCCGTGACGAAATTATTTTGACCAATATGACGTTTTTGACAAGGTGACTAGCAATGATGAAACAAAGTCAACCAGTGTGGTATTGGCCCTTAATGTAACTTAACATCTTTATACTGGTTTAGAAGACTTTGCCGAGTAGGTATACAACCAGTTTCTTCTACATTCACTTGATTTTAAGGTACCTTTGCCCATCCAATCTATTCTTGAATGCATTAATTGACCCTACCTTCACTACTTCCTGTAGCAATACATTCCAAGCATTCACCACTATCCGTCTTTAAAACATTTAATTATATCTAATCTGGACCTTTAATTCATTTGTAGCTGTGTTCTTATAGGTAGCCGTATTTTGATAAACTTATTAGTCTAATTTATCCTTTCCTTAATTATCTTTTAAACCTGTATTAGGTCACCCAGAATTCTTCTCTTTTCTATATACTATAGGCCTGTTTTTCATAGTCTTTCCTTATAACTGTAATTCTGGAATTCCACTATGAGTTATGTCCCTCTTCTTTGAATCCTTTCCAGCATAATAATAATAGCTGTCCATCGTTGTCGATGAGGACCGCCGACATCATCCTTGTCACAGATTTCCCTGTTTGGTGTGGGTGCGCATGTAGCTGAACAGGCCAATGCGAGCACGAAAACATCTGCTACATATCGGGCACACGAGGTTTGTAGAAGGGGATGGTGTTTCCGCTGCTCGGGATTTCCGCGTCTCGCGTCTGTTCTGGGCTTTCACAACACGGTCATCTTCACCGGCAGCTACACCCGATTTGACTGCGCTTCTCCAGTCAGATCTGTTTTTCGCAAGACATTCCCAGGTGTCGAAGTCTATCAGGCAACTTTTTAGTGAGTCCTTCAGACCGTCTTTAAAACGTTTCTTTGGGCGCCCTCTCTCGCGCCATCCGTCTCTCAGCTCGCCGTAGAGAAGCTTCTTTGGGAGCCGCTCGTCTGACATACGGACGAGGTGTCCGGCCCATCCTAGTCGTGCTTTTTCTAGCAGTGCATGTATGCTGGGCATGTTAGCCCTCGAGAGAACCTCGATGTCAGTGGCACGATCTTGCCATCAGATGTGGAATATTCGCCTCAGGCAACCTGTGTGGAAGTGGTTTAACCTCCTTGCATGTCCAGAGTCCAGCTTTCGCAAGCGTAAAGTAGGGTTGGAATGATGGTTGCACGGTATAGAAGAGATATAAAAACAGATGATGAATAAATCTGACATGAAGATAATTTAATAAAAAATAGAATATATAAAATATGCAATAAAACAATACAACTGCAAAACAATTTTTAAAATTATGAAAATTTCATACTATTTCATCAGTATAGGCGTCACAGCCTCAGTAGACCATGCGTGTGGCGCCCTGTGAGTAGCCTCTCCTAGGTACAAGCCTGGGCTCTGAATGTGGAGACCCTGGCTGCCAAAACTGCAGGATTTTTCTCTTTGCCTCACTGGTGTAATCCAAAGGAATGCAAAGCATGACAATTTGGCACCAGCTAAGCTGCAGGATCTGCCGGGATGAGTTCACAATTCTGAAACTATCTGCCTTAAGTGCAACCACTCCGGATTTTATTTCTGGGTTTACTCCTATAGCCCTACCCTCTCCCGAAATTTCCACAAGGCACTGGAATTGTTGCTCGCAGATGCTAGTTACTCTAGACATACGATGATACTCTTGTCATCCCAGGACTAGCCAGCACTCCCTGGCACTTGTGTGTTTAAAATCAGAGTTCTTCCCCCTCTCCTAGACGAACTGCCTGAGCTGGCTAAAGAGTTTCTTCTACCCGGGTTTAGAATCAGAGTTTACCTTCTCTTAAATTGGCTGCCAACCGAGGCTAATGAGCCCAATCTTTGGCAAAATTTGTACCGTTGTATACTCGGTCACGCCCCACAGCAGGCTCTGTAAGAAACAGGGGGCCCCTCATGAAAGTGCTGCTGGGGACACAATAATGTAGGAGAGGTCATTAGCATAGAAACTCCTATCCGGCAAGCCGAACAGTGAATCCAGCTGCAAATCTCTACACCTGGAAAGGAGAGGTTATAACAGAGGCTTCACTTTCCTTTAACGAGCGGGTTGTGCAGCCCAGACCTCGCTATTCTCCATTTCATCATACTTAAGACATTGAAACAAACATAAAAAATCTGAACACATGAAATAAAAATGCTTGACTTGAAAATAGGTGCAGAAAAATGTACAGCTATCCCTTTGGACCAATACAATACACAAAAGTACAGGACATGGTCAGTACAGACTCAACATAGGAAATACCTACCAAATTGTTTCAACATTCCATACCCTGATATAGGACTTCACTAGGCATGTCTATATCCTAGGCCAAGACCAAAGTTCAGAACCTCATTTCTGACACAGCACCCAAGGTTATCGAAACTCAAGGTCACACTGCGGAGGGCACCAACGAATTATCTATCTCGATAGTATGATATCATCCAATGGGCGCAGTGGTCCAGATATGTCAAGAAGTAATGGCAAGATCTCCCTTGGGACAAAAATCTGCATTTACCAGTCCTGCGTGGTCCCAGTCCTGCGTGGTCCCAGTCCTGTTTTACGGCTCTGAATCCTGAACATTGCTGAAACATGATATGTCGAGACTGGAAGCCATCCACGTGCACAATCAGAGGCATAATCTGGACATCCGATGGCATGACTACATCCACAACGTGGAGGTCTCTACTAAAACAGGCTTCCACCCAATCTCAGAAACACTTGACCGACGCCAGGTTTCTTTGTTCGGTCATGTTGTATGGCTGGACCAGGAAAACCCGGCCCACAAGATATTACACAAGTTGTTCCTCAGTGTCAAAAGTCTTCCCCCGACCAGCTGGAGGTGCAGAAGAGGCCGTCCCTGCACAGTATGACTCCAGCAAATATCAACCTCCTCCTCCGCCCTGGACAAGGCCTGGAACCACATCACAGCTGTGGGTCATGGATGTGGCTAACCGACACAACATTATTATTATTATCATACCCTGATATACTGGTTTCCAAGTCACTCACCTGCATCTGGTATTTGTTTATTAAAATCATCTGTTCTGACACTCTTCCAGTCCAGAAGACGAGTCATACAGTTGATGTCCCCAACAACAATGTGATTGGCATATTTCCCCATCATTCTATGGGCCATTGCTATCCCATACTGCACTCTGTTGATGTTGGTGGACTCAGGATCATTAAGTGCACGGGAAATATTGTATGCTTTGCTAAAGTATTCTGTTGCCTCATTGTAATTTCCCTGAAATATTTAAATGTGACTTTGATAGACACATCAATCAACTTAAATAATTCAACAAGTTACACCCTGCACACGAGCATATCTGCTGAAACTACACACAAGCATATCTGCTGCAACTGCACCCATCCAAATAAGATAGAATAACCTCAGCTGCCTGATTGCCTAGGATTCATCACATAAAGAATGGGCCTGTTCTAAAGCTTACTAACAATCACTAACATCTTATTCCATGCCATTCCTCACCATATCTATAACTTGTCATTGACTGCCAAAGAGTGAACAGCTCAGTAGAACTAGTTCAACAAAAATATATCAAGCAAAAAAATGAACATTTTTTTAAACAATTAATAAACATTCTGGAGGAAGCTTACAATTTGTTCCATGAACCAAACAAGATATATAGCAAAACAGAATATAAATAAACCACTATAAAATCCATGTTATCACTGGAACTTTCACTGGAATATTTATCCGAATGAACACTGGTTCAATATTATTGGGATTCCCCAATTACAATAATCAATTGTTATTATTGTTTCTTTTGCTTCTTCTTCATTGTTCATCCTCAAACCAAGGTCCAGTTTCTCTTACAAAGGTCAATGTTGTTTGTAAGGCTGTTTTTATCTCCAAACAGCTTTTGTCTCATATCTGCCTTGCAATGCCAGTATTGTTCTCTCTCTCTTCTTGCGAAAACATGCAACTTTGTAGGATGTGTTTCACGGTCATGGTATGCTCACACATGGACACCTGTCATCTATCCAATTAAACATAGGAGCAAGGAAGTGATCGTCAAACTGTATAAAGCTTTAGTTAGACCTAGATTGGAGTACTGTGTACAGGTGTTGAGTCCTTATCATAGAGGGGACATAAACATGCTAGAAAGAATACAAAAAAGAGCGACAAAGATGATAGTGGGATTCCAGAATAACAGTTATGAGGAACGACTCAGAAAAACCGGCCTACAGTGTCTCGAAGAAAGAAGAATTTGTGGTGACTTAATACAGGTTTATAAGATGATCAGAGGAATGGATAAATTAGACTATAACAAGTTTTTTAAAATACAGCCACCTACAATAACATGAGGGCATAGCTACAAGCTGACTAAAGAGAGGTGCAGATTAGATATTAGGAAATATTTTTTTAGTCAGAGAGTGGTGTCTGCTTGGAATGCATTGCCTGGGGAGGTAGTGGAGGCAGGGACAGTTAATGCATTTAAGAATAAACTGGATGCGCATAGCTTTTAGAGCAAGGTGATGTAAATGTAACTGGTTGTATACAGACTCTGCAGGGTCTTCTAAACCAGTATAAAGACGTTAAGTTAAGTTATCCCAATCCGCATTTTGTTGTAAAGATGACCCTTGTTTCAGAATGTTGTGGAAACAGCGATATCACGCAAACATCGTTGGGCTGGACATGTGGTATGCATGCCCCACAACAGATGGATACATAGAACAACGTTTTGGTGGCCATATGCCTATACACATCCACGGGGTCACCCACTTATGCGATGGCAAGATAAACTAGCCAAAGACCCAGGCCCACATTGGTACACCACTGCAAAAGATCAGGACGCATACAGAATATTGTTGGCTTCCTTGCATATGGCACATCTGCTGGACTGACGCAGAAAATAATGCCAAAATATGTGAATGGGATAACACAGGAGTCTATTATGCCTAGTTATCAGTCTAGAGATGATGACTTGCTCTTCTCTAGTTAAATCAAAGCAGTTGTCTTTATTTTGGAAGTGGGGTGTTGATCAGCACATTTTCCCTTGAAGTTGGCTTTAACTATGGTCGACCTCATTATATGTGATGCTCAGGTCTGTTTGTGGGGAAGCTCCTCCACACTTTGCTAGTTTGTCTGCAGCTTCATTGCCTTTGTTATTGTAATGAGATGAGATCCACTGTATGATCAACTTTAGGTGTTCTGCTGAGAGCGGTGTCAGGGCGCACATACATTGTTCCAGATCTTCATTTGTGTGTTGTTTTAGTGCTGCTAATACTGACAACTCATCAATCAGGAATGCAATGTTTTTTTATAGACATCTTCATCTTGGATTATAAGCTCAGCTGCTACCTTTAGTGTCTCTGTTTCATTCAGCATGGAAGTTATTGGAGTATATTCCATTTCCTAGTCTGTAATAGACTCTTCCACCTCCATTGGATGTGGTTTTGTTAGCTGAGCCATCTATATATACATGTATCCATGTTTCTGGCAGATATACTCTGCTAAGATATTCTTCCGTGATAAATTTTCATTCTAATTCTATCTGAGTGTTGTTATTTATTGCCATGATGAGTATGTTAACTCTTTTGTGTGCACTAATCAAAAAGATCATAAACATCTCTACTGTGCAGTCATTCTCACCTCCACCCACCCAGCTGGGTCTCCCTATCTGTTGCACTGATGCCCTTCCTCTTTATCAACAGCCTCCCTCTGACCATGTAAAACTTTTCCTCACTATATTATATAGAGGTTCAATCCCACTACTGGCAGCTCCAGTCGATTCATCTGTAAATGGGTACCTGACTTGAAGTTAGGGAAGGAAAAGGCAGCAAGGAAGGGAACTGGCCATCCCACCTCACAAGTAGAGGCTTAGTATACTGAAGTCTCTAACACTTCATTCCTGACCAGCAGTTAAGTCTGCTGAAAGACTTCCTTTATCTTGTTACATATGGAGTATTGTTAACCCCTTTCCAGGCTTATTTAGCAGATTTGTGTCTTTCCATCAAGATCAAAACACAGGAATTATGTGCTTCAAAGCTATATTCAAAATAAAATAAATTAATATTGAAAAAAGGGCAGTGGATCAAATCCCTGATAAGGCATATGTTGTTTTTCTGTTGGGGGTGAAATAAACAAACATTTCCAGTACACAATTTGGCGACAGCAAGGCAAAGTAGCCTGTAGTCCTCAGCCTTTAAAATCCCTCAACTGCCCCAGCAATGGGAATGAACTCATACGACAGTTTATATATATGGCAGGGCACCAACAAAATGATAAAAGTAAAAGTCTTGAGAGCCTGTGTTTTTCCTGTGGCAGCTTATGGCTGTGAATCATGGACGATTACCAAAACTTCCAAACAAAGAATCAAATCCTACGAGTCAAAATGTTACAGAAAGATCCTCAGAATACCCTGGACAGAGAAAAGAACAAATGTAGACATTCGGCAAGAGTTGAGCATAGAGGAGAACTGGTTTATCAATTCCATTTTGGCTAGAAAATGCAAATACTTTGGTCACATCAAGAGACACAACGGTCTTGAGAGAACAGTGATGGAAGGTATGGTGCCAGGCAAAAGAGAAAGGGGTAGACCAAGAAGATGATGGCACCAAGATATCCAGGAACGCCTGAGTATGACAGTGGCGGAAGCTGGTGTTTTGGCAAGGGAACGAGTTTCTTTCAGACAGACTGTGATGGGAGCGATGTTCTACAAGGGACATGCTACATGATGATGATGATATTTATGGGATCAAGATACTGAGTAGCACATGAGCTGCAGCGGTCAGCGATCCATAGCTGACTGCTAGCGTCAGAGTCAGCGAACCAGAGCTGCCAAGACCCTTCTACACCTCCACGCGGTGATCCTTGATAACAGGCTGCAACAGAGCAGACTGGCTAAGGAAAAGGCATGAAAGAGGAAATGCTAACCTGGTACACAAAAAAATGCTTGCTAAAGTCGGATGTGTTGGACCAAAAGATGCAAATATTGCAGTCAAGCTGTAAACTACGAAAACGCATTCGGTTCTCTGGACTACATTCTGCTACTTAAACCCTTTTCAGGGCAGGGTTTTGTAGTGGGAAATTGAGAATATATATATATAGTGTTGTTACTCAAACTTTCTTTAAAGCTCAGAAAATTACTTCCAATTGAGCAGACTTTCAGTGTATATAAATGGTGAGGTGTGGAAAACAATGAGTTGGACAGTCTTCGACTCTAAAGAGGTTTATGTTAACCGGCTAAAAAAACTAGAATAAATGTACATGTCAGAAGTACTTACTACTGAGTTACAGACATTTCCAAGATTATGACATGCCAAACAGTATTCTTTTTCCAGTCCTGTCTTTTCTGTGAGTTCCACAAACCTTTTCAAAAATTCAACACTCTTCTCCTTGTTGCCTTGTCTGTTTTTCGGTAGAGAACAAAGTCACAATAATTATTATGCTTTAAAAATGTCTGAACTTGATCAATATAATATAGTTGCAAATAATGTATGAGGAAAGGCTAGATCATTTATTTCAGGTATGTGGTGGACAATGTCCTTATCTCATCTCATTCTAACAAATGGCGCTTGTGTCCCCTGGAAATCTGCAGTTCAATTCTGAGGCATCTATTGCTTCCCTTTATTTTCTGTTTTTTTGTTGTATATGTTTTCCAAGTGAAAAAAATGCATGTCTTTATGACTGCTGTTGCTACAGACATGCCTTTTAACAATTGATTACGGAATTTAAATATTTTAATTTAAATCCATTAACTACCATGGTTATAACCGTGTAAAACTCAGGATACAATTTTAAGAAGCAAGGAATAGAACTTATGCATGATGGAAAAGATAACCAAAGAATAATATAAAGATAATTTTTTTTTAATTTGTATCAGGATCCAATATACATGTAGATCTTAAATGGGAAAAATTACCTGGCATAAATCTTGGCTATTGCATCACAAGCTCGTCCAATACCTTCACTGTTACTATCTCCTTGACAAGAATCATAGAAGTTTAGCAAATGCTGAAAAAAAAACGAATACTCAAAAATAATTTGTGCTATAAGCTTAAAAAGTTACTGATCATGTTTCAGTAACAATAATTTCAAACAAAAAATTGTGTGTATAATTTATTGTAAGAAAGTGTTTTATGAATTGTAACTGAAAAGCAATGAACAAAGAGAAATGAACCAATCACAAAATAAAAACAAGCCAATTCATATATTAAAGTGACTCAAACAATGTTCTACTTACAGACTGCGCAGTGTCCAACTGATTGGCTTTTTGGTAAGCCAATCCCAGTGCATAGGAAGCCTCACCTTCAAGTTTCTTATCTTGGCCTAGGTGGTAACAACAGATGTTAAATTCTAGATTGTTTTATATTATGGATAGTAAATAAGCACATTTTTCATAATCCTATTAAACATACAGTTAGTTTTTTGTCATTTTTACTTTCCAAATAGGCTAATAGGAACTTCTTAAGTTATCTGATGATTAATATTTATGGGTATTTTTGTTGATAATTTGTTATATTTTCCTTTCTGTTTTTCTTTATTTTCCATTAATGTGAATTTCTAATTTTGCAAAATAAGCACATGCAGTTCTATCAGTTTTTTTAAATTCTTTTCTATTTAATAATATGATAACTTCCATAATGCTCTTCATACCTTGAAATAGTTTGTTTTGTTTTTTTTAAATTGGTGAAATATTGTTCGTGTTTTGCTGCAAAATGCATTAATTATTGATTTTTTATATTCTGTTGTTACATGGATAGTAATTCACGTGTTTTTTGAGATAAAAAAGAAAAGAGACAAAAACTAAAACATAAACAGTTCATAAAAAAATGTGCAACTTATTGGTTTTAGTGTCCAATAACGACTGACTGAAAATGAACAAACAACACCTAAGGTCTTTCTAAGGGACCGCATCAATAACATCTAAATGTGGCCCAAACCATCATTCAAGGATATTTGTATTGTTTTTTTTTGCGTTCACCTTTTTTCTCTATTCCCCAAGGCGATGTACACTACACTATGTTTTTATTTTGCGCCTGTCGGTCCAATGCATCCAACTTCGGCATATATTTTATGTAAGAATCTGTTTCCTCCTGCATTTTCTAAGGATTGGTTTCCTCGGGGTAACGGCCGGTGCTGTAATTGGGGAGCGAACCCAGCACCTTCGAGAGCCATGAGCCGTGTCACTTAACCACTAGCCCACGTCGTCCCCCAGATTCAAGGATATAATAGATACTGCATTTTTAAGGAAATAGAGATGGACTAGGCAAGAAAAATCTGGCAAAGATGGCGCCATAACTGGCTGCGAGTCTACATTTCTCTACTGTTTTGGATCATTATGGATGCCGCCAGACCACGGATTTGCCTGGAATTCACACTAGTCGACGACTTACACTTGTGTTCACGGAAACGTGGTGTATTTTCCGTCGGGACTTGTTATTTCGTTCTTTTTTTGTGATTTCTTCCATCCGTTTATCCTGGTCTGGACGCCGGCTGAATCAGTGAATGGAACTACGCTTATACCAGTTATACCTGTGTCGTGTTTCACGAGTTAGTTCTGCCGGTTCACCTTCACGAATGTGGCGTGTGGGAATTTTAGATGCTACTATGATGAGATGAATACAGCTGGGGAGAGATGCCAGACTCACTCACACGCTGAGTGTTGTCCATACGACCTCTTGTGGTTATCGAAAAGGCACGACAAACTGCGTTAGATGCTTTCTACCCTGTGGGTTACATGTTTACCGAAAGGCTTCGGTGGTAACCCTGAGACAAAATCTGCATCCTATGCTATCTCCAGTCGTCTCGATGAATGTCTTGCCACTGGAAAAAGGTAGCTTAGGCTCTGTGAGTGAGGTTGACAAAAGGCGCAGTTTCTTCCTCACTTTAATCCAAATCACTGCGCAAGTCACCCATTTCAGCGGACACAGCAAGAGATACGGCTGAACAAAGAGAGTGGTCTTCATCACTTGTGATGGACAACTATCAGAGGCAAGAGAAATATTCACATAAGATAATAAATGGACATATAAAGTGATACTCTAGTGGCGCTACAATAATACACATCGACGCAGTCGCCAATTTATGATATTGTGAGATGAATTTAGTTGTTGTTGAGTGCAAATGCCCATAGGTTACTCTTTTGTGCACCCTGAAAAGGATGTTAAGTGGTGGGTTGCAGTAGCCTTCCTCACATCCCAAGCGTGCTGATGAAGGTGAACCTCACCTTGTTAGCCAGACAGTTGTCATCGACAACAGCCTGTTTCCAGGACGACCAAAGAGGAGGTCAAGTGAGGGTCTTGGCCAGTATATTTCTCCTGTCCCTGACTAACATTGTTGGATAAGTGTTTTTTGCCTGACCAGACGTTAGCCTTATTGTCTCGATTAATTTAGTAAAACCCTTTCTCTGACCTCTGTTTCCAGAGCAAGAACAGAAATAAATCCTTATAGTTTTTTGCTTCCTGGCATCAGATACCAGTTTATCATCTTGATTGAATACCAATTTTCCAGTAAATTAAGTTGTAGACTCCATTGTACTAAGCTGCAGCCTGTGAAAGGTGGGGTGGCCAGTGTCCTTCCTTTTTACTTTCCCTAACTCATGCATCAGGTACCCATTTACAGCTGGGTTGACTGGAGAAGCGGCCCCCAATACAAATCACGATCTAGATGTTTTTAGTCTCCGAGTGCGATTTTCCAGTATTCAACATATAACACGACTAACTCAATGCCATTACATGACATTTGTATTGCAAATGTAAAAAATTTAACTAAACAACAAAACAAAACAAACATACTGCTTTTTGTCATTTCTAAAGCTTGTGTCAGCATCATTAAAGAAGCAGTGTTGTCCTCATCTTCCCCACTTCTGGCAAGCTCCGAGCTAAAGATGGTGTAGATGTGATACAGTTTCACACATGAGTCATTGTACAAGGTGTTACCATTGGCCATACACCAGTTTTTGTTATTTGTGGCCAATTTGTGGTAAGCCTCAAAATGTTTTACAGCTTCTTTATGGTTTTCTGAAGACATAAAGGTAAAGATAGATATTAAGGTAAAGATAAAGGTAAAGTTTAAGAAAAAGGTAAAGATAAAGGTAGTACCATAGCAGACACATGTTGAGAATGAAAAGTTAGAGATTTCATTGTACAAAACCACAGCTTCTCTGTGGTTCTCTGAAGATATAAAGGATAAAGGTGAAAATAAAGGTAAAGATAAAGGTAAAGTTAAAGAAAAAGGTAAAGATAAAGGTAGTACCATAGCAGACACTGATGTTGAGAATAAAATGTTAGAGATTTCTTTGTATGAAGTTTCTTTATAGTTCTCTAAAGACACAAAGGTAAAGATAAAGATAGATATAAAGGTGAGGATGAAGGTAAAGATAAGAAAAAGATTGTGTTGATCCAATAGTAGATGCTGTTGTTGGGTATGAAGCATTAGAGACTTCAGTAAGGGTTAAAATTGTTTGGGAGGTCCGAATTCCACCACTGTGCCATAAAATGCATGTACAAAATGTGATTAAGTAGGTTGTCCATGGAGCTGAAAACATCATCATGTAAAAACAAAGTGCCACAGAAATCCCATCATCAAGAGAACATAGATGCTTTGACACAGGCTTCCTACAGAGGATGCCAACTGTTAGATCAGGTCAGGTCAGGTCAGGTCATCCCATAACCGGTGAGATCATTGGGGCACACATGAAGACATCCTCATAATCCCACCCCACACCTCTATGTCAGATGCCGCTGCCTGTGACTCTTCTGGTCGGAAACTGGTCCATTCTTTTATGTTGTCCTCCAATCTCTTTTTGGGCCGGCCTCTTCGTCGTCTGCCATGCACCTTTCCGTGGAGGATTGTGTTTTCAAGACCATTTGATCTCGATATGTGACTGTACCAAGTGAGTTTCCTTCTTTTGACAGTTGCCTAGAGGTCTTCGAAAGCCCTATTGCTGTTGTAATTCTATCTCATATTTCCTCATTTGTAACTCGATCTTTGTACGTGACGTTTAAAAGTTTTCGGAAACAACTCATCTCCAAGGACTGCATCCTTCGTTGAAGGTCAGCTATAACTGTCCATGTCTCACATTCATAGAGGAATATTGACAGGACCAGTGTACGCATTAATCTGATTTTCGTGCATAGTGCCAACTGTAGTGGTGGTCAAATGGTCCTGCTGAAGTGATAAAACAGGCATATGATATTTATCTGTAAATGCATTATTTTAACATAGAAAACAAAATCAATCAATCAAAACCTTTCAGCTCCCTGTGGAGCACAGGTCTTCAACAAATACATTCCCCGTCCTCCTGTCCTGTGCCATAAGTTCCAGCCTTGTCTACATCTTTCCTGCTTTCCTTATGTATGTCTTGAGCTCTCTTCTCTCTCTCTCTCTGTCTATATATATATATATATATATATATATATATATATATATATATATATATATATATATATATATATATATATATATATATATATATATATATATATATATATATATATATACACACATACATACATATGTATTTGTATACGTGTCTGAAGGTGCCATAACTTGCAAATGGAATGACATTTCCTGCTGAAATTTTCACTTAACATTCTATGGACGATTTGTAGATCAATCCAACTTATTTCGTGATACTATCTTATATCGTGTAGGAGTTATTGACAAAAGATAATGTATAATGTTTACCCACAAATAGAAACGCCAAGACCCAATTTATTTGGATGCATGAGATACCATGTGACCTTTAAATCCAACACTGTTATTTGTTTAGTGACACAATGTATAGGGAAGCGTGTGACGTTTGGTTTATACCGCTCCCTGCTGACAAGAAAGGCAGCAGATCAAATTTCCTGCCACACAAAATTATAAAAAATTTTTCATCGAGGCAATCATTTGAATTTACTATTTTATTTTGTATATTACAAAATTATGTTATTTCTCAGGAAGTAACATAATTTTCAGATAGGATGGAATTAGCAGAATTCTTGGAATTAAAGCATTTTTTTCATGGTGGAGAGATGGAAGGATAGGGTTGGTAGAAATTAAACAAATATTTTTTTTAAAGTTTTGCCTCTCTGTATTCTACATTGGAGGCATGCCTCTTCCCACTCTGGACCGTAGTCTTTTAGGTGATATCAGGACATATTAACCAGTGCTTGGATAAATGTGTGCGTCTGTATGTAACTATGATAGTTAAAGCAATCTCAGTGGTCAACCCCAATCAAAGTGCAATGGAAGGGACGTGCCCTGAGGGTGCATGTTAGTGTGTGTGTGTGTGTGTGTGTATCAAAGGTTATAAACCCAAGTATGAAAGGCTATAAATCTAAGTATGAAAGGTTATAAACCCAAGTATGAAAGGTTATAAACCAAAGTACGAAAGGTTGTAAACCCCAAGTATGAAAGGTTATAAACCCAAGTATGAAAGGTTTTAAACCCCAGTATGAAAGGTTATAAGCCCAAGTATGAAAGGTTATAAACCCAAGTATGAAAGGTTATAAACCCAAGTATGAAAGCAGTTGTTGATACCATTGGTTGATAAAGATGGGGCATACGTTGAGAATTCCATGGACAGCAAAGAAGAATAATAACATGGTACTTGCAGAGGCACAGACACAATAACAGCTTAAGGCAAAAATCAGAACAAGACAGTCATCCTTTTTCAGGCATGTCAAGAAGAGGCGACTTCTTCTTCTTTGTACGCTGTCAGATGTCAACTTGAATTTGTTTGAAGAAAGCAGCTGTCATCCTGAGGCTGTCGACACTGCCATAGAGCTTGTCTAGTGTTGCCACTGGTTATGGCCACATGTGCTTTCTCTGGTCCTCATATGTCGGGCAATTTTGCAGCAGATGTTCAGCGGTCATTTTCCCTGTACCACAGGTGCATTCGTCAGTGCCACCTGTCTTCAGTTTATTGAATAGGTGGTACCTAAGTCTGTTGTGGCCTGTGCGGAGTCTGAAGACCACGACCTGCTCTCTTCTGTTCAACTGGTAATAGGCATCATTTTTTGTGTAGCCAATATGTTCTGTTTCCCATTAGGCCATGTATCTGGCCCTAATAAACCTTTTGGACTCTTCGTAGGTCACACTAGAATCTGGTTGTGGTAGTCTTGCACCTTCTTTTGCCAGTCTGTCTGAGAGGCAAGTTCAAACACACAGTGACAATGGGCAGAATTGCAGGGAAGAGCAACAGAGTGAGGCAGAGAGAAAATATTGGAGAGTTCGAAGGAATGGCATGGGAGACAATCAACAATGGAACTGATAAATGACACACATGATTAGAGGAGCTGGAAATCTATGATCATCAATGCCAACTGGCAGTGATTATGATGAGAAATGGACAGATTAAAAGCGGTGAAGTAATGTGTGTAATTAAGGCTACAATCTTGAAATGACACAGAGGGGCAAATGTTTTCATTTAAAAAAATCTAAAAATTATGTTATTTCAAGTGCAAAACCAGGTACAACATCCAGCATATTATACAAAATAAAAGTATGCACACATCCACATTTCTAACAATTAAACATCCATCCATCCCACTGGGACTTTTAACAAACTAAAAACATACGATTATTCTGCAGGCAAAGTCCAACATTGCAATGTCCTTCTGCAAGCATTTTGGTTTCCTTTCTTTCCTTTTTAGCCACATCAAGACACGTGTTGTAGAAGTGGTCAACCAGCCACTGGTCATTAGGACTGTTCATAAAAGAATTTGCTAGCTCATACCGTGCCTTATATTCATCTCCAATGTAGCCTGTGGAGGATTTTTAAAAAGTCACAAAAAGTTAATGTACCTGCCCAATTAAACTAAACATGAAAGTGTTCCCACATACAAACATAATAGCATAATTAAGTGTGCAGTGGTTCTTGACCTTTGGGTCTGCAAAGAGTACTGTAGGGGCTTGCTGGAAAAAAAATGTAAATGTTCTTTTTCCACATATTATCAAACGTATTCACTATTCACAATTTGCTTAAACATCTGCTGTTTTATTATTATTGTGCAATTTTACATTTGCTTTGCTTGGTTTCCATCAATCAATCAATCTAAGTCCATCACTCCTCTTAGTGTATAGGACATTGAGTACATCTTGCCAGCGTATATGGTTCTAGGCTACTCTGTCTGCTTCTCTCCAGGCATAACCATTAAACCACAGTTCCCTCTCACATTCTCTTCTTCATATATTTTTAGGCCTACCTGCCTTTCTCTTCCCTTCAGGATTCCATACGAGAGCTTGTCTGACTATGTTTGATAGCATGTCCTATCCAGCTCCATTTTCTTCTCTTAATTTGCTTTTCCAATGGTTATTGTTGACTCCTTTCTAATGTTTTTATTTCTCACCTTGTCCTGCAAATTTATACCCATTATCATTCATATGTGGAACGACTGGAGTGTTTGTTGTATTTTTGTTGGTCATTCTCCATGTTTCGCATGTTGGTTTCCTTATCATTCACACAATCACATTATCCTCTGCATCAATCCGGCAGATGTGCTGTATTTGAGAAAGTTAATAATATTCTATGCGTTCCGATCTTTTGCAGCACTGTACCAATGCAGGTCTAGGTCTTTGGTCAGTCCATCTAGCCACCGTATAGGTGGGCAACCCTATGGATGTGTACAGACATATGGCCATCATTACATGGCTCTACATGTCCATCTGTTGTCAGGTATGAGTACCACATGTCCAGCCTAACGATATCACACAAACATCATTGGGCTGGATTATCAATCATAAATGTTTTTTTAATGAAATCTTACATTTTTAAACATGAAGCTAGTCATCATGTAGCATGTCCTTTATAGAACGTCGCTACCATCACAGTCTGTCTGAAAGAAACTTGTTCCCTTGCCAAAATTCCAGCCTCTGCCACAGGCATTCCTGGGTATCTTGGTGCCATTGTCTTCTTGGTCTACCCCTTCCTCTTTTTCTAGGCACCACACCTTCCATCACTGTTCTCTCGAGACCGTTGTGTCTCTTGATGTGACCAAAGTATTTGCATTTTCAAGCCAAAATGGAATTGATAAACCAGTTTTTCTCTATGCTCAACTCTTGCAGAATTTCTACATTTGTCTTTTTCTCTGTCCAGGGTATTCTGAGGATCTTTCTGTAACATTTTGACTCAAGGATTCGATTCTTTGTTTGGAAGTTTTGGTAATCGTCCATGATTCACAGCCATAAGCTGCCACAGAAAAACACAGACTCTCAAGACTTACTTTTATTGAAGCTAGTAGATATTGCAATATGTACAAATAATATCTAACAGCTATATTATGAGTATACATTGGACTATATTGAATAACTGAAGAATCTGGGGCTGGTCTCTCTGTGGCTCGATTGACTTGCATCCAGTATTCGTACAGCGATCTCAGTCCCGCCAGGCAGAGTGAGAGCGCGGGCTTGCCCAACAAGTTCGCCCGGCACTGTAGCAGGACCAATTTGGTGGAGTCGTACCGCTGGTAACGGTGCGTTACTGTAGTCCGTATCGAAAAGCTTTGTCAGTCTGTGTGGTTCGTCGAAGGCTAGCGGGTATAGCCAATCTCGACAGTTCGTCTCCCTTGTGGTCCTTCTCTCGCAATGAGCTTTGGATCGGCAAATGGAAAGCAGGAATCTTGCCTAAAGGCCCTGTCCTTGCCCGACCAACCGGTCGGAGAAGGGCAGGCCGGCAGGCAAAAATCGTCTCCAGTCCGAGTGAAAATCATCGCCGAGAGCCGTTGGGATCCGTTCTGCACAGAACGCTGCCATCCCTCCCCGAGCGAGCCCGGTAGGTCGGTGTGTGTGTGTACAAATCCCTGCCAGGCGGTCCTAGGTCACGGAGTGAGGGACGGAACAACCATCCATCCGTCAGTCGGTCCCTGCGGCCGTCCTGGAGAGGCTTTTTACACATCCATCCTTCGCCAACCGGCGTGTGTGGTTCGTCCGTCTCCAACAGATATCTGGTTGATCCTGCCGGTAGTCATATGCTTGTCTCAAAGATTAAGCCATGCATGTCTAAGTTCACACTGTCTCACAGTGAAACTGCGAATGGCTCATTAAATCAGTCGAGGTTCCTTAGATGACACGATCCTACTTGGATAACTGTGGCAATTCTAGAGCTAATACATGCTTATCAAGCTCGGACCCTGGCGGAAAGAGCGCTTTTATTAGTTCAAAACCAATCGTCGTTTCCCCTCGCGAGGTCGCGGTGTCCCCACTGGTGACTCTGGATAACTTTGTGCTGATCGCATAGCCTCATGTGCCGGCGACGCATCTTTCAAATGTCTGCCCTATCAAATATCGATGGTACGTGACATGCCTACCATGTTTGTAATGGGTAACGGGGAATCAGGGTTCGATTCCAGAGAGGGAGCATGAGAAACGGCTACCACATCCAAGGAAGGCAGCAGGCGCGCAACTTACCCACTCCCGGCACGGGGAGGTAGTGACGAAAAATAACAATACAGGACTCTTTCGAGGCCCCGTAATTGGAATGAGTACACTTTAAACCCTTTAACGAGGATCTATTGGAGGGCAAGTCTGGTGCCAGCAGCCGCAGTAATTCCAGCTCCAATAGCGTATATTAAAGTTGTTGCAGTTAAAAAGCTTGTAGTTGGATCTCAGGCGCAGGCGGGTGGTCCGGCTCGCACCGGTTCACTGCCCGTTGTCTCCTGCCCTACCGTCTGCCGGCTCTCTCCCGTGGGTGCTTTTCGCTGAGCGTCCTGGGTGGCCGGCGCGTTTACTTTGAAAAAATTAGAGTGTTCAAAGCAGGCCTCGTCTGCCTGAATAATGGTCCATAGAATAATGGAATAGGACCTCGGTTCTATTTTGTTGGTTTTCGGAACTGGAGGTAATGATTAACAGGGACAAACGATGGCATTCGTATTGCGGCGTTAGAGGTGAAATTCTTGGATCGTCGCAAGACGAGCTACTGCGAAAGCATTTGTCAAGAATGTTTTCATTAATCAAGAACGAAAGTCAGAGGCGCGAAGACGATCAGATACCGTCGTAGTTCTGACCATAAACGATGCCGACTAGCGATCCGCAGGAGTTGCTTCGATGACTCTGCGGGCAGCTTCCGGGAAACCAAAGTGTTTGGGTTCCGGGGGAAGTATGGTTGCAAAGCTGAAACTTAAAGGAATTGACGGAAGGGCACCACCAGGAGTGGAGCCTGCAGCTTAATTTGACTCAACACGCCAACACTGAAATTATTGACAGGCCGAGAACACTTTCGTTGGTTCTAATAGGGAACGGGTGCTGGGATTAGACCCTCGGAAATCTGGGGCTAAGCTCTCTGTGGCTCGATTGGCTCGCATTCAGTGTTCGATAAAGGAATTGACAAAAGGGCACCACCATGAGTGGAGCCTGCGGCTTAATTTGACTCAACACGCCAACACTGTAAAATGACTGACAGACCGAGAGCAATTTCGTTGGGTCTAATAGGGAACGTGTGCTGGAATTAGACTCACGAAAGACAGATCAGTTTCACCCTCTAAATGAAAGAGCGTTGCTACGGTAATCCTGCTCAACCCTAGAGAAATCGCAGTGTTCAGACACTTGGTCATTGACTGACTAAAAAGCTCTCTTTTGATTCGTTGGGTCTAATAGGGAACGAGTGCTGGTATTAGACCCTTGGAAGACAGGTCAGTTTTACCCTACTAATGACAGGGCGTTGCTACGGTAATCCTGCTTAATTCGAGAGGAATCGCAGGTCTCAGACATTTGGTGATAAGCCAATTGTGCGAGGCTACCATCAGAGGGATTACGACCGAACGCCTCTAATCCGGAATCCCGCCCTAAATCTCAGCACCACTGCAATGGGAGGCTACGATATGGTTGGGACCTGGGGCTTGCGTCTCAGCCCGACCAGATCGAGCCGCAGAAAGAGGTCTCTGCCGCCCGCCGATCAAAGCGGGTGAGAAGCTGCTCGATATTCACCCCATACAGCGTTGAGGTGTGAAACCACTAGTAGAAGACTTAGTTCTCAGTCGGGGTGTCGTAAGCAGTAAAGCAGCCACCTCACTGCGAACTGTTGAGACTCAGCCCTTGATCATGAGAGGCGAACAACATCTCCGTGCCATGACCAGGCTTGTCCCTTGGTTAAATGCACTGCTGCCTCGCTCTTTACCTCTGTCTGCTATCAGTCATCCCAATGGACGCAGAAGAAATGCAGGCCAGCGGACATTGCACCTCTGCCCTATTGTGACAACCTCCCAGGTGGCGGAGAATGCTAGGCGTACCATCACTGCAGATGAGCAGAGAAAATAAAAGGAGCAAGGAGATACCTCACTCACATGCATATGCTACGTTTCTGGCAGGATGTGACGATCCTGGGACACAGACACACTGGACTGCCTCTCTTTCGAGATACTTGAAAAACTAGTACATACAGTCCATTATATCATATCATATCATATCATTGCCACACCATATAGACACGAGTGGGGAAGACTCGATAGTCCTGCAAGACAACTTCCCTAAGAGAGACAACTCTGACCAAAAACAACTGCTGCCTTGCAGATAGGCTGGGGACAACCAAAGGCTAAGGAGGGCATCCCTACAGAAACGCCTGTTGAAATCGGATGTACTGGGCCACAGGCTTAACAAAGTAACACAGTGCAAAGTATATCGCTGTAACCAGCGTACGAAGATAAAGAAGAATAACTGAAGTGTATTTGTAGGTGTCTAATTGCAAATCATGTGACTTAGGTACTAGAGAGATGCAGCAAATTGGAATTATTGTCTTCAGGGTGTAAGCAGGCTAGAAAAAGGTGAGAACTACTGTACCAGCTGTTAAGTAGTTGTATGAAAGTAAAAATATTCTTAGCACATGTGAAAAAGACGTCAACATTACTGGACAAGTTTATGATGGAGGGGACACCATTTGAAAGATTTACTCTACCCAGGACAGTATTGATGAAGCAAACCTGCAAAAAATATCAATGGTAAGATAGAGATTGGAAAAAATATTATAGGGTAGACTTACAATGAAGACAAAAAAACACTGTCAAGACTTATGGCATAAGAAATGTCATTAAATGAACTTACATTAGAAATGTTCTGGATAAACTTATGGCATAAGAAATGTAATTGGATAAACTTATATTAGAAATGTTGTGGACAAACTTATGGTATAAGAAATGTCATTGTGTGAACTTATATACTTGAATAAATATCACTGAAGAGTATATTCGTGCTAGCTTTTCTTCTCGCACAGTAAGCTAGGTACCCATTTACAACTGGGTCAACTAGAGTTATCAGTAATAGGAGTTGAACCCTTTAACTTTGTCATGCCATATATATATATGCGCAGATTTCTTGCTATCGCCAGGTGGGAGGCTTGTGCTGTCATTAGGTGTAACTTCCTGAGTGTGCCAGAGACACCTTTGATCCACCTACATCGAGGTCGGCCCCTTGCACATGGACCGGAGACTTGCATATGATATGCTCTCGCTGCAGGCTGATGATAATGCACTCTAACTAAATGACCAAACTACTTGAATTTGTAGGTGTTAATGTAAGCACCATCTGGGTTTGTTCTCACTATCTGCCTCAGTGTGGTGTTGCGGATTTGGTCATGGATTGTCTTTCTGGCTGCACTTCTCACACAACGCATCTCACAGCTCTGGATCTTTCATTATGTATTTCTAACAAGAGCCAAAATTGGCATTGATTATACAATGTATACATGAACAGCATCTGTCAGCCTCCTCTTAGTTGAAAGAAGCTCTCTAGGCTCTATCAAAGTCTGTGCAATTTGATAGTGGACACTGTTTACTTTCTGAATTCTATGTGTGATCTAGGTATTTGAACTCTTTTACTTGCTTGATACTTTTGTCACCACTGTGGAAACTTTTCTACACATGTTCACAGCATTTCAATGATTTCCTCAGACGGTCCTTAAATCATTTCTATATATCACAACTACTAACATTAGAAACATAATTTTTCCCCCATCACTGAAACATCTCATCTTCTCATGTACCACTTATATACCATAACTTACCTACTCTGCTTGCAGTTTCTGCTTTGGTCAAATAAATTTTAAGCCTGTCCAGCTTTTCTGGCTGGTTATGTAATACAGGTTGAGTCCACAAAAATGATTCAGGTCCCGCTAATTCTCGCCGTTCAGTCTGCTGTCGAATTAGGTTGATTAGTTCACAGAAGGACATATGAAATCCTTCAGTCAGCATGTCCAGACATAAATTGTGCTTGTATGTGTTTCGAAACCTAACATAGATTTATTGATTTATTTAGAGAACATGTGTTTTTAATTTGATTATACAGTAGGTTCTAGCATTAAAAATGCTTTTACATGCTAAGAAGGGAGTGGGTCTTTCTTCTGAACAACTCAGGTGTACAAGGTGTCACATGGATCTGCTGCCCGGGACAAGCAGGCGTCTGAGGCAACAAAAGAGCTGATGCAGTGGCGGGATGAGCTGTGGTGAACAATGCAGTGATGACAAGAGACAGGGTTGAGTTGATTAGGCCCGTCATGGATACTCTACAGAATGATGAAGAGACAGAAGGTCGCAAAAATGCACATGTGCAGAGGATGATAGATTTGGGAGTGACTAGGGAAGAGGAGAGAAAGTGTGTTCTGTCTGGAAAGATCCGAAGAACACGAAATCAACACCTGACTGGAACTCTGAGTATATATACGTTTGACTGGCTGCTTAGACAGATAACGGAGCACTTATGGGAATGTAACCTGTGTGATGATGTTGGTTTCTAGAATAAAGAAGAATTTAAAATGTTTTCTTATAATTATTCAACACTTCTTCTTCTTCTTCTTCATCGTACGCAGTCAGACAGTAACCATTATTTTTTCGAAAAAAGCGGCGGTCATCCTGAGGCTGTCGACACTGCGACATAGAGCTTGTCTTGTGGTTCCACTGGTGATGGCCACATCTGCTCTCTCTGATCCTCGTATGTCGGGCAGTTCTGCAGCAGATACTCAGTGGTCATTTTCCCGGTGCCACACGGGCATTCGTCAGTACCACCTATCTTCAATTTGTTGAATAGGTGGTACCTCAGTCTGTTGTGGCCAGTGCGAAGTCTGAAGACAACGACCTGCTCTCTTCTGTTCAACTGGTAATAGGCATTGTTTTTGGTGTAGCTGGTATGTTCAGTTTCCCATTTGGTCATGTATCTGGCTTTAATAAACTGTTTTGACTCTTCGTACGTCATACTAGTATCTGTTTGTGGTAGTCTTGCACCTTCTTTTGCCAGTCTGTCTGCCTCCTCGTTGCCTTGGATGTTGCAGTGTGATGGGACCCACTGTACCACTACCCTTTTTGGTGCGGACTGCTGGCATAGTTGACAGAGTCCTGCTCTTAAGTCATTAAGCTCAGTGTTTTTCTGGCTTTTTAGCGCTGTGACTACGGCCAGAGCATCTGTAAGCAGGACTGTATGGCTTTCATTTTCTTTATGTGTCACCATTTCTTCCACTGCCGCGCTCAGTGCCTCTGCCTCCGCTCTGAAATTGCTTGTGTACTTACCAGTAGCGAATGATAGTGTTATTTTTCTGCCATTTGGTAGGTTCAGGAATGCTCCTGCCCCTCCGTTTTGTGTAGTGTTTGTTACAGAACCGTCGGTGTATGCATGGGTCCAGTCCATGCTTGGGTAGTTTTTCGATATAAAGCTTAGGGTAGTATCTCTCCTTTCTTTTTCAGTCTGGCAGTTTTTGTTTCCAATACCTGGTATATTTTCTACCACCTCTGGAAATATATCCTGCCTCCAGGTAGGTTTTCGTACAGTAGTGATGGGTTTTGGTGTTGTTAGTGCGTTTATGGGATCTTCGTGCATCTTTGCTTTGGCTATTTCTGCAAAGATTCTCCGCTTTAGTTTCCCATTTCCCAAATTGTTTAGTCTCTGGTGCATTGGGTGGTCAGTCAGTCTTCGGAGTTTCTCTGACTGCAGCTGGGCTCTGCAGTCTCTTCTATAGGTCATGGGTTGCATCTTTCTAATCTTTTCGAGTTCTACAATTGGCGTTGACTTCATGCCTCCTGTTATAACTCTCATGGCTTGGTTTTGAAGTTTGTTAACTTTATCGAAGTTCGCCTTTGCTGCTGTTGTCCATGCCGCAATGCCATACTCGAGAACTGGTCTCACTCTTCCAGTGTACAGTTTCTTTAGTATGCTTTCGTCTGCTACCCAGCTTGTGCCAGCAAGTTTCCTCATGATTGCCATTCTTTCTCTGGCTCTCATTCGGTTTCTCTCGATCTGACTTTTCCATGTCATGCGCCGATCAAATGTGACTCCCAGATAGTTTGGGTTGTCGTTTGGCTGCAGGAATTTGCCATTTAAACTTAATTTGGTATTCTGGGGTTTGATTGAAAGCGAGAATATTGTGCATGTGGTTTTCTCCTCGTTTATTTTGACCAGCCATGAGTTCGCCCACTCTTCCAGCGATGTTAGGGCCTGCTGCATCCGATTTCTTGCTATGGTGAGATTCTTTTCAGAGGTCCACATAGCCAGATCATCTGCAAACATTGAGCTATGGACTCTTCTTGGTAAATTCTCTGTAATGTCGTTTATATACACCAGGAAGAGTGTGGGTGACAGTACTCCCCCTTGGGGTACTCCCTGCTCGAGTGTCACCTTTTTGCTCATCTGCCCTTGTACTTGGACTCTGGCTGTTCTGTTTTTGAGGTAGTGGTTGATCCACTTGTACATTTTTCCACAAACATCACTTCTTCTTAGCTTGACTATAAGTACATCTTTCCAGACTTTGTCAAATGCCTTTTCCAGGTCCACCCAAACCGCTAAATGTGTGTTTCTGTGCCTGGTAGGCATCTTCTATTTCTTGGGCTATGAGGATGACCTGGTCCTCAGTGGATCTGTGCTGTCTAAAGCCTGCTTGCTGTGGAATTAGTATTCATTTTTCTTCCAGATGCCACATCAGTCTGGTGTTTATCATACGTTCCATCAGTTTTCCGACACAGCTCAGTAGGCTGATAGGCCTGTATCCATTTGGATCTGTTTTGTCTTTTCCTTTCTATTCAACACTTCAAATTTAACTTCTTTCAAAACTTTGCTTTCATTTTGATTCTGAGCTTCACTTATTCAAAAACTTTATGTGACAATAGTGTTGTTGTTGTTGTTTAATGCCCACAATGTAACACCCTGAAAAGGACGTTTAGTGGCAGGTTGTAGTAGCTTTCCTCACATCCCGAGCATGCTGATTAAGATAGACCGTGGGATTCCAGGCGGTTGTGCTATGCTTGGTCAGTGTATTGTGCCTGACCCTGACACAATGTCCTGGTCAGTATATTGTTTTCTGACTGGACTAGCATCTCAGTTCCCCTTATGTGACAATATAAAACAAAAAATGAGTTTAAGTTGTAAATACATAATGTGTCAACTAAATGAAAAACATAATGCTTCTGTCAACAGGCTTGAATGACTAAGCAATTTTGGATTATTTGTTTGTTTGAGTATGCCTTTCTAGATTCTCATGTGGAAGGTACATCCGTTTCAACCCCAGACCTTTAGGCTATATCAGGATATATTGGCAAGTGTATCTGTTGGCATTGTATTATTGTTGTGTGTGTTCCACTGTGGTAGTTTTGCAGTACAGCAGTTTTGCCAATCCTTTTTTCTGTAAGTGGAGAAGTGGTCATACCAAGATAACATGCACAGTCAATCGAACACTAAGTAGTTTAGAACCAGGTATGTTAGAATTGTAAACCAACGTTACACTTGATTTACCACCCTACACTACAATCTCCCCCAGCTAAGCAGTCTACAATTGCAAGCCTTCACTGACAAGATGCATGAGCGCAATATCTTTTTCTTCTTTGGTCGTTCTTAATATCCCGCTACCAAGCCCAAAAAAGAGCTATATAGATAGCAGGATTTTGTCAGGAGAACGGATTGCGTTTTGCTGTAGTTTACAGCTTGACTGTGATATTTGCACCTTTCGGTCAGACTTCAGTGGATAAATGTCCAGGTTAAGATGGTATTCATCCAAAATTGCTGTTTGAAATTAGAGACCAACTAGTAAAACCATTGGCTATATTATGTTCTCAATCACTTGCAAAAGGGATTGTTTCAGGGGATTGGAATGATGCAGGAGTGATCCCCTTATTCAAAAAGGGCAAAAAATCAGATCTCGCAAATTATAGACTAGTGAGTTTAACGAGCATAGTCTATAAATTGTTTGAGTCAATAATCAAAGAAAGCTTTGTAATGCATTTAGACAATTTTAATCTAATCAGAAATAGGGAGCATGTGTTTACTAGAGGGAGATTATGCGTAACAGATCTATTAGAATTCATTTAGATAAAATTCGAGAATGGTCTATGAGCTGGCAAATGGAGTTTAATGTAGATAAATGCACAGTCATCCACATGGGTTCATCCAATATGGAACATAATTACAAAATGGGCGAGAACAATATTAGAATGATAGAAAAGGAAAGGGACCTAGGGGTTACAATAGATCATACAGGTAAAGTGAGTGAACAAGTCCCGGCAGCAGTAAAAAAAGGCAAATGCAATGGTAGGTATGATAAAAAGAAATATTAAACATAGGACCAAGGAAGTGATAGTTAAACTGTATAAAGCATTAGTTAGACCTAGATTGGAGTATTGTGTAAAGGTGTGGAGTCCTTATCGTAGAAGAGATATAAACATGCTGGAAAGGATACAAAGAAGAGCAATAAAACTGATAGTGGGATGTCAGAATTATAGTTATGAAGAAAGTCTCAGCAAAACCGACCTACAGTGTCTAGAAGAGAAGAAATCGAGGTGACTGATTACAGGTTTATAAGATAATCAACGAAAAGAACAAATTGGATTATAACACATTTTTCAAAATACAGCCGCCTACAAGAACAAGAGGACCCAGCCACAAATGAATTAAAGAAAGGTCCAGAGTAGATAACGAAAATTATTTTTTTAGTCAGAGAGTGATGAATTCTTGGAATGAATTGCCACATAAAATAGTGGAGGCAGGGTCAATTAATGTATTGAAGAATATTTTGGATGTGCATAGTTATTTTTAGATCAAGTGAAGTAAAAGAAACTTGAATAAAGATTTTGCAGTCTTCTAAACCAGCATAAATACGTTCAGCTAAGTTAAGTATATGTTTGTTGGTCCGGTTGGTCAGTCAATGTAGGCAAGATCTCAAGTTTTTCTCTGCAGGTCAGGTTTCCAAGATCTGATACTTTAGATAATTGAACTTATATATTAACTCTAAGTCCTGGCCAATTTATCCCTGGTTGCTAAGAATCTAATCACACACTCAAACTTGTCGGGAATTAGGACCAATCATTTATCATGTCTTTCTAACTCCTACCCTTTAAAAAATAAAAAACCCTCCGTTTTGGACAGCAAGAGTTTGAAAATTCTGATAACTTACTGGATGTTGCTCAAATTTGTTGCTAACTTTTGACCTGAACTTGACCCCTTGGCACACAAATAGTTTGACAATTTGAACAATGACAAATAAATACTCCCTTTTTGGGTGGCCAGCACCCCTACCTTCAAAAACAACTAAAAGTCAACTTGGGCAAATAAATCATCTAACTTGCCCATATCTGGTACATTATGGCCAAACTTTGGCAATAATAAACTGTTATTTTCATCTATTCCTTAGTTAAACTTTGGCTGACCTATTGGTGAGCAAACGTTTCTTGGTCACTAAATAAAAAGTCTGCTTGAGTTAGAATGACCCTGATCAAAGGTCTGTAATAAGTTCTGTTAATACGATCTGGTAAACTTTTAATCCCCAGTGTTCTCCTAAATTCTTGACACTTGACATGTTGCAAATTGACTTGCACAAGGTTCTAAAGGCATCTGTCAGAGTACACTCAAACTGTGTCTAGAGAGATCCCCTTCTTTCCCACCCTTGAGACCTATCATGACTTGGTCACTTCTATTTAAGCCTTCTTGGAACTCCTGATTCTGTCACAAAGACATGAGTGGAAATAAAAATAACTACACTAATATAGCCATGTGCATAATGATTAATAAAGTGAAGGAACTTACTTAGAAATGTCATGTTTCTTCAAAACTGGTAACTGGCTCCGAAGTTCAAAGGTCTTGTCAATTGAAAGTCTTCTTGGATTTTCTGTCTTACTGTCTAAAGGCACGAGATTGTCTTTAAGAGATGATACGGAAAACCTGTTTTGATTATCGTCTTTCTTTAACTTCAAGATTGGTGGTAAAATTGTCGCCATTTTCTGTTGACAGGTAAAACTAACACATGAAAGTATGAGCAAGTATTACTTTTATCTATATAAAATGGTTCAGAATGCGTTAATTTACTTACGTTTTTTAATCTGTCTACTTGTGCTATTAAGCATCACAAGGAACAAAAGTTCCCACACCTGGACCAAGTATGTTATGTTGGACATTGTAGGTCTATACTGGTGGAGGATTTATGTTATATCATCTATCCATCTTTTATTCTATTTTCCTCACGTGTTGTTACCAGATCTTCGATTAGTTATAAGCGAGCATTAGAAGGTGATCAGGTTTCATTCACATGAGATAACTAAATGATCTTATGTTATGTATTGGCATATGTATACCAGTATGTTTCACTTGCCCCTGGCTAACATAGTTCGATCAGTATGTTTTGCCTGCCATGACGTTAATCTCCTCTCCACTCACTATAGCCAGGTACTGTGATATACTTCTTAAGTTCCTCAAAAAGGTCTCCAGCGGTTTCACGCGAGTTTGGTTATGAAAAACAAATTATTTAAAAAATAATTTAACTCCCCTTGAGCTACAAGTTTAGATAGGCCTAGATCTAATCATTTTTATGCAAAGGGTTTCCCAAAACTTTGCAATTATTTCAAAGGTTTCTTCATTTAGGTTGAAAACAGTTTGTTTATTATTATTTGTTCCAAATGTGATATAAACAGGAAAAACCTACTGGCCCATAGAACGAAACTGGAAGACAAACTTTATGGACTTGTATTACTATTACTATTAGTATTAGTAGTGTTTAATATCCAATATGTAGTATAAAATAATGTAGAAACTATGATACTATGTGAACTACTTCAACTAACTAAACTAAACTAATGACTATTCTTTACTGTTTTAATATATATTATATAGTATTAATATTAGTAATAATAAAGTATTAGTAATTATTAATTAGTTTCAATTAGTTAGTTATATTACTTATACTTATATTATTTATATCATGATAATCATATGACAGTGAGTGAGTGACTAACTTGACTAAGTGGGAAGCAGTGCAGTTGACAACAATAACATTGCAGATAGTTTCAATCAAACGAAAAGAGGGGAAGAAAAAGAACATAAACGTTACTATTTGGCTCTTGATTAACACTGTAACTGTAAAAGTAATGTCATAAATGTGTACGTTTATCGATACAGTGATTTGTCCGCTGCCGAGTGTACGGCCGCCATTAGTTGTAGCTGTGTTTCCATGACACACAAGGAACGGTGCGAATAACATAGCCTTCATATGCTTTTGGAAATAAACCATCTTAGCTTATTGGTTATTACAATAAACTTTTTCTATAATTTGATCAATTAACATTGTAATCTTTGCCATATATTATTGTCAACTGAATGGAGAATAATTTATATTTGTGTGAAGAAATATCGATTGCGTAAAACATCAGTGAGATGTGGAAAATCATTATAGTACTTAGTGAAAGTAGTTGTTGTTTGCGAATGCCCACAATGAGTCAGAGTAGGTTACTCTTTTGTGCGCCCTGAAAAGGACGTTGAGTGGCCGGTTGCAGTAGCTTTCCTCACATCTCGAGAGTGATGATGTAGGTGAACCGGGGTCCTCCAGGCGGTAGTGATATCATAGCTATGCTTGGCTTCATCTACGTGTCATTCACTACTATGGGTTTCACGTCGATCCCTACCTCGCTAACCAGGCTGCCGTGAAATCAGTCCGTTTCCAGATAGGGCTACTAGGAAGCCGAGGTAAGGATCTTGGCCAGAATGTTTTGCCCGACTATGACTAACATGTCAGATCAGTATATTTTGCCTGACAAGACGTTAGTCTTCCTCCCCTATAGTAGTAGTAGTAGTGGTACAATTATACTGCAATACTATCGAACAGTGCAGATGGATTAGATTAGCTAATAGCTGCCGTAAGCAGATGCAAAGAAGATCAAAACCCATGTGTAAATATAAACATTAAAAAAAAGATAATGACCACCGACAAAACATGAAGTCAACATAAATTCTAATTCCGGAGTGCGAACTTCGAGTATTTGAGCTCCAGAATTGACAACAATGACGACTGCTCAAAGAAAATCAGAAGGAGATTGGTAATAGCAACGCAGAGGTTACACAACATTAGGAAACTATGACATAATACCAATACCCCTATATATACAGCGGGTATTGATAATACCAGCAAACCAACAAAAGTGAAAATTTTGAGAACCTGAATTTTTCCCGTGGCAGCATACGACTGCGGAATATGGAGTTAGCCAAACCGTGAGGAAGAGAATCGAGTCGAAATGTTATAGAAATGTCCTCAGAATACCATAGACAACAAAAAAGAAGAATGCAGACATTCAACAAGAGTTTGGCATAGAGGAGAACTGCTTCCTAAACTACATCATGAACAAAACAGAATGGAAGGTCTGAGAAAACCACCAATGTCATTGTGAGAGATACGGTGGATGGTGGAAGAATCTTGCACGTTAGCACTGGTTGAATTGAGTGGGAAACAAGAGGTGGCAAGGAAGGAAGACTACACGGGGATCGAAAGACGTCTGGTTAACCAGCACAGGACCGGAACGGTCAGTCATCACATGCTGGCGGACATACTGAGGGTGAAATCTGAACGCGTATGGATTTGTCCCGAGTGCAACGAAGATGACCCGTCGACTAACTTTTTTTTTTATCTTTCCGTTCGCCTTATTTTTCTAATCCCCAAAGGCGGTGTGCGTTGCACTGTGGTTTTTATTTTGCGCCTGTCGGCCTAGTGCATCCGACTTCAGCATACATTTTATGTAAGGGCCTGCTTCCTCCTGCATTTTCTAAGGGTTTGCTTCCGCGGGGTAACGGCTGGTGCTGCGATGGGGATCGAACCCAGCACCTTCTGGTTGTGAGCCGTGTCACTTAACCACTAGCCCACGCCGTCCCCGTCGACTAATTAACGTTAGCTTGAAGGGGTCAAGTCTCCTAACTGGAAATTTTGTGAGAACTGTAGCCATTCTCTATGTATTCACCCTGCAAGGCGATACACTTCTCTTTCTATTCATCTCCATGATGCCTTGATTGTAGAACTTCGTCGGCCAGAATCGCGTCTACATAATAACGTTCTTTGCAGGTCGAACTTACATATTCTTAATGTTATTTCGCTTTATTGTGAATGATTCATTTATACATTCAATTTCTTTACGAAATCCAAAATGAGCTTTGCTCAATTGAAGTATAGATTATGATGAAAAGTATGGTAGCATAACCATCAACAGTTGGTCTCTTTGTTCCATTATTTTCTTTACATTTTTCTTGTAGGATTTAATAATGATGTGTCTGTGTATGTATCATGTCCTGATATAAGGCTCTAACACATGGCATATAACTAAGATTATCATATTCAGACTGCAGGCACTTTTCGATAAACACAATCGCTGCCTACTTCATATTAGATGATCGGATGTGTAGTGTGAAACACAGGGTAATATGTGGGAAAAGAACACGTCAACAGCCAATACAACAGGAAATTGAGGAGAGAAAGTGAAGAAGGTTATGGCACACTTTCAGAAAGAAGTTGGATAGTATAACTAAACATACGCTGAATTGGAACCCGCAGGTTAAAAAAAAAGACGAGTGGAGGAGCCAAGAAACACCTAGCGAAAACGGTGAAGTGAAAGCCAACTGAGTCTGGGTCACATAAGGACAACTATAAGAGAACATCACATAATAGGAACAGATGGAGAGCACCAATTCCATCTCTTTGTTCCAAGGGAAACAAGACGGATAAAAGACATATTTAAAATTATTTGGTGAAATTTAAAATATGAAAAAATGGGTGACCGTAACTGCATTTGTGCCGAACTGTAATCATGGCTGCGTCCACCTTTTCCGTTTTCGTGGATTCAGATAAAATGTAACAAGTACTCAAGTAGTCGTAGGTATTAGTTAGTATTATATTTATAGACACATCGTACGCGTATTTATTGAAGAAGAAAATGACTAGCACGAGCTATTGGGGCGAGATACCGCAGGTTGTGGATACAGAATCTGGCATCGCTGCGCTAGAAAGAGAGCAGATAACGAAACCTCGAGCGATGGAAATAGAAGGGCCGTTACTTCATCAACCGTCAAGCCGACACCACCCACCAACAAATGAGTAAGCCTAGATTCTAGCAGATGAAAAAAACAAACAAATTTACGTTTGACTCTTGAGTGAAATTGTTACTGCTAAACATACGATATGAGTGACTGAAAGTGAAACATGATGTGCCTGTTGGGGTAGGATTAGACGTGGTATCATCATCATGATAAGATAATATTAATGCCAATGTCATAACCGCCAATGATAATCATAATGAATAGGAGGGTTGCAGTGTGAGTGAGTGAGTGAATTGTGTGTGTCACTATCCTGTCCTCAGTCTCAGTACTGGAAAAACAAAAAGATTGCACCATTTCGACAAGAGATCCATTGCAGAAGGCCTTCGAGGCAGCGATGGCACGAACTGAATTATTAATACTATTAAAAGCAAGGTTTTCTTTGATCCTACTGTTTTAACTCTACTGGGTTGAAAATCACTCTGTGGCCAGATACATTGTAATATTTTTGTTTACATTTTTCTCCTAGAGAGGTGTCTATAATTATAATTTTAGCAGTAGTTTTCACAATTTTCAGCAAAAGTTTTCTCAATTTTTAACAGATAAAAAAAAAATGATATATTAATTGAAAGATGAATGAAAGTGTTGTTCAAGTAAATACAATGTGACTGATAACAAAATTTAAAATATTATATCAAAATGTCTACTTACACTATAGCCAAATCCTGGTGTTATAAGGCATTCAATGTTTTTTTCTTGATAATTCCCATGTAGTGTATCCATTTATGAGTATATATCATTCAAGAACATGCACATATACTAATATTTATATTGTTTTTATTTATTTAGCTACTTCCACTTTTCTTGGGTTAAAAAAATAATTTTCTGAAGAAATATGAATATAAAAATCAAAGCTTATTCATATTATTTACAACATACTGATAAACAGCAGTATATAAGAAATATAATTCTAAGAGTTATGTGTGTGGTAGAGTCTGAAACAATTTTTAGGACGCAGGTGAGGCCTCTCAGGGCTACCAGTGCAGTAAAAGTTTGTCTGTGCTCTTTTTGCAGGAGTTGAACATACAACACAGTTCTTATCCTATCCTTGTCAGTGTGTTCGATAAGATGTGTAGGACCCTCCATTCTTACCAGCTTATTTCCTTTGTTGCTCTTTCTCCCCTCTTCTTGATTGCAGGGGATACTATCTCAGGAGGGATTATGGAGGCCGCCATATCTATAAGATGGTGAATCAAAATTGTTTTAAGGAAAGTGGTTTATCACCAGAATGACTAAGCGTGTATATTATATGGGCATTCACCTGTGAAACCTCAAGGAGCCAGTAACAAATTTTCTTCCATCATTTTCTGGTTTTTCTTTAAAAATTGCCATAATATGACACCATTTGGTCAATATGATCGCAACCATTCATGCACAAATTGTAGTGGTGAACTGGTGCTGGCTTCTCAACTAGGTTTTGACGAGTTGTAACTTCAACCATTTCAACAAAAGTGTCAGTAGAAACCACAATACATGGCTTCTTTGCCTTTTTGTCATGCCAAGCAACAGCTATCTGTGATCCATCCCCATTTGTGTATCACTTGGCTTCTTTGTGTTTTAGTGAGATGGTTTTCAGTTGATGAGGGATATTTGTTCTGTTTGTGTTGACTGTGCCAGTGTAGTGGATCCCCCTATTCAACAGATAAGTTATCAGTGTGTCTACTGTATAGTACCTTCTGCAAATACATGATGGCCCTTGCCAATTCCTTGGAGCTGGAAATAAAAAAACTTTTACAGCCTGACTTGTCAACGAGTTGTTGGAAGGTATATTTGAGGTATTTTTCAAAAGTATGTCAATATAGAGTAGACATACCCTCTAGAGAAATCTCACAATCTAAAAGTTTGTATGTGATATTTTGATAGCTTAGTTGCATTGTATTGCTTTCTTCCAGCAGCTGTTGTAGCCTATAACCATTTCATCTAGCTAAATTTTGAAAAGGATAAAAGGCATCCTGGAATTTGGATACCAGTAAATTCACAAATGACTATCTTGTCCTTCTCTTCACATTTTGCATCCCCCACATGCATCAAAGTGGGGTAGATGACTTCAAACCTGTTTCTAGCAAACATTTAATTGGACCAAGGGGTATATACAATTTTGGGTTCTGGGCACAATAATCTTTTATACCGCCCTCATATAGCCGAGCCTTTGAAATGTAAGACCGCTAACACCTCAGACCCCTACGGCAGTAATGCTATGGATTACTTTACTTTACTTTTACATTAATTGATGTGACTAAATGTAGCAACACATCTGGTGTTAACAAAGCAAGCTAACAATCCAACACAAAAGATGATGCATCGTGATTTGCATGAAGACCTGGTTCACGAGATGGAACAAAGTGAACATTTCTTGTTGTTACACCCTCAGTAATTTCATACCGCTGTCATCTTTCTTGAGCTGCATTATCTCCTGCACATTTGTACCTCTAACTGATGTATGAGTAACTTTATGGCTCTTTGATGGTCCAAGATTTACTGGCTATTTATTTTCACTAAAATCAACGTGTTCATTACTACAACCATTGCTATCATTACCATCAGAATCATTAAAATCACTGTCCACGCTGCTTTTTCTATCTTCGATGTCACTAGATCTATCAGACATCTCCTGAAATAATTTCCTAGCCTGTTCTGCAGTAAGGCGAGGAGTATGAGTGCTGTGTGAATCGTTCGCTGGTTGCCAAGGTAAACAATTTCACACAACTTCGTGACACATTTTAAACTAATATATTTGCGTCAATTGACAGCGATATTAACACGTTTGAATACGTTTTGATAAGAAAAGGTAATTTCCTATACACTTCAAAAATTAGGATCACATTTTAATGTGATTAGTCTTTTTTTACATTCGTTTCTAACTATACCATACGTGATGCTCTGAGCGGCTCCTGGGATAGAATGTGTTAAATACTTCATGATATTGAAGATAAGAAAACCTTTGTTTGTAGAAAAAAAAGCACTGGCATACCTATTCTCTTTTTGATTTCTTGTTCACAGCGCCCTTTTTTGGTTATTATATCATGTGTCCTAGATAGACAAGCTCTATTGAGATCCTATGACTGTATGCAGACCACTGCTTCTTTGGAGACATTCAAATTGATATCTGAAAGTGTACGAAGAAGATATGTCCTATATAGAAGAGACTCTGTATCTACTCCAGTATTTGATCTTTTATTTTCATCTTCATAAATGGTATATTTGTACAATTTATTTGATGATGTATTTATTGTACTATTCCAGTACTAATGCTCGTATAGCGAAGTGTCATCTCCACATCAAAGGTCGGCAGCAATGAATTTCCAATGTTCTGTCTTGCCTTGATGGTACAGTCTGCTAGGCTTTTCCTTGTCCATCTCTTCTCTCTCTTCCCCCAATACATATTATAGAGTTGTTCACTTCTGGCATGTTTGCTATCTACCCTTGTTTCCAGTATTGTTTTCAGCAAGATGTAATGTCTTTTGATATGGCCAACATAAATTAACTGTCTAACTCTGATTTTGTTCATCAATTCTCTTTATTTTCCTAATTTATTATCCAAAACTTCCTTATTTGTATTCATTTCTTACCATGAGATGTGCATCATTCTTCTATAGCTGCATTTCAAAGGCATAAATTCTCTTTTCCAACCTTTTGTTAATTGTCTACGTTTCTATGCGATACAGTAATGATGAGATATACATAACACCAGATCACTGTCATTTTTAATTTATGAGTTACATGTCATCATCATTAGTCCTGTAACCTGGAAGGTCATTTGGGCACCAACACTGCAGATTGTTGGATCAGTTCCCGTCACTCCACTCGGGTTTGTGCCAGGATATCGAATCTTCCATCTGGACGAGTAAACCTCAGTGATATGATTGTCATTGTTGTGTATTGAGACAGCAGACGCATTTCTGATTTTTCTCAATGTTTTCTCCAATATCAGTGTGTCTTGGGCCATTTTGCAACTGGCAGAGCCCATCAATCTCAAGGCAACATGTCCTTCCACATTGTGAATTTTTCTATTATTTCCCTGTCAACTCAAGCATGGCATCACAGGTTTACTCTGAAGGTTATGCCTTTCAGTATTTCTTTTACGGCCTCATTTTTATCTTGGCCATTTGCTTTTAATCTCTCTTGTGTATTCTGTGTTCGACTTTATAATATAATATGTTGATTGAAATACATCTCTGTGCTTTATCAGGCACAAGTCCAATTGGAAAAATGCACATAAAACTCTGCCGAAGACGGATGTGTCAGATCGAAAAGTGCAAATTTAGCAGTCAAGCTATAAACTAGCGACATAACGCATTCTGTTTTTTGGACTACATCCTGTTACTTGCAAAGCCATGTTCAGGCCTTGGTAGCAGGAGATTGAGAATGAACGCAGAAGAAGCACATAAAACACGTTATCCAAGAGGAATCTGTAACACTGCAATTGTAGACCCAAAGGTCACAGAGAAACGCACATGATTCAGGAGCGAATCAGATCAGCAGCCATGTTGGTGCTCGACCCGGTAGGACTCCTTAGTTGTATGGATGTCAATATATGACTCATGTTGATGAAAACATATTTGACCATCCCAATATTACTCCCTGATTTTCCATTTCGCATCTTCCATCCTCCGTTATTATATTTCCAAAATAGGAGACGCTTTAGGCCTGTTCTAATGTCCGATCATCTATTTTTATCTGAAGAGGAGGTGTCTTTTCTATGTTGCTAATTTTCATATTTTTAGTGATCTTAGTCTAATCTTTATATCTGATTTATGAACCACCAATTCCGGTAATTCTTGTTCGCTTTCAGCTAGCAGAACTGAGTCTTCCTCATATCTGAGATTATGACTTCATTATCTGTGATATGGTTCAGCCGGCGATTATATGCAGTATTTGTATCAGACAGTTCATGTGAAAATGATTTAGCCTTCTGGTGTCACCAGCGTAGATAGTCTAGCTCTCACACACATAGAGAAGGTTAGGGAGAATAATGGCACAGTAGACCTTCAGCGTAGTTGTTATGCTGATTTCTCGTTGTTCCCACACTGTTTAACGCATTCGACCAGCTGCCTTTGCTATTAAATTTGTCAGCTCATCAGCAAAAGTCACTGATCTCAACAAAGTACTTCCGAGATAGTCACATTCTTCAACTGCTTATAATTTCTGTTCCCTCACTGTAACATAACAACAGAGTTTGTAATGACCTACACATGTATGCCTAGTGTTTCACTCCTCCCTAACCTCCTCTCCGACACAGAAAAACAAAACCATACATGCATGCACTTTTTCAAGTAGTTTTTCCCCGCCTATCTAGTAAAACTTATATTTGTCTCTGTGCAAGTTATCATATTTGTATTTGACTTATTATAAAAAATGAGGGAAAGGTATACGTTTAGCTAAAAGAAAATCAAACTTTTTAATGTCTACTACATAGAAGAGATCAAAGTCATCTTTCAGTTCCAAACAGGACACACCAGTCATTAGCCACTTCAACCGCATCAATCCCCAGCACCTGCCATTGTGCAGACATTGCTCTCACCCTGATGAAACAGTTAGACACCTACTCATTGAGTGCAAGATGCTTGCAGACATGAGGAAAAGATCTTACAAGCACTGTCGACAATTGCCAACACATTGAACAGAGCAATGGAACAACTGAAGAAGACCTGTATCTGAATAAAAATTATCATTGAGCTGCCAAGAGCAGCCTTGATCAGCAGTTATGGGATAACAACAACATAATGTAAGTCTGATTTTGACTTACTGTTTCAAATTGTCAACAGACAGATGAAGAAATCATTTTCAAGAAGTATGAATTGTTAGAGTGGAAACAACTACAGTGTTTCTAGAATATGTCAAATTAGCATTGATGGTAGGAATACAGCATTTAAGAATTAGGTTGAAGTTGGTAACAGGATGTGCCATATGTTATAACTTGGTGTACAGGAATGGTTATCTTCAGGTTTCGTTAGGATTCTTTAGTTCTATGAATTTCAAAGTTAGCTTGTCTCTTTTACTTATCCAGGGTTTTACCAGGTGAGCAATTCCAAATGGATCCATTAGTTATTCATACAATCCGTCTTATCCAGCATATCAAGAAAGTACGATCAGCAATAGCCACTTTACAACAAGATATGGTATGTCACTTATGTGTTAACTAAATAACTCTTAATTAACTCTGAAAATTTAGAAAGATCTTTTTAGAGCTAGAGTTTGGATACAGCCAGAAAACTAAAATTAGAAGGAAGAAAACACAGTGACAAGTCTCATGCATGTTATTATATAACTATAACATTTAGTTCTTAACAGAAATATTGTTTCTGATAAAAGGAGAAGCTTATTTCCAGATTTCCAAAAACGATGCCTATTACCAGTTGAACCGAAGAGAGCTGGTCGCTGTCTTCAGACTTCGCACTGGCCACAACAGACTGAGGTACCACCTATTCAACAAATTGAAGATAGGGTGTACCGACGAATGCCCGTGCGGTACTGGTAAAATGACCACTGAACATCTGCTGCAGAACTGCCCGACATACGAGGATCAGAGAGAGCAGATGTGGCCATTGCCAGTGGAACTGCAAGACAAGCTCTATGGTAGTGGCGAGAGTCTCAGGATGACCGCCGCTTTTTTCGAAAAAATAATGGTTACTGTCTGACTGTGTACGCAGAAGAAGATTTCCAGATTTAAAGAAATGTATTTATAATGGTAAATAATTGTTTTTTTTCTATTTAGTCCATTACACTCTTATCTTTGAAACAGAAAATCCACTCCTAGCTGCAAGGAAATAATTCTTTAATGCATATGAACATACTTTTTTAAAGTTAAAAAGTGTAATCAGGTCAGGTCGTCCCGTAACCAGTGAGGTTGTTGGGGGACACATGAAGACTTCCTCACAACCCCAAGTCATCCTTCTGTCAACAGCTGCTGCCTGTGTCTCTTCTGATTGGAGATTGGTCCATTCTTTTATGTTGTCTTCCTATTTTTTTTTGGGATGGCCTCTTCGTCATCTGCATTGCACCTTTCCATGCAGGATCGTATTTGCAAGACCATTTGATCTTGATATGTGACTATACCAAGCGAATTTCCTTCTTTTGACAGTTGCCAAGAGGTCTTCAAATGGCCCTATTGCTTTTGTAATTCTTTCTTGAATTTCCTCATTTGTAACTTGATCTTTGTACATGACGTTTAGAAGTCTTGGGAGACATCTCATCTCCAAGGCCTGTATCCGCTGTGTAAAAAGTGTAATATATTCATGAAATTTGAATAACAAATTGCATTGAATGGCAAAGTGGCTATACTTTAAAAAAATATAACTTTAGTTTCCAGTAAATAATACAATGTTTAAAAAAATCAGAAATGCATAGATAGTGTAGTGTTTTATGAAGGTTTTTACATGTTTTTTGTTTTTATAAATTCCACATTTTTATAACATTTTAATGTCCTCTTCTATACCCAAAGTGTCAAGTGTTATTTTCCTTAACACATTTCAAAAAAGACTACTAAGAAAGCCAAATAGAGGACATGCAATATTCAATGGCAATTTAGAAATAAAAGATAACCCGGTGATAGATGGAAAGTTTGAAGGCGAAAGAAGCAGAATATGAATTTTGGATAGCATTACAAGTGCTTGAGAAGACAAAATGGGACCTATAGCAATCATTAACCCCCAGAGTAGGCTGCTAGCTGCTATCTGGGCAAAATTCTGAAAAGTCATGAAATGTCTAACCAATACACAATCTAGCTTTTCCCTGGCATAATATGCTGCAGGAAGTATATATTGCAAAATAAAGAACGTACTATGGATAGCCTTCAGCTACCTGGCACCGGGCATACCGTGACAGCTTGGATACCAGGATTTCAAATTGAATAGCCATGTGATTTCAAATGACAAGTGTCTTCATTAAAAGTAAGTACATAATTAGATTTGATAATATATAAATGATTAAAAATATTAGGGTGTGCCACTTATACAAGATTGTTTCTATTTGAAATATATGATCTTGCTGCTGTAATGTGTTTAATATATCTAAAGACTTGCCATATCATACAACTTCAGAAACCTGATGGCGAACCTGTTGCTGCAGCTGTTGGTAATGTACCAGAATATGAAGGACCACCAGTAAAGAATAGGTCTCAGCACAAGTACTTCAGTGAAGAGGAGTACCAAAGGTAGCTTTAGAGTTAATGTTTATTTTCTCTTCACAAAAAAACACATTTGTCATTGTTTTTGAGTTTTTTGAAATCTTAATTTTTGTTCACTTTCCGGCATTAGAGAGTTAAAAATCATGAACTGAAGGGAAACTGAAAAATAAAATGTTAATAAGTATGAGTCAGTTGAGGATAGGCGCAAAAACAATAACCAAAAGGTCTTTGTCAGCGGCAAAGCTCAAACTAAATGAGAATAACTCATCATGTAGCATGTCCTTTGTAGAACATCGCTCCCATCACAGTCTGTCTGAAAGAAATTTGTTCTCTTGCCAAAACTCCAGCCTCTGCCACAGTCATACCCAGGCATTCCTGGATATCTTGGTGCCATCGTCTTCTTGGTCTACCCCTTCCTCTTTTGCTTGGCACCATACCTTCCATCACCGTTCTCTCAAGACCGTTGTCTCTTGATGTGACCAAAGTATTTGCATTTTCTAGCCAAAATGGAATTGATAAACCAGTTCTCCTCTATGCTCAACTCTTGCCGGATGTCTACATTTGTTTTTTTCTCTGTCCAGGGTATTTTGAGGATCTTTCCGTAACATTTTGACTAGAAGGATTCGAATAACTAACTAATCTAAATAATAAAAGTGATAACAAATAGTAAAATGTAATTATTTGACCCAATGTTCCTTCTGAAATGATATAGATGGACAGGATCAAGATGCTAAGCAGCGCAGGAGCTGCAGCGGTCATCGACTCATAGCTGACTGTTAGCATCAGGGCCAGTGTACCAGAGCTGCAGAGAACCTTCTACACCTCCACGTGGTGATCCTGGATAACAGGCTGCAACAGGGCAGACTGGCTAAGTAGAAGGGATCGAAGAGGGAAGGCTAACCTGGTACCCACAAATGCCTACTGAAGTCAGATCTGGTGGACTGAAAATTGCAAATATCGCAGTCAAGCTGTAAACTACGACAACACTTTTCGTTCTCTGTACAACATCCTGATACTTGCAAAGCCCTTTTTGGACTTGGTAACGGGAGATTGAGAATGAAGAAGAAGAAGATATAGATGGACAGATAGAAGTAGAAAATGGATGTTACCAAATTTATAAACGTTAGTATTAACATATTAAGCCTCAGAAATATCATGTTTCACTTCAGTGACTTTGTCAGGGGCATAGGTGTTGCTCCAGCATCCATTGATGAAGGGACATGTCGGAGACTATTGAGAAGATCTGTGGCAGCCATCTGTGCTCACCTCTCCTTTGACAGTATGTGTATTTGTCTTCTGTTTGTTCTATCATAATAATAATAATAGCTGTCCATCGTTGTCGATGAGGACCGCCGACATCATCCTTGTCACAGATTTCCCTGTTGGGTGTGGGTGCGCATGTGGTTGAATAGGCCAATGTGGGCACGAAAACATCTGCTACATATTGGGCACACGAGGTTTGTAGAAGGTGATGGTGTTCCCGCTGATCGAGATTTCTGGTTCTCGCGTCTGCTCTGGGCTTTCACAACACGGTCGTCTTCGCCGGTAGCTACATCGATTTGAATGCGCTTCTCCAGTCAGGTCTGTTTTGCGCAAGACATTCCCAGGTGTCGATGTCTATCTGGCAACTTTTCAGTGAGTCCTTCAGACCGTCTTTAAAACGTTTCTTTGGGCGCCCTCTCTCGCGCCATCCCTATCTCAGCTCGCCGTAGAGAAGCTTCTTTGGGAGCCACTCGTCTGACATACGGACGCGGTGTCCGGCCCATCCTAGTCGTGCTTTTTCTAGCAGTGCATGGATGCTGGGCATGTTAGCCCTCGAGAGAACCTCGATGTCAGTGACACGATCTTGCCATCGGATGTGGAATATTCGCCTCAGGTAACCTGTGTGGAAGTGGTTTAACCTCCTTGCATGTCCAAAGTATACAGTCCAGCTGTCGCAAGCGTATAGTAGGGTTGGAATGATGGTTGCACGGTAGACTTTGAGTTTGGTCTTCACGCTGATGCCACGACGTGCCCAGACCATCGAGCGCATTCTACCAAAGGCTGTGCTGGCCTTTGCTATTCTGCTTGCCACCTCATCGTCTAGGCTCATATATCTCGACAGCGTGCTGCCCAGAAATGTGAATTTGTCTACACATTCAGCGTCTGCCCGCTGACTGTAGTCTCTGGTTTTGTGTACGGCATGCCTGGTGCTGGTCGGTACATGACCTCTGTTTTTTTGGCATTTATGGTCAGGCCAAAATTTTGCATGCGGCAGAGAACCGGTCCATTCCAACCTGCATGTTAAGTTCTGAGTTGCTCATTAGAGCGCAGTCGTCAGCAAATACAAGTACCCTGATTATGTCGCCAGCCACTTTGGTTTTGGCCTTCATTCTTCTGGGATTGAGTAACTTGACATCTATGCAGTACTTTATGGGTATTCCAAACTCCAGTGACCTGAAGGCGTCTGTCATCGTGGTCGCGAACATCATGCTGAACAAAGTCGGGGCAAGTACACATCCTTGTTTTACTCCGTTTGATACTAGAAACGTTTTAGAGATTGCATCGCTGTCCAGTATACGAGTACATATGCCTTCGTGTAGCTGTTTCACCATCGTTATGAACTTGTTGGGGAGCCAAACTTGGACATTATCATACATTGGAATTAAAACCCTGCTTTTCATGAGTAATGAGTGACAGTGTGGTAAGGTAAGATCTTGTATTCAGGAGACACATGTTCAGAACAATGTTAGACTTGGTTGATTTCTATTGGAGGTTGTTTGTTTGAAGCAACTCGTAATTTAACTCTGGGTGATATTTCTTTGGTAATGGATTACAGTGGCTCTTCTTCCATCCTGAATTGTACTGAAGAAGGTAGACCTGGGTCCTTCTTCCTGTAGTACAATTTGAAGCTTCTTTCTCTGTCGAAGATGGATGTGTCGGACCGAAAATTGCAAATATTGCAGTCAAACTGTAAACTAGCAACACAACGCATTCCGTTCTCCGGACTAGATCCTGCTACTTGCAAAGCCCTGTTCAGGGCTTCGTAACGAGAGATTGAGAACGAACCAAGAAGAAGCTTCTCTGTAAGCTTAACACTGTGAGAACGTCAGTGTCGATTTCCACTTTTTGGCTACACTGCTGTGACACAGCCTGTTTCCAGGAGTGTTCCGAGGAAGTCAGGTGGGTGTTTTGGTCAATATCTTTCACCTGATCCTGATGTTACTCTTTGCTTCTTTTTGTTGTGGTACTTACTGTCAGTGTCCATAACACCATGTTATACGGCAGAGGTCCAATGTCCAGAGTCTGCCTTGTTGCTTCCCTTAAGCAGGACTTCCATCGTATATGCGTGTAGTAGGTTTGGGGATGGCATGAGGTGTTCTTGGTTCTTCACAGCACTACGTTCACTGGTATTGTCGTCAGGGTATGTCCATCTCAGGTTTTTTCTGCATTTGGTCACCTCAGACCAAAATTTATTTAAGATTTTTATCATGACAGATATGATTCTGTCAGAGTAAAATAGTAACTTAGCCAGTACACTGCTGGGACTGCACAGATTTTGCTCCCTAGTCTTATAAATCCACCTTTGATGGGCCCAAATAAAGGAAATTAATGGCATGACAACTTTTAAACATTTTTTAAAATTTCATGGTAGAACTGGAATTATGTGACAGTCATTTAAATTTGAGCTCTGTGACATTGACAGTCATTTAACTGTGACATTCCCAAGTTCCAGAACATGTAAATTATTCTTGAATGACAGCTCTTTTTGTTGTATGTTAAAATAAAAGGCTACTGTGGCTGTAGCATATTAGGTGCTCTGTACAGACCAAAATTGTATAATTAGTAAGGAATAATTTTTATAAAGCTAATTTCCTGAACTGCTTCCTTGATATCTCCTTTGTCTACAAGCATAGTTGTATCAGAGGGTCAAGGGGACTAACAGTTATGATACAGGTCTCCTAAGTGCATAAACGTTGCAGGAGATTATATAGAAAAATAAATGGTATTTTGACTACTTAAAATGACTACTTGAGGCAGATGTTAGGAATGAACACAGTAAATGCCTACATTGAAGCCCAACAAATCAAGTGGTTTGGCCACTTGGTTCGAATGCGTTATGATCAACCAGCAGCAAGAACCTATCACATGCAAGTATCAGGTCCTTGTGCAAGAGGCCGCCCTCATCGCAGATAGATAGGTGTATCTGAAACACTCAGGAGGTTCCACTTGATGACCACACAAGCTTCTCACCTGACCCAAAGTAGAGATCTACGCATCCCGCCTCTCAGCAACTCCGCATGGTAAGAGCAGTAGGACAAAAGAAAAGAAGGAAACCTTTTTTTTTCATTATGGTCACCGGGGGATTCCGTGGCGAAGTGGTTAAGCCGTCGGCCTCGTGATCAGGTGGTGTGGGTTCGGATCCGGATTCTGCCGTCTTTTTCACCGGTGCTTGATGCGGAGTCCTCTGCATCTCGTAGTCGTCCCCTAGTCGTCTTGTCCTTGACTTGTCACTGGGGTCGGGCGGCACGAGACGAGATTGAGGATAAAAAGGAGCGCAGTTAATCCTTACTAAAAATAGCGCTAGCAAAATAAATTATGCCATCATCATCTACGATGGACGACGGTCTTTGCCTATGGTTACCAATAATAAGTTTGACAAACATCCACAGCCACACAGGAGTCTGTGTTAGAGACATTAACTGATATTTGTCAAGAGTTCTTCATCCAGTTCACACGACACTTAGGCCAGGCTGCTGACAGGCGAGGAATATATGGATCTGACGGATTTCCTGTGAGTGCCATGTTTATCTATGTCACTCTTTCTTTTGGTCAAGCTCTTTCACTATACTCCTCTTTCCATTTATTCCTTTCTTATCTGCAGTCTATTTTTCTCCACCTGAATCTAATTTTGCTTTACTATTTTGTTTTTATCCTGTACTTTATCTCTTCTGTATCTTTTTTCCTTACTTCTTTTCCATTTTCTTTCACTTTCTCATTTATTTTGTAACTATAAATATTTTCTTATTATATATATATATATATATGTGTGTGTGTGTGTCTGAAACTTCACTTTTATTTATCTAATTATCTCGCTTTCATCCTCGCTTTCATCCTCAATCTTTTAATAATGCTTGCCTTACTCATTTCTCACCTGTTTATTGTCTACATTGAATGTGCCAAAATGTTATTGTTCATTGCTATTTTTGTGTTCTTTTCTACCTAACTATTCATGATAAACCGTAACACTAATTGCATTCTTCACACATGTTGATGTCCGTTGATGTTGGAGAAGATATATATATATATATATATATCCATCCATTTTAATATATTATCAGATATGCAGCTGCTCTAAAAAAAAAGACTATAATTACATTGTTAATTTCTATTGATGGGACCAATGGGGAATCTCTTCTTCTTCGTCATTCATCCTGAAAAGGACACTATGTCATGGTTTACAGCGAGGATGCGATATCTGTGCCTTCACATCCGATTACAGCAGGCATTTTTTAGTACAGGGTTTGCCTTCCTACCGTGATCCTTGACCAGACTATACAAATAACTAGTGTTGCTTGTTTTCAGAGCTGTAATGTGCTGGCAAAATAGGGTCTTGGTCGGCTATAGTTCGCTGACCCTGATTCAAGCAGCCAGCTATAAGTTGCTGGCTGAGCTATAAGTTACCGGCTGTTGTCAGCTCATCCACTGCTGCATCTTGACCCCCATGAAGATGATATAATCCCTTTAGCTGTGAGCTGGTAATTCTTGATAGCCCAATGCCTCCCCTGCATAAAGAAGTTTGTATAAAGTCTATTGTCTTAGACTCATCATGATATTGAAGTGGAGGGTATGGATGTATCTTTTGAGTATTTCTGGAACGATGGAGCCAGTGTGTTGCTCCCGGGATCATTTGGGTGCACATGCTCTCCAACCTTGGCACGGTAGATTTACATTTGGAGAGTTTCATTACTATAGAGTTTATTGTTATATTCTGATGATTGTTCTGGTATATTTTGATGATTGTTCTAGTATATTTTGATGATTCTTCTAGTATATTCTGATGGCATCCTTCTAGCAAATATGCCATATGCAAATACACCAACAATATTCTGAATGCATCCCAATAATTAATAATGCTGTACCAATGCAGACCTAGGTCTTTGGTCAGTCCATCTCGTCATTGTATATGTGGAAGTGCACAGGCAAATGGCTAACAAAATGTTGTTCTACATGTGCATCTGTTGTCAGGTATGCATACCACATGTCGAGCCCAGTGATATTGCTGCTACCACAATATCCAGAAACAAGGTTTGATGCAGAATTTTTTCGTTTTAGATCTCATCTCTTATCGAAATTTGTAGTAAGCATCATTCCATTGCTCTCTGACACGAAATCACCCACAAAATCTCTAGGTGACAAAAAGCAGCTTGGATTTCGTTCATCTCCATTAAGCCAATACTCCAAGAGATGAAAGACAACACAGTAAGAGCATACAATTTCAATTCCATGATCAATAAAATGAAGATAGGTGGCACTGACGAATGCACATGTGGTACAGGGAAAATGACCGCTGAACATCTGCTGCAAAATTGCCCAACATACGGGGACCAGAGAAAGCACATGTGGCCATCACCAGTGCCGACACTAGACAAGCTCTATGGCAGTGTTGACAGCCTCAGGATGACAGCTACTTTCTTCGAACAAATTCAAGTTGACGTCTGACAGCGTACGAAGAAGAATTCCATGATCATTCCAGCAATGATTTACGTATGCGAAGTGTGGACCTTGCGCAAAAACATATGCCGAGAAGGCTCTGAGCAACTCAGAGAGCAATGAAAGAATGCATACTACAAAATTTCTGATGATTGTTCTGGTAATTTCTTTTTCGACATTAATGTTGTTCCTTCTTTTTTTTTTATTTAGTTTTTTCTAACTACTATTTTGCATCAGGACCTCATCGAACGTGTATTCCATGAGATGGGCATGGGAAGCTTGACTTGTATACATGATTTTTACAATGAGCGGGTGGTATCATACCATAATAAGATAAAACAACAGTGCCAGTCTGTCATGGCAGAGTACAACGGTCTCAGTAAACAGCCTCCAGCCGCAGCCAAACAACAGGTGCAAGGTGGAAGGGATACCCTCCATGTTATCAGGTGAGTACTAATCCATTCATCTGGGTGGTACCTGGATTGAAAAGAATAGGACCACTGCAACTTTAGTGGCTAAAAGGGATGTAAATAATGCTAGCAACCTTCTCATTCCTCCTCCTCAAATCATTCCTGGAACAGCCAGCAGGAAGCACAGGAGGGGTCACCCAGTACCTCAATGCTTTAACAGTTGACAGACTCCCCTTCAGCTCTAGATGAGTCTTGGCAACAAGCTGCAGCATGTAGCCATGACAGTAGTCGATCAACGCAACCTGCCACTAACGCCCAAGTGAACATTATTATTAACCTCTTCATGTAAAACCATTACTATTAAACTGCCAGTGTAGATCTCAAATACAGACTTCCTTAAACGGGCCAGCTGCAACGGTGGCCGTATGATTTAAAAAAAAGATCCGTCACGCAGTGCGGCGCACTGAAAATATGGTACTAGGCCCATATTATTTTGTAACCTACGGCACTTAGTGGATGATGTAGTCAGCATCACGCCGGCAGCCTTTACTTCTCGGACTGAACCGGTATCCATTTAACGCTGGGTTGACCCGGGAGCCATTGCGGTCTAAAAAACTATTTCCGCTTCAACTGGGGAATGAACCCAGGACTACTCAGATGCGAAGCCAGCATACTAACCACTGCGCTACACGGCTCCCTGCCCTCTTTACTTGGAGCAATTTACTTGCCCTCGTAGATTACAAAACGAGGACATTTGAAGTTTAGTCAGCAACTACACCTTGTGCTGAGGGCTGTCTACATTTCCAGTCAAAATATACGCTGCTTCAGTCATCTTACTGATGGTTTGCAAAAGGGGTAGATCTAGCTACAGGGCGAAAGTGAGGACTGAGAGGTAGATAAATGGAGCGCATAAAAACGGCAAATACAATGTTAGGTATGATAAAAAGAAATATTAAACATAGGAGCAAGGAAGTGATAGTCAAACTGTATAAAGCATTAGTTAGACCTAGATTGGAGTACTGTGTACAGGTGTAGAGTCATTATCATAGAGGGGATATAAATATGCTGGAAAGAATACAAAAATAGAGCGACAAAGCTGATAGTGGGATTCCAGAATTACAGTTATGAGGAAAGACTCAGAAAAACCGGCCTACAGTGTCTAGAAGAGAGAAGAATTCGTGGTGACTTAATACAGGTTTATAAGATGATCAGAGGAATGGATAAATTATACTAAAACAATTTTTTTAAAAATACAGCCACCCACAAAACAAGAGGGCATAGCTACAAGTTGACTAAAAAGAGGTCCAGATTAGATATTAGGAAATATTTTTTTAGTCAAGAGAGTGGTGAATGCTTGGAATGCATTTCCAAGGAAGGTAGTGGAGGCAGGGACAGTTAATGCATTTAAGAATAAATTAGATGTCCATAGCTTTTAGAGCAAGGTAATGTAAATGAAATTGGTTGTATACAGACTCTGCAGGGTCTTCTAAACCAGTATAAAGACGTTAAGTCAAGTTATAAGGGGGATCTTGCAATGACATGGGCTGACAACAGACAGATGACTTAAGCTCCACATGATGGTCAGCAGCATAAATGGATAGAAAACTATCATGTATATATGTGCTTTTTTAATTAACTTTTAAAATTAATTTTTAAAATTAATTTTTGGAATTAAACACCCCTACCCATCCCATGTGTTTATTTATTGTTGTACAAGCTGTATAGTATTTGTTGTCTAATGTACAGTATTTCATCTTCGCTGTGTTGGCAACCTTTGTGCTGCTAAGCGACATATTTGTTTTGTCTTTACCATTTTTATGTTAGTTGCCCATTGCAAGTCCATCATAAGATGATTATTTTCTTTTTGGTCTTGATGTAACTTGCGCTGTATTTGGATCAACCTCACTGTCTTGTTCCAAGCTACCTTTGACCAGTGGCAAGACTCTCAGACGATACAACTGGAGGTAACAGGATGCAGGCACACTCGTTTTATCTCCCTTTAGTCCAAGGGTCACTTGAAACTTACGGAATTCGATCACCCACCATTTCCATTCATTGCTTTGAGAGGCGAGTGCTTACCTCTTGACTACAGCGACACACATACACACACCCCACCCATTTCTTTGATAATTTTTGTGATGTACTTGTAGATTTAGCTAAATTTTTCATGGGGGTTGTACATTTTAACAGGCTTAAAACAAACACCTGCTGTATATCTATTTGTTGACAGAAATCTGTGTTACTTGTCCCTGTTGTCCATTGATTTAAGAACTGTACTGTAATCACCTCTTTTTTGCTAGAATCAAAGAGGAGCCAAGTACAGAGATCCAATTCCCATTACTAGATGAGAATGATGAAGTGATTGAGACGGAACAGCTTCTCAACATTGAAAGTGAGTCACATTGTTTTAGTGGTCATGCTGTGTACCATTTCTAACTTCTATAAACTCAGTTCATTTTCTATTTCCACATTAAAGGTCTCTCGCTTTGATGATACATTTTTGTCACTGTCCATTGCTTGATGTTATTTTTCAACTTATGAAGTTGTTTTCCTCTGACTAATGTAACCCTATAATTTTTCTTCCAGTTATTTTTTTCAGCATTACTTTATTTATAAATTAAGCTATTCTGACATATGAGAAGAGCAAATCAGAACACGTGGAAACATACAAAACTAATGAAAAAGAGATAAAAGTTGACCATAAACAAAAATAACCTGGCAGTTTAACTTCTTCTTCTTCATCGATCAACTGATGCTATACTTCGGTGAGTTTAATGAAGGAAACTGTGCGACTGTCCCTCACAGCTTTTCGAGCATGGTCGCTCCCCCAAGCCTGACTGCCTCTTTTGGTCTGCATAGGTAGGGCAGTCCTGCAGAATATGTTTTGCTGTTTGCTTGGGTCCTCCACAATCGCACGTGGCAGTGTCTCTGAGACTCATTCTGTGGAGGTGGGCCTTGAGTCTACAATGTCCGATTCTGAATCTGAAGATCTTTATCAAAATGGTGTGGAAACAGTTAACAACAGAATACATAAACAGTATACAGTTACTGGAAGTTCTAGGGAGATTGTTCACTTCAGCTAATTGAACTTGACAGTAGAAGAAGATAGCTTATATGGCTGTTTTATTATTTCTGTACAGCTTTTGTCACAGCATTGGGAGACCACAATCTAGCTGGTCCCCTAAAAGGAAGCCTGTATCAAATCATTTATATGGGCTTGTACAGTGGTAGTTTCTGCAACATGTTTTGCATGATAAGGTTGCTAGCCCCTTTGCATAATCCTCATTAGTCACACTTGATGACATGCATAGAAGGTTGCAATGAACCAGCTTTCTCCTGTTACAACTATTTTTATATTTTCTATACAATCATGTTTAATTATATTTACTTTTATTTAACAAAATAATAATTAGGACACACCAGACATTGAATGGAAATTCTAATATCTTATGGGGTTTATTTCTGCATACAAATTTTTCCGTTTGTTCATCTTTCAACAGGTTTAGGAACCTTTGAAATTACAGTTGAGCATGAAACTACAACTGGACTTACAACCGAAGTGGAGACCAAATGGTCACATGCTGGCAAAGGAGCAGGAGCTAGTGGAAAGTAAGGCGTTTAAATAAAGTTGTGTTGCTTATTTATCTCAAAAGAGTGTAACAGCTAGTCAGGCAGCAAGAAGGCAATTGGATCTCACAAAGATGTGGATCTATATATAGATTGCTTATACTCTAGTATATGGCTAATAGAACACACCAGGTGGTACAAAAGTCTCCAAATATATGATATGTATATATATGTAGGAAAAACATAATGAAAATTAACACTTACTACAAACTAACTTTGTTTATAAAACATGCTCTATGTGTTTGCCATGGCTTCTAAAGCTATCAATATGTAGGTGGAGAATATTTTTTAAATATAGTTTATTTTGCCTACACATTTTTCCAGTGTGTGGAGACTTTTGGACCACCCTGTAGAGCAGAAATCTCAAACTGTTGTGTCATGACTTGATTGTCGTTTTTATTGTGTGTTTATGAATAATAAAGGTCGGATAATAAAATAGGGTATTGCATACCATATTAAGAGGTCACCAACACTTTTCTAAAGACTTTGATTAAATGTAAGATTACTGTGTAAATCAGATTGTAAGACGAGAATAAAAACTTCTCATAACAGGAACTGTTCGGGCAAAGTGTCCAGGATGAAAATGTGAAAAGTGTATTTAAGCCTCAATATAAATCCGATATCACATCAGCAGGCTTCGTGTCATCTTCTGCCAATTCCAACCCATTCATGCTTTTAACAAAGTGATAAAAGTATTTACGTTTCTAATCTCTGCTTTTTTTTTTTAGCGGTGTTGGCTTGTGACAAGATCATCTCAAACTAAATAATGCTCTGTTCTTGCGGAAAGCATCACTTTATATCACTTGTAACAGCCATTCTTGCATTATTTATTATTACATTAACTGTTACTGGTGACAAGGAGTATTCCGGAGTTCAAGCTCTAAAACAAACTGCTAATATGATGCACAACAGCAATTCTAACTGTTGCCAGGTAGTTATCTTCATAGATACATTATCTGTACTGTAAGCCCTCAAGGACAGTAAACTCCCACATCTGAGGAATGAATTATGCAGGGTAGCTGCCATTAAATAATCTATACTTCATTCGTTACTATCTCACTGTGGTGTACCCACCAATGAAAAGACAGATATGCTTGATAAAAGGCAATGATAATGCGTACAATATCTGTGGAGCATGTAGCCTGGTCGATAATGAGCTGATTTGCTAGACTGGGATTACACCGTGCCAGGGTTTGAATTCACAAACGGACAGAAAAAATCTGGGCTGTGGTTCGTGCCTGGTACGACCGCTCCTCCGGTCGACCCAGTTGTAAATGGGTACCAGGCGTATGAGTTGTGGAAGGTTAAAACAGCAAGGAGGGAAACGGATTATCACACATCTCATAGGCTATGACTTAGTACATGAAAAGTTATCTTCATCCCTGACAGCATTTGTTGCCACAGGACTTACCTTTTACCTAATGAGGATGAAACCACATGTTTTGGAGAAAATAAAGGATTGTAAGGTGAAGTGGTTATATTCTTTCTTGCCCTACTAGATTTAATTAGTTTTATCAGTCGTCTTAAAATATGTAAGCTGCTTTCTTGTCACCAGTGGAGTAACTGCTGCATAAGAAATGGTATGCACATGTTCAACTAACTGTCCTGTTATGATGCTATCATACTTTTCAGTTTTTATCTTTTTCTTTCGCAGGCCAAAACAGGCTACATCAACTGAGGAGGCCACAGAAAACCCCAGTAGTCTTCAGGAAGTTACCCGCTCACCACTTTCAAATGTACCCAGAACTCCCCAGTCCAATGTGCCTTGTACACCGCAGTCAAACATCCCCCCTACACCACAAGATGTGATAGTCCCCATTATGAGGGAGTTCCCAAGTCAAGATGACACAGCCATTCAGGAGCCTAGATCTTTGTCCAACATGGATATTTTCTCTCCATCTGTGCCTACCCCTAGTAAATCTAAGAAAAGGTAGGCAGATCATCTTTGTTTATTCCTAATAAATCTATGCAAATATGAATAAATCATCTGTGCCTACCCTTAAAAAAACTAAGAAAAGGTAGGCAGATTGTGTACCTATCCCTGGTAAATCTATTATAAGGTAGGCATATTTTGGACTGAAGTTGTAAGAAGCTAAATATGTACTGTTACCTGTCAGAGAGAGCTGACCTTGAACAGAAAAACTATCTGCTGTCAATCCTAGTCTGAAAGCTCCAGATGAATCCTGCACCACATTGAGGATGGGCATGGAATCCATCATGAAAGATTATTATACCAACCTGTTCAAATCATTAAACCCTCTTATAATCCTCCTCCAATTCTTACTATCCCCTCTTCCAGATGTTCTACTCTGAGAAATTTGACATGCCTTTAGAAAATACCACCCAAAGAAAAATACCAACACACTTTGGTGCAGCTCTAGGACTATACTTTGTTCATGAAATGCATTTTTACTAGAGTTTGCCCCATCCTTAATAGTGAAATAGTGTGCAGCCAATTGAATATGCTGACTTTCAGTATTCCTACAGCACATTGAACCATATCTCAACCTGCTGTCATCTTATTGGTCAGAGAATACCAGACTCCCTTATCTTCACCTTCAGCGACTACAAAAAAAACAGCATTTGATTCTATAGAGCAACAATTTGTCTGGCATTCACTAACAGAACATGGTGTTGACCCTGGCTACGTCAAAGTTCTTGCCAACTGCTACTCTACCACCTCCCATCCATTCCAGCGTCCAGTTGTGGTTCCTATACAAAAAGATGTCTGCCATGGACATGGCTTGACAAAAGCGCTTGTCTGCTTGTCTGAGACAAGTAAAACATTTTTATAGATGAGTAAAAAAAAAATCAGTTTTTAATTTACGATTATTAATGGTATTACGGTTTGAATAGATTTTACATAAGCTAGTTTATGATGGTGATTCTAAATGGGCCTCCACTGCCACAATTTAAGCTTACTAAAATCAGTGCTAAAACTATCAAGAATGTTCAAAGACACACGCTATGCTTCTGACAGAAGTACATTTTTTTTTAAGACGAAATAGACAAATACTGTGTAAGTAATACATACATTTAAGTTTGGTACGCATTGTTATGTAGAAATAAAATTGAATTAGTGCCTAGTTTAAATTTAACATAAATTGCATGACTGTAGTTCGACCATGCTGACTGGTGACATTTTTAACTGACTGGTAAGCCACGCTAAAATTTGTCAAGCATGGCCATGGAGATTCTATCTCACCAAATCTCTTCTCTGTGTGCTTGGAATTGGTCATCAGTTGTTGCATCTGGAAGGAGTTTGGGAATCAATGTTGATGGCAGACTCCTCAATTAACTTCGATTCACCGACGACATAGTGATGATCAGTCAGCCTCAGCAGCCAGCCGCAGAAGTCAGCCGCATGTTAGAGATGCTCAGCAAAGCAAGCAGGGCTAGAAATGAATATCTCCAAGACCAAAGTCATGCAAAACTTTTATTCATTGCGACCCAGTGATCCTCGATGGGAAAAACTTGGAAGGCGTCAAGGAATTCTGCAATCTTGAACACATACTCAATATGCGGATTAATTTAGACCCAGAACTAACAAGATGTCACTGTGCTGGTTTCTCTCTTCAACTCCACAGCGCTGTCTGCAATGTTCTATGCTGCTGAAATATAGACACTTACAAAAACAATAGAGAACAAACCGCGAGTGACCCATGTCTCACTTGAGAGATGCATGGCTGACCTTCCTCTCTACAACCAGCACATGCAGAATCTCTACAATTTTCACCTACGCCATTTATCATTGGGGAGCGATACATTTGCTCATGAAACAAGGCAAAACATTGGTGGGCAGACTACATACTCAGTAAAAATGATGAATGTTGGAGCACGTTGACAAAAATCTGATACCCTCGAGGAAGGAAAAGGCAGTAGGGTGGACCTCCAGTGTGTTGATCAAACTACTTTGCACTCCACTACAACATCCATGATACATCAAAAGGGAAGCTTATCACCTACTGGATCTCCATAGCCTAGGATGCTTATCACCTACCGGATCTCAATAGCCTAGGTTGCTTATCACCTACTGGATCTCCATAGCTCAGGTTGCTTATCACCTACTGGATCTCCATAGCTCAGGTTGCTTATCACCTACTAGATCTCCATAGCTCAGGTTGCTTATCACCTACTAGATCTCCATAGCTCAGGTTGCTTATCACCTACTGGATCTCCATAGCCCAGGTTGCTTATCACCTACTGGATCTCCATAGCCCAGGCTAGAGATTGTTGGGGACGAAGTTGAGACCTGCAGTAGTACAACCTTTGCTTAACCCATTACAGCCTAACACAGCCAAAGGTGCCTGCTAAAATTCCATATGCTTACATCCTAATAAGGCCAAAAAATATTAATATACATAGTTGATTTTTGAAAAGATCACATGATTTTCTAGCTCAATTTTTTACAGCCCAAAGGTAGGATACATTTTTGATCAGCAGTCATATATTTCATTATAAGTCTCTAGATGTGGTATGTACAATTTTTGTGGAGAAATAAACAAAACGTTTTAAAGCTTAAATTATTTTTCTCAACTTAGAATATTTTAAGTAATGAACTAAATGTAAGCTCACAGATAAGTAAATAAATAAAGTCACAACAACAGCCAAGAGTAGTATATTTTAAACATCTGAAGAGTTTATACCTCAGACAACAGAAAAGAAAATGAGACAAGCAATGTGGATTCAAGCCAGAAACATGCAGCTTCTTCTCCTTCGTTGTTCGTTCTCAGACTCCCGCTACCGAGTCCTAATAAGGACTTTGCAAGTAGAAGGATGTAGTACACAAAACAGAATGCTAGCAGTCTTTGGGTTGCTGACCGCTACAGCTCATGCACTACTCAACATCTTGATCCCTGAACATCCAGCGTAATGATATGCTTCGCTGCAAATAAGGACATGAGTTAGGAGATTCTGTCAATTAGACACTCTCTAGCATATACTCTTCTATACCAAAACAAATACTTGTCTATCAATCAATGACTCAAGACCTTTTCATCTCTCTGAACTGTATAGGTCTTTAACAAATACAAACCAAGTCATTAAACATTGACATGTCCCTATCTATTGACATTTTTTGTGTAAAGTTTCTACAGAGTAGTGTAGCCAGCCCCCACCCAACCCTCCTTTAGTCGCCTCTTACAACACACCTAGCAAGTTACAGTGTAACTATTCTTTACTCCCCTTCCGGGGCCGGGTAACAAAATAATTCTCCATATCTAACATTTTTAAACTTGTCTGCAGCTGTTGTTGCTACTTTGTTCATTAATTTGATTGTTCTTTTTGTTACAGGAAAACCAGTCAAGTTTGAACCTAGAAATGACAGACTAACCATCACTTGTCTTACTAATATGGAGTTCCAGGATTTTTAAGAGATTGTTGTATAATTAGATGTTCTCTGTTTACATTGGAAACCATTAAATTAAATACACATTAATAAATGAGAAACTAAATTGTTTACTTTGAGTTATTAAATATTTGTTAGGATGATAGATGTATGTGAGACTTTTGTAATTTCATAAGTCTCCCCCCCCCCCCTCTCTTTCTCTCTCTTACCTTTCTATTTCTCTACTCTCTCTACCACTCTCTTTCTCTAATTATCTATTGCACATCATCACTATTATTGCCCCTTATATCTCCTTGTTCTCCACTTTCCATCTCTCTTCCCCTATTTATTATCTATTGCTCACCATCACTATTACTGCCCCTCATATCTCCTTGTTCTGTCCTCTCTATCTCTCTTCCTCTATTTACTTCTATTGCTCATCATCACTAGTATTGCCCGTTATATTTCCTTGTTCTCTCCTCTCCATCCATCACTTCATTCTTTCTCTTTCTCACTTCTATTTTTATCCCTCTGCTTTTGCCTGTTCTTCCTTCTGCCTTATCATTCAACTACTTCTCTTGATCTCTTTTGATATTTTTTTCTGTTTGCTATCTATTCTGTTATCTCTATGAGTGAAGAGTAATCAGGGTCAGGTGAAATATACTTTATGTTCTTGTTTGTTCTTTTGGAAACAGGCATGGTCATAGCAGTCTGGCCAATGAGGTTGCGATCGACACTGCAATCTCCACAGTGATGAGCTTACTGGGGTCCTCCCATTGCACTATAGCTAGGATGACCATGGTCTACCTTCTCAAGTGCACGTCGGGATGTAAGAAGTGCCACTGTAACCAGCTAAGAAAAAATGTCAAAGAGTTAACTCAACTCGGCACAAGTAGCTTCGAACAACATCTTTCTATCTTTTGTTTTAATTCTGTCATAAGCCCTCTCTTTTTACAAGCTTTTATTTAAATTGACATGTCTGTTTTCGTGAACTTCTATTTCTCCTATTTTAACCAACTTCCCCATGGCCTAGAGAACACAGGCTTTGAGTCTGACATGATAATCTATCAAATTTTGACGAATTCTGGAATGAGGATTAGGCAGCTATGTGGACAAGATGGGATATACCTCATTACATATTATGGGAAGTTCGTCGTTCATCATAATTCAAGACGGTTCCTTGAATGACCTGTCCATTATTTTAAACAAATTCTTTATCGCACAAATTTCAAGCAAATCTTTATGTGATGTAAAGTGAAAATTTCCCATGAGACAAAATGTGAGATGGCGGGCACATTTTGGGAGGTGAATGGTGGCATCGATTTATCTATGAAAGCAATAAGCATACACATGTGTACCTACCCAAACATACATATTCATTTATATATACACATGTATGTACGTACATGCATGTACATTTATATACATATACATACATACACATATATAAAGTGCACACCCAGCATATATACTTTAATCCATAACTACATACAATTATCCAAGGGGTTTGCCAGGGTATTTGTGTATGACAAGGACAAGAATAGCACCACTGCCTCGCAGAGAGCATGTCATAAGAGGCGACTAACTGTGTGACATGGCATAACACCAGCCATGGTTAGCTGGTTTGTTTAGAGCAGCATAGATGGCAACTAACAGACTGCAGGTCTACTTTGCTTTAGTGTTTGGGTCTATTAAGATGAACTCGTACATCGGTTAACCACCTAACGCAGCGGAGTATTAAGGTCCTCAAGCCTAGCCCGCTAAGCAGGAAATCCTTCTCCCGGCTATATCCAGCTCATACCAGAGCTGGGACCTGCACAGGGGCATCTGCCCCTGTAGAAGTACAGATCAACTAAGAACATACAATCATGAAAACATGTTTCAAACCTGTCCATTTTTTATTTTTTTTTATTTTGAAAAATTATTTATTGCACAATTTTAAAACAAAATGTTGTGTGATGTGAGGTAAAAATTCCCATGAGATGAAACATGAGATGGTGGGAGTTACACTTTGTGAGGTGAAAGGTGACATACATTTATTTGTGAAAGCATAAATCAATGTACATATAAATGAATGACTATATAAATGAATGCACATGTGTACTTGCTGATACATACCCATTCATTTTTGCACATACATATATCTTTTCACACCCACAGGCACATAAAAATATATCCATACCTATATATATATATATATATATACACACATGCGCACACACATGTATGCATACATATCCACTCATGCATTCATCCCTCCATACATACGTAAATATACACGCACATGCATGCATATATATGTACATGAATAAACTTACCTACCCACATACATATTTGCTTATACACACATTCCAAAAAAGCTATAGCTCAAACCTGTCCATGATTCGTTATAGAAGGGTGCATGAATAAAGGTCACTTTAAATTCAGAATGTAGGGTAAGACAACAGTGTGGGATTTTTTTTTTTTTTTTTGCTTAAATGTTTGCCTCACTAGTTTCTACTGGCGGAGGCGCGCCATTTTCCACCCCAGACCGTAGTCAATTGGGCGATATCAGGACGCATAAACCAGTGCTTGGATGCATGTGTGCATCTGTATGTACCTATGCTAGGTTTGTGCGCCCTCAGAAGCTAGCCCAACCAAAGTGCAATGGAAGGGCTTTACCACGAGGGCGCGTGTGAAAGTTGTGCAAGGGTGTGACTGTAGGACAGAGTCAAATGAAACAGAGTGAGGTAAGAGAAGAGAGAGAGAGAGAGAGAATGAATTGACAGTGTGGGATTAATTAGGGGCAGAGATATGCAAACTGTGTTTAAAATACTTAAAATATTTAAATACATATTTAAAATGGCGATTGGCCATCTATCAGTCCACAAAGTGATAGCAGAAATAAAAGCTTTTACAGTACTGGAAAACAGTTTTTTTACAAATATTTTATTGTTTACCAACTCCATTCAGACTTTCCATCACTGTTGATTTCTTCTCTTTTTTTCTTTGTCCCATTCACTGTTCTTCTCTCCCATTTTCAATTTCTCCCATTTTCAATTGCTCTTTTCTTCTCTCCCTTTATCAATCTCTCCCATTTTCCATCGTTCTCTTTTCTTCTCTCCCTTCATAAATTTCTCACATTTTCCATCATCTCTCAATTATATATTTCTTTTCATCTCTATGTTAATTTTTCTGCTCAGCCTTCCTTTTTCACTACATCTCTCTTTATCTCCATCCATCTCTATGTCCATCTCTTTATTGGAAAGGATTCTCTATGTGAATCCCTGAACCCCATATTGGGGATGCAAGAATAGTCCCACGTCACTCTATTAAAAATGTAGTAAATGGCAGCTTAGTGGTAGGAGTGGAGCACTCACTATTCATGGCAAAGGTACAGGGTTCAGTTATTGCAACCAGACTGTGTCAGTCAACCCAGCTATAAATGGGAACCTTGCACATGGTTAGCGAAGGAAAAAGCATTGAGGAAAGGAATTGGCCACCCCCAACTCATTAAAACTGTGACTTAGTACTGGGTATACTACTGCTTGAACACTAGAAGACACTCCCCCCCCCCCCCCCACTTCCAGCAGGCAGGCATCATAAAACCATTCGGCCATGCGCTCCGGTGTATACTGTAATACTTAAATCTGTAACGCTTCATTTCCGACCAGCAGGGGACGGCGTGGCCTAGTGGATAAGTGGCACGGCTCACAATCCGAAGGTGCTGGGTTCGATCCCCATCACAGCACCGGCCGTTACCCCGGGGAAGCAAACCCTTAGAAAATGCAGGAGGAAGCAGACCCTTACATAAAATGCATGCTGAAGTCGGATGCATTGGGCCGACAGGCGCAAAATAAAAACACAGTGCAATGCACACCGCCTTGGGGATTAGAGAAATAAGGCGAACGCAAAAAAACAATTTCCGACCAGCTGGTAGAGGACACTCTGTACCCCTTTTTGGGGGGGGGGGGGGGGGGGGGGCTATCAGGCAAAATATACTGATCAGACATGTTAGGGTCAGGCAAAACATACTGGCCAAGACCCTCTTCCTCGAATTCCCGCAGACCTTCCTGGAAATGGGCTGTTTTCATGGCAGCCTGGCTAACAAGGTGAGGGAGTGAAGTGATTCCTGTAGTAGTGAGAGACACGCATATGAAGCCAAGCATAGCACAACTGTCTTGAGGACCCCGTTCCACTTTCATTAGCACGTTCGAGATGTGAGGAAAGCTATGACAACCCGCCACTAAAAGTCATTTTCAGGGCACATAAAAGGGTCGATCTACCCATTGTGGGCATTCCTTTTTTTTAAAGTAGGTTAATGTGTGAGTCTTGTCAATTTGATTATGTGAAATATAATACCACAGAAATTAGCTTTACAAGAGAAAATACAAGGAGGAAAGTGTGAAATGGTAAGGGTTCAAATCCAACAAGTGGTCTCGAGAGGTGAGATCAACCTCTAGTCATATTGAAGTTTGACAAAAAAATCAGAGAGCCCCTATACACTCTGTTCATGTGACTGAACACTTGGCACTTGAAAATCTATCAGAGTATTTTGTAAACCTCTACCTTGGCAAAATTCTAAAAGGTTATGAAATTTCTACCAAATACGCAACCAACCTTTCCCCCAGTAAGCTGTAGGCACTAAAAATTGCAAAATGAAAAACATACTCCAGAAAGCCTTCAGCTACCCGGCAGCAGGCATAGCCTGCTTGTTTGAATACCATGATTTTAAGTATTCCAAGAAGGAGTAAAAACCAGTAACCTTAATGTCTGTTATTCTGTTAATAACAAAATATTATGGGTCACTTTTTGACTCCTCGTAAATGCTTTGATGCAGGCTTCCTGAAAGGAGACCAACTGTAGTGGTGGCCATATGCTTCCTATAGTGTGAAAAACAGCATTTGGTGATTACACATGACCCTAACCAGATTTTCAAACATTGCAAACTTTTTATCAGTCTTGTTGTAAACAACTTGTTATCTCCCTTATCAATTGAAACGCAATTATTGAAGGACCACTTAAAGCATAGGAGCAACCAATGCAAGCAAATACCAGCTGCAATGTCATTATTGTGAGGTCACTTCTACTTGTTATGAAAATGACACCAAAATAATATGATGTAACCATAATTTCAGACATCATCGTCAGGCTAGTCAGTTCGGAGACTGGTGTTAAAGTCTTCTGATCATGTCTTGCCACTGTCATCTGTTGGTCAGTCTGGAGACTGGTGTTTGTCTTCTGATCATCTCACACCACTGTCGTCTGTTAGTCAGTCTGGAGACTGGTGTTGAAGTCTTCTGATCATGTCACGCCACTGTCGTCTGTTGGTCAGTCCAGAGGCTGGTTTTGAAGCCTTCTGATCATCTCACACCACTGTCGTCTGTTGGTCAGTCCAGAGGCTGGTTTTGAAGCCTTCTGATCATGTCACGCCACTGTCGTCTGTTGGTCAGTCCAGAGGCTGGTTTTGAAGCCTTCTGATCATGTCACGCCACTGTCGTCTGTTGGTCAGTCCAGAGGCTGGTTTTGAAGCCTTCTGATCATGTCACGCCACTGTCGTCTGTTGGTCAGTCCAGAGGCTGGTTTTGAAGCCTTCTGATCATGTCACGCCACTGTCGTCTGTTGGTCAGTCCAGAGGCTGGTTTTGAAGCCTTCTGATCATCTCACACCACTGTCGTCTGTTGGTCAGTCCAGAGGCTGGTTTTGAAGCCTTCTGATCATGTCACGCCACTGTCGTCTGTTGGTCAGTCCAGAGGCTGGTTTTGAAGCCTTCTGATCATGTCATGCCACTGTCGTCTGTTGGTCAGTCCGGAGACTGGTGTTTGACTTCTGATCATCTCACACCACTGTCGTCTGTTGGTCAGCCCAGAGGCTGGTTTTGAAGTCTTCTGATCATGTCACGCCACTGTCGTCTGTTGGTCAGCCCAGAGGCTGGTTTTGAAGCCTTCTGATCATGTCACGCTACTGTCGTCTGTTGGTCAGTCCAGAGGCTGGTTTTGAAGCCTTCTGATCATCTCACACCACTGTCGTCTGTAAGTCAGTCTGGAGACTGGTGTTTTAGTCTTATGATCATGTCACGCCACTGGCCTCTTTTAGTTTTAATGTTGGATACTTTTATTGTGTAGACGTTGAACAATACAGGTGAGAACAGGAAACCTTGGGGCCGTCCCGATCATGTTCGAATAAGCCTGGATTTCCATGATCCTAAGCCGAGTGCAGCTGTCCTTTACATCAGGGCAGCTGCGATTAAGGTTACCAGTCATGGCTTGATTCTACATTCCCACAAACAGTGACATTAAAGTTCTATAGTCCCCACATTTGTATGCATTCTTCATATCAAGATCCATAGTGACTGTTTTTTGCTTGACATTGAAACCCTCACATGCGGCATGAACAAATATCCTTTACACATGTCTGCCATTTTCTAATGGAAATTATTCTGGGATTTTTGGAACATCATACAATTTCTACACTTAGTAGACTCTCAGGGGGCTGTGCAATTGCATGAATTGGAGAGTCTTCTATCCTAGTAGGATTAAACCGCTAGTTGTACTGTAATATGATGTACAAGCACACATCCAATCTAGTTTATCGAACATCATGTGGCATGTCCTTTGTAGAACGTCGCTCCCATCACAGTCTGTCTGAAAGAAACTCTTTACCTTGCCAAAACTCCAGCCTCTGCCAAAGTCATACCTAGGCATTCCTGGATGTCTTGGTACCATCGTCTTCTTGGTCTACCCCTGCTTCTTTTGCCAGGCACCATACCTTCCATCCCCGTTCTCTCAAGACCGTTGTGTCTCTTGATGTACCCAAAGTATTTACATTTTCTAGCCAAAATGGAATTGATAAACCAGTTCTCCTCTATGCTAAATTCTTGCCAAATATCTACATTTGCCTTTTCCTCCGTCCAGGGTATTCTGAGGATCTTTCTGTAACATTTTGACTCGAAGGATTCGATTCTTTGTCTATAAGTTTTGTTGATCGTCCATGATTCGCAGTCATAAGCTGCCACAGGAAAAATACAGGCTCTCAAGACTTTTACTTTTGTCCTTTTGTTTGTGCTCTGCCATAATGTCTTCATGCTGTTCAGTCTCTGTATTGCCATGGCTATTCTTCTAATTTCTTTCGGGCAGACGTCATTCTTGTCAATTCTGGCGCCCAGATATTCAAAATGCGTGACCTTATCTATCTCCTCGCCATTTACTGTCAATTTATGCTGACATCGTGTTTTGTCGGTGGTCATTATCTTAGTTTTGTTTATAAACAGGTTTTGATCTTTATTGTGTCGATTTACAGCTGAAATTAACTGGTCTAGCCCTTCTGCACTTCTTGATAGTATCACTGTGTTATATGGTTATATGCGTATCGTAGCTCTGGAATCTCGTACCGCCAATCGTAAATGTATCAAAACTGCCAATGTTCTGGTCTTCTCTAACATTCTCATTATACATTCCGCATAGATGTTATATAGATAAGGTGTGTATCGAACACATACTATAAAACATATATGTATACACATTCTCACACAACCCGCAATCACGCCTGCATACAGTGGTTCACATTGCCTTAAACTTGTCGCATAATTTAGCACCAGCTCAAACAAAAAAGCACCACGTGTACACACACCTCTTCAAATCACAAATGTTACACAGGTCTTTCACACAAGCAATGACCGTCTATATAAACGTCACAGCACACATACACGATTCTGATTTCTCAAAACGACTTTTATTATCAGCGTGCTCGCAGTAAACTTTGTTACAGCGTATCCCCGCATTTAAATCGACTTTCATCGTAATACCTAAACCTTTAATGAAGTCTTTTGTTGTAAACAAGGTTCCCTTGTCAATAGAGTAACAGCTGTGCTGATATTTCGGTCAAGGTTGAAGAAAAGAGAGATTATTGGATACCAATAATGTCAGCGTTTCTTCCTACGTTTATTATTTTTTGTATTCAAGTTACAGAGTGATTTTTGCGTGGTTTTGTATATTCTTTTCCAAGGGTGTAATCATATTTATTTAGTATTATTGAACTTTCTATTTACGAAGGTACGCCACTACAGTGTTTTTGATTATATCAAGGCATATGTTGTTGTTGTTATCCCATAGCTGCTGAGTAAGCCTGTTCTTGGCACCCCAAATGCCATTGTTATATAGATACAGGTCTTCAGTTGTTTCACTGTTCCGTACAGTGTGTTGGAAATTGTCGGCAGTGCTTGTAAAAATCTTTTCGTCATGCCCGCAAGCGCGTTGCACTCAATGAGTAGGTGTCTGTTTCATCAGGATGAAGGCAATGTCTGCACAAGGGCAGGTGCTGGGTATTGATGTGGTTCAAGTGGCTATTGACTCTGGTGTGTCTTGTTCGGAACTGAAAGATGAGACTTTATCTAGTGTGTTTTTGTCATCGTTACTTTTTGGCTGTGACGTTTCGCTGAATACACAGCGATCTGTAGTTCCTGTCGGCCACTTGTTTATCCTGTCATATAAGTCGTACAAAAATATCACCACCCAGGGCTCAAGTCTTGTGCAGCGCTAAAGAGCACAGTGACATTAACAACGTTTGAACTGTGAGCAAACCCTAGAACGTTTAACGAGTAATTAAATATCAATAAGTAAGGCAAAATGTAGGCGAGGGCTGAGAGAATTTATATCACAGCAAACCAGAGAGGGCCAATCACAGCAAACCAGAGAGGGCCAATCACAGCAAACCAGAGAGGGCCAATCACAGCAAACCAGAGAGGGCCAATCACAGCAAACCAGAGAGGGCCAATCACAGCAAACCAGAGAGGGCCAATCACAGCAAACCAGAGAGGGCCAATCACAGCAAACCAGAGAGGGCCAATCACAGCAAACCAGAGAGGGCCAATCACAGCAAACCAGAGAGGGCCAATCACAGCAAACCAGAGAGGGCCAATGACAACAATTGAACAGAATCAAGTGCCAGGGACCCACACAGTGGTCAGGAATGAGTCAGATACATTTCCAGTTACTGGCCCGGGTGGGAAGGAAAACCACAGGACTCCTAACACGTATATTTAGAGTCCCCGAGATCTAAACGCCTAGGGATGCGGATTATTAATTAAGGAGAAAAGGAACCTTAATATGGCATATTCTGTTAATTTAAAAAAAATTGGGTGCACCGTGACTCCCACTCGTACACGAGTACAGATTATACTTGGAGCTAGGCGTTCGGAATGGTCAGGTGAAACTTGCTGACCAAGATCCCATTTCTCGTCTTCGTCGCTCTCCTAGAAACGGGATGTGTTACATTAAAAGCTAGGGATTCAAACTGTGATCCCCACAGACACGCGGAACCCTCTGTACAGTAATATTTCAGACATCAGGGGATCAAGAGAGGGGCGTAATGGATGGCACATGCCGAGAAAACAATCCAGCTGAGGAAATAGCCAGGGGGAAGAATGGATCCACACCAGTGTCCTCATAACACTTAGGCAAAGAATGCAGAACATATGGCGATGGGAAAGCAGCGCTCGATTTGAAACCAGCTGATAACTGCGAACAAACAGGAAAGTGATGCCGTCATATACACCAACGGATCGGTGCTACGCAGTGGGACATCCGGTTAGTGCTTCTCAGCTAGAATAAAAGAACAGGTCATTGGTGAGCACAGTGGGACATACATGTCAACAACCTGCAGTTCGAGAATGGGGATGAAAGTAGTGACCTCAGAGCTGAGATGGTTTTCTGAGAATCCTTTAACAAGGGCAGTCATTGTAACAAACGCGCAAGCTGTACTTCGCGTACATAAACGATTAGCAAAACTGCTGTACTACAAAACTGCTGTACTACAAAACTGACATAGTGGAGCATACGCAACATATACTACAAACATACATGCACTAACCAAAACGTCCTGGTTTAACCTAAAATGCCTAAGGTTTGAGGTTGAAAGAGACGTGTCTTCGCCATGAGAATCTAGAAAGGCAAATATTAACAAAACAAAAACAAAACTACATACCAAATAAACGTTTTGAGGAATGAAAACTCCGCAGCAGTATCTTCGAATAGCGACAGAGGAATGAAGACGCGGCAGTGAATGAGCTGAAAGCAGCCAGTGACTCATCGCATCATGGTCAGTGACTCATAGCTGACAACGACGCTTTTCCATGTAGCGGCTTTGTAAACAGACTTCACCTAGTCAGCCTAGTTGAGAGTATAGAGATCTAAGAGGGAAGACAAAGCTTTGTCCCAAAAATAATATCCTGAAACTAATGTGCCAGGCCAATTGGCGCAGATATCACAGGATGTTCACTACGACACACCATCATTTTCAAGACGAACACAGAGGAAAAACGACAGATTATCTTCAATGGGACCTAATTCAGACGTTGTACAAGTAGACCCTAATTACATCGAGAGTAGTGAAAGATATCCTAATGATTCAAAGATTGACCTTGGTCATAATTATGTGGACATCTCCGGCTCATTTAAAAATACTTACACCTTGTTATGACAACTTATGGGACGATGAGGCTAACGTCTGGTCATGCAAAACACACTCATCAGACAATATTAGCTATGGTCAGGAGAAATATACTGGCCAAGACCCTCACCTGGCGGGACGATGAGGCTAACGTCTGGTCATGCAAAACACACTCATCAGACAATGTTAGCTATGGTCAGGAGAAATATACTGGCCAAGACCCTCACCTGACCTCCCCGTTAATCGTCCTGGAAACGGGCTGTTGTCGAGGACAACAGCCTGGCTAACAAGGTGACATTCGACGTGATCCTTTTAGTAATGAGCGACACTCAGATGAAGCCAAGCATAGCACAACCGCCTGGAGGACCTCGGTCTACCTTCATCAGCACGCTCGGGATGTGAGGAAAGGTACTGCAACCCGCCACTTGACGTCCTTTTTAAGGCGCACAAAAGAGTAACCTACTCACTGTGGGCATTCGCAAACAACCACAAACAACATTGGAACTTATGTTAGAACAAATGAACATTGTACTATTTTCACCTCATCCAATAAAAAATCACAGTAGCTATTTCTTTGCTATGTGCAATTATAGGAAAAGATATTAGGAAACCATTTTGCGAGAAAATATGTCGACAAATCTTAGATGAACGGTAAAAGAGGTTGACAAATCTGTGGATGAACGGTAAAAGAGGTTGACAAATCTGTGGATGAACGGTAAAAGAGGTTGACAAATCTGTGGATGAAAGGTAAAAGAAGTTGACAAATCTGTGGATGAAAGGTAAAAGAGGTTGACAAATCTGTGAATGAACGGTAAAAGAGGTTGACAAATCTGTGAATGAACGGTAAAAGAGGTTGACAAATCTGTGAATGAACGGTAAAAGAGGTTGACAAATCTGTGGATGAACGGTAAAAGAGGTTGACAAATCTGTGGATGAAAGGTAAAGGAGGTTGACAAATATGTGGATGAAAGGTAAAAGAGGTTGACAAATCTGTGGATGAAAGGTAAAAGAGGTTGACAAATCTGTGGATGAAAGGTAAAAGAGGTTGACAAATCTGTGGATGAAAGGTAAAAGAGGTTGACAAATCTGTGGATGAAAGGTAAAAGAGGTTGACAAATCTGTGGATGAAAGGTAAAAGAGGTTGACAAATCTGTGGATGAACGGTAGAAGAGGTTGACAAATCTGTGGATGAACGGTAAAAGAGGTTGACAAATCTGTGGATGAACGGTAAAAGAGGTTGATAAATCTGTGGATGAAAGGTAAAAGAGGTTGACAAATCTGTGGATGAACGGTAAAAGAGGTTGACAAATCTGTGGATGAACGGTAAAAGAGGTTGACAAATCTGTGGATTAACGGTAAAAGAGGTTGATAAATCTGTGGATGAAAGGTAAAAGAGGTTGACAAATCTGTGGATGAAAGGCAAATGAGGTTGACAAATCTGTGGATGAACGGTAAAAGAGGTTGACAAATCTGTGGATGAACGGTAAAAGAGGTTGACAAATCTGTGGATGAACGGTAAAAGAGGTTGACAAATCTGTGGATGAACGGTAAAAGAGGTTGACAAATCTGTGGATGAAAGGTAAAAGAGGTTGACAAATCTGTGAATGAACGGTAAAAGAGGTTGACAAATCTGTGAATGAACGGTAAAAGAGGTTGACAAATCTGTGAATGAACGGTAAAAGAGGTTGACAAATCTGTGGATGAACGGTAAAAGAGGTTGACAAATCTGTGGATGAAAGGTAAAGGAGGTTGACAAATATGTGGATGAAAGGTAAAAGAGGTTGACAAATCTGTGGATGAAAGGTAAAAGAGGTTGACAAATCTGTGGATGAAAGGTAAAAGAGGTTGACAAATCTGTGGATGAAAGGTAAAAGAGGTTGACAAATCTGTGGATGAAAGGTAAAAGAGGTTGACAAATCTGTGGATGAAAGGTAAAAGAGGTTGACAAATCTGTGGATGAACGGTAGAAGAGGTTGACAAATCTGTGGATGAACGGTAAAAGAGGTTGACAAATCTGTGGATGAACGGTAAAAGAGGTTGATAAATCTGTGGATGAAAGGTAAAAGAGGTTGACAAATCTGTGGATGAACGGTAAAAGAGGTTGACAAATCTGTGGATGAACGGTAAAAGAGGTTGACAAATCTGTGGATTAACGGTAAAAGAGGTTGATAAATCTGTGGATGAAAGGTAAAAGAGGTTGACAAATCTGTGGATGAAAGGCAAATGAGGTTGACAAATCTGTGGATGAACGGTAAAAGAGGTTGACAAATCTGTGGATGAACGGTAAAAGAGGTTGACAAATCTGTGGATGAACGGTAAAAGAGGTTGACAAATCTGTGGATGAACGGTAAAAGAGGTTGACAAATCTGTGGATGAAAGGTAAAAGAGGTTGACAAATCTGTGGATGAAAGGTAAAAGAGGTTGACAAATCTGTGGATGAATGGTAAAAGAGGTTGACAAATCTGTGGATGAAAGGTAAAAGAGGTTGACAAATCTGTGGATGAAAGGTAAAAGAGCAGGGGTAACGCTAGCGAGCTCAAGTAGATTGTCCAAAATAGAAATACATTATTAATGTTGTTGTTCAATTCCCACGATGAGTAATCAATCAGTCGAGTTTAACGAGCAAAGTTCAGGCGACTAGCTGAACTGACCAACAAAAACTCAACAACAACACACACACAATGGCTAATGCATTCTGATACAACCAAAAAGACTGTATGTGGCTCAGTTAGAAAGTTACTACGTCGTGTCCAGCTAAGTAAATTTTTATACTCACGTATGTGTTCATATCTCTGTTTTATGTATTCATCTCATCCTCTATGATTTGTTAGCTCATATATTTGTTGTTTGTTGCCGTTGATAAAGACCTTCAGGTTGTAAAGTGGGCACTGTTTCTGTTTTCGCCCTAGTGAGGTATTTGACATCATATATTCATGTTTGTTTACACTTCGACAAAGAAGAAGTAAACGCCCAAAACAAGTCAATGTGATAGAGCGACAACGATACCGTAATCTAGACTGTGTGGCGACTACAAGGGCAAGCTGTCTTTATTCCTCGGCCCTATAAGCCCTCATGGTGGACAGAGCTATAGAAATAAACGCCGTAATATTTGTGGGTTTTTTTCAGTTGAATTGTGGATGTGAATCAGGAAAAAAAAAATTTAAAAAGATAAGTCAAGCAGCAACATATACGTGTATATTGTGAAGAATACTGTACATTCTAAGATTATACTTTTTCTTTTTTGTGTTCAGGGTCTTTTGGTCATGCTATATCTGCAGGCCAGTCGCCATGATGAAGTCTGTAGTCTTCACCAGGTCGGAGCGGCAGCCCCATAGCTTTTGTCTCAGCTCCGCACCCTCTGGCCAGGTCTGGCATCTCATTTCCCTATAGATTGAGCATTCCTGTAGAATATGCTCAGGGTTCTGGCATCCTGTTCCACATGGGTACTCATCGGTTTGTGAGATCTTCAGTCGGTATATATGTTCTAGTATTCTGCAGTGAATTGGGTCTGGTGTACTGCTTATGTTTCTGTCTTCTCTCCATTGTTGTATATACTGATTTCTGATGATGTTATTGATTTCTCTGCATGGTACTGGAATATTAAATTGTGCCTTTTTGCTGCCATCTTTTGCCAGAGCGTCAGCTCTCTCGTTTCCTGTGATTCCGCAATGGGAGGGTAGACACTGGAGCACTATTGTTGAGGCTAAGATTATTTTAAAAAGTAATTGCAAAACACATAATTTGACGTCAATGTAGCTCTACAAGTATCGCCTCAGTCAACCAATGAGATAGAGGTATATTTTTTAGGTAGAGCAATATTTACATTGGTAACAAAATCATTAGTAAATTTGTAGGTGCCAAATATGCGTACAATGAAATCAACATGTTGCACCAAGGGAAAAGACTGAAATGAGTTTAAATAACATTTTGGCTACCTGGCATAAGAAACTTGCATGATTGATTAAATACTATTATTTTGTCGCTATAGCAGAGAGGTAAAAAACTCAGCTCTCAATACACGAGCCAAAGCACGGAACAATGGATGTTCAAAACCCGCACGTTTCAAGCGATCCCTGGTCTCAAGAGAAGTGAAATATAGTGTCTAGTCTTATTGGAGATGGGCGATACACTCAGAGGTCATATGTACACATTGTTCACGTAAAAATACCCTTGGTATGTGAAAATGTAAAAGAGTAGACTGCAATTCGCTGGCCAGGCAAAAACAACAAATGAAAAAATAATGAAATGAATATCCCAGACGTCGCCTGCCTTCCTCAAGGTCTAGCTAGCAGCTGAAATTAACATCGTGGAAAGAACCTTCTACGAATATCCTTCCGCCTCCTACGAGCAGGCATATACTTGTCAGTTTGGATACAAAAGGGTGTAAAGTAATACCAGGATTACAAATTACAAGATACAAAAATTGTATCAAAACATCACTTCATTTTGTCCATTTCGATCCTTCTGAAGAATATAGTCACACCTGTAGATGGATCATTACATAAAGTCTGCGTCCGTGTATTGTGTGCTCTCTCGCAGTGATAATCATGTAAGAATTTACTTTCAATGAACACTTTCCTTTTTATTCGCCCCTTACGATATGCATGACTGTGCAGTGGGCCCATTTTTTCCTATCCATTAAGTGGGACCCGGGATACACTCAGAGAGTGAACAAAAAAACTGTAGAACTATAACATATTGCCGAAAAGTACAGAGAATACAGTCTCAAACAACACACTTGCTTTCCTAGATTGCACTAAGATGTTTATTGTGTAACACGAACTGCTATGGATAATCATGAAAGACAGGGTTCCCAACGCACCTGATTCAACTGATCGAAACATTGTATCAAGAACTACAAACAACGGTCAAAAAAGCTGTAGAGTGTAGAGACATCGGACTAGTTTGATGAGCAAAATAGAGTAAGACAAGGATGAATATTCTGCCCTTATCTGAGATTAGGTGGAGGCCTGCACGAGGTCTGGAACCACTCCACCGCTGTGGGTCATGGATGTGGCCGACCGATGCAACGGGCCTCAGACACCTAAGCAAACATTATTATTATGTATGTTAAAACTATAAGGAGAAACGTCGAAGGGATAAAGAGTATGAAAAGTTTGAGCCGTTACAATCGGCAGCAATGAAATACCAGAACTAAGATATGCAGATGGTACAATTGTCCTTTCAAAGAGTTCTGAGGGGGATGATCAGATGATCGTGTCGGCTAAACAACACACCGAGGAACAAAATATGTACCTAAACATTAGCAAGACCAAAATAATTAGCCCTGACGAGGCGACATCCAGACCTAAAATTGTCCTACAGAATGAAGAAGCTTCTAACGTAACAGATTTTGAATAGCTCGGCTCAATTATAAGCAACAGTGAAGATTGCCCCCAAAAATTAAGAATAAGGATGGTCATGCATAGCAGAGATTCATTAAAAACTAAAAACGTATGGCAGAACACTAACAGTATGACAAAAATCAAGATCCTGAGAACTTGAATCTTCCCACTGGCAACATATGGAAGCGAGACATGGACAACTACTCAGGCGCAAGATTGATACATTCGAACTAAAATGTAACATTAAAGTATTCAAAGTACCGTGGATAGCGAGAAAGAAAAACAGAGAAATCATAACGGAGGGGAATAAAGAACATAATTGTCTAGTACACAATATTATGTTTTCCATTTGGACGTTAATTCGTTCGATTGTGTGTGTTTTCTTCCTTTCGATAATCCTGGCCTGGACTATATGAATAGCACTACGCTTAAACCTGTGTCGTATTTTCATGGTCTAGTTCACACGGCTGAACTTCACGACATTGGCGCCTTTCGCCCTTGCTGCACAGGGCGTCGGGTTTGGTTCCACTGTGTATTTTAGACACGACTTTAATGGACTGGAACACGACCCGGGAGAGATTCCAGTCCACTTCCACTCACAACCTGAGAGATGTTCAGTCCATTCACAACCTGAGAGATGTCTTGTCCACTCACACCCTGAGAGATGTCCAGTCCACTCACAACCTGAGAGATGTCCAGTCCACTCACACCCTGAGAGATGTCCAGTCCATTCACAACCTGAGAGATGTCTAGTCCATTCACAACCTGAGAGATGTCCAGTCCACTCACAACCTGAGAGATGTCTAGTCCACTCACAACCTAAGTGATGTCCATGCGACCTTTTGTGGTTATGGGAAAGGCACAACACACAAAGATAAATGTGAAACCCCCCGCCCCCTCTCCCCCACCCTTCCTTCGCTGCCTAGCGAGATACCTGTTTACCGGAAAGTCTTCGGGAATAAACCCTGAGGAAACATTCTGCATCCTGTGCTATCTCCAGAGGTCTCGATAAAATCTTGCTACTGGCCAAGGTAGCTCAGGACCAGATTGTGAGGTTGATAAAAAGCGCAGTTGCTTTCTCACTTTCTTACTTTAATTCAAATCACCGAGCAAGTCACCCATTTCAGCGGACACAGCAAGAGAAAAGACAGCCCACGCGGCTAAACAAAGAGGGTGGTCTTCATCACATGTACTGGATGAACATCATTACGTCTGAAAAAAATAAAATATGTTGGCCACAACAAACGCTACAATGATCTATAACACCCGATAATGGCATGCGAGGCAGGTGTCGACCGAGAAGAAGATGGGCACAGGACAGTAAAGAGGTATTGAGGATGACGCGACAGAACAGCTGGCCAAAAATCTAGTCTTACAGATCGCCTGTTATGAGAGCGATATTCTGCAAAGGACATGCTACTTAATGATGCAAAACTATATTTTTTATAAATAGGCCAACGTTGATAAGACCAGTGCTTGCAGAGTATGCGCTGGAATACTTTGTGATAACGGGATTGCGTTATGGGAAATGGAAACTCAGCGGGAAATTATCTGAAAATGTGTACAGGCCCAATACTCTTATTAGGGCAACTATATAGGGCGCAGACCTAACAGGGCGCAGTATTGACCTTTGATAAGATCATTTTGGTGGCGCTATAAGAGAGAATTTGACAGATACTAATAGACCAGGACATGGAAAGGGGCGTTGGCGTTGGACACGTCATACATTACAATGCAGTCTCCGAGCTGGAACCCAGGAGACAAGAGAAGACGAAACAGACCATATCATTTATGGCGAGAGAGCTCGAGGCAAGAGAATGGGAAGACGTGGTTTGGGCTGGCGTAGATGGCCCATACAGGAAGACAGGGTATAACAATTTGCTGAAGAAATATGCTCTACTTGGGGCAGTAAAAAATGGTAATTGATTGATTGATTGACTGTAACCCGCTGTCAGAGAAGCATTCCGGAGACAAGTGCCGAATTTACCAATAGGCCGATTTGCAACAGTCAAGGTTGTATGGGCCTCATTTTGGGAGCACTACACTTGGAATACTCGGAATACTGGTATTCAAGTATGCAGGTTGTGCCTGTTGCCAGGTAAACGAAAGGTTATCCGTAGTACGTGCATTATTTTGTAATGTTAACTTCCTGCGACTTACTAGGCCTGGTAGAAGTCGGGTAGGACTTTCTATACTTGTTAGATGTTTACTAGGATAGCGGCTAGCAGTATACTCTTATTGATTTTCAACTGCCAAGTATTATTTTACCTGCACAGCATGTATACGGGATTTCCTGGTTTTTCGTTAATCTCTAATATGACTAGACGCTATTCTCACCTCCCTAGAGACCAGGGAACGTCTGAAACCTGTGGGATTAGAAGCTCCACTGTTTCACGCTTTCGTTTTATGAGAGGCAATCGTCTTTATGTCTCAACTATAACGACCTTTAATGCAATGTTTTAAAATAAATAGTTCTCAAAAAGGGTCTCAATTTTACTTCCAGCCTAGGGTCACGTAAAGTGTAAGTCTATCACTGCTCGCCACAAGTTACTTCCAGCCTAGGGCCACGTGAAGGGTAAGTCTATCACTGCTCGCCACAAGTTACTTCCAGCCTAGGGCCACGTGAAGGGTAAGTCTATCACTGCTCGCCACAAGTTACTTCCAGCCTAGGGCCACGTGAAGGGTAAGTCTATCACTGCTCGCCACAAGTTACTTCCAGCCTAGGGCCACGTGAAGGGTAAGTCTATCACTGCTCACCACAAGTTACTTCCAGTCTAGGGCCACGTGAAGGGTAAGTCTATCACTGCTCGCCACAAGTTACTTCCAGTCTAGGGCCACGTGAAGGGTAAGTCTATCACTGCTCACCACAAGTTACTTCCAGTCTAGGGCCACGTGAAGGGTAAGTCTATCACTGCTCACCACAAGTTACTTCCAGTCTAGGGCCACGTGAAGGGTAAGTCTATCACTGCTCGCCACAAGTTACTTCCAGCCTAGGGCCACGTGAAGGGTAAGTCTATCACTGCTCACCACAAGTTACTTCCAGTCTAGGGCCACGTGAAGGGTAAGTCTATCACTGCTCACCACAAGTTACTTCCAGCCTAGGGCCACGTGAAGGGTAAGTCTATCACTGCTCACCACAAGTTACTTCGAACAGCTGCAATACCTAAACATCATGCAATGTCTGCTTTAGGACTACCTTTACCCGTTGTCATACTCTAAGTTGACAAGTACACGTATTTACATAAAATCTCGCATGAGCGCACATGCATTCAGAATGTGTTCACATGTCCTGTATTGTAGAAGCTGATCTACAGAAAAGAGTGGATACAGAAAAGCGTGGATAATTTCTCCTTAGCGTGTTTCAACTTTGGATTAACCATCAACACAGAGAAAACTGAAATAATGTATCAACCAGCTCGTGGCAAAACGTGTACTGAGCCAATCATCCAGATCAATGGTAAAAAACTGAAAGCTGTAAATAGATTCACATACCTTGGTAGTACACTGTCTCAGAATGTAGTCATGGATGATGAGATTAACGCTAGAATCGCCAAAGCCATCGCCACTTTTGGCAGACTACACTCAAATGCCTGGCGTCGAAATGGCATCAGCCTCCAGACGAAGCTGAAAGTGTACAGAGCAGTGGTGGTCCCTGTGTTGCTATATGTGTGAAACATGGACTGTATACAGCCGGCATGAAAGAAGCTGAATCACTTTCACACACTTTGTCTCAGGAGGGTGATGAATGTCAGAAGGTAAAACAGGGCCCCGGACATTGCTGTTCTTGAGAGAGCTGGTTTCCCTAGCATTGATACCATCATGATGTAATCAAAGATTCGCTGGGTGGGTCATGTGGTTCGCATGCCAAACTATCGGTTGCCAAAAATTATTTTCTATGGCGAGATGCAGAATGGCGAACGCTTCCAAGAGCAGATTAGGAGTGGAGCAGTGCCATGCGAGGCTTCTAAAAAGTCTGCAACAGAACAACGGAGAAAGGCTAGAAAAGCCTGTGAAATATCACCGTCTCGCGAAGTGAATTTTTCATGCCCTCACTGCCTGCGAGTATAAGGATACCAAATCATACTTGTCAGCCATCTCCGCACCCATCCACAACCAGGAAGTACAGAATGCTCGACTAGAAGGACTGGCTAAAATGAAAAAGGAAAGGTCCTCATCACGCGTGATAGACGAATAACAACACCGGAGAATTACTGGTATTAATGAGCGAATATACACTTCTAGTTTTCAACACTGAGGTATACAATACGCAAGTTAATTTTCAACTTCATATAGTGGTATAGGACACAGAGCATCTGAACAGAGAATTGCAGAAGAGCTTGCTTCTCACGGTAAGGGTACAGGGTTCGATTGCCGCTATTGACACGCTCCAGTCGACCCTGCTATAAATTGGTATCTGGCTTAATGTTAGAATATGAAAGACATCGATGAATGGAACTGCCCACTCTACCTAAAAAACAAATCACAACAATGTCTGCAACACACTAACACTTTGTCCCCAACAGCATCGTGTCTGCTGTTAATCTACCTTTACCATTATGTTATATAATTAGGGACACGTGATTTACTTAAAGTTATGGGAGGCATGCAGGGTAGCAAGGAAGGGAATTTGAGAGGACTTCGTACAGTAAGGTCTCCAACACTTCATCCCGATCGACAGTACCTGCTATGAGTCTACCTTTAATGCCTCTTCTCCTTTTTTTTCTCCATAGATAACGAGTTATTTAATATTTCATTCCTGTATAATATTGTGCAAACCAAGAGCTGGACAGTCTTCTACCCTAGAGCGATGAGTTATAATAAGCTGTCAAATGCTTTATAACAGGATGTCAAAGTGATTGCATACGTACTAGAGATCGCGGGACCAGCAACTAATGTATGGGTAGATATAGTTATCATATCACTCTTCCCATTCTTACGGCACCTTCCATCCATTCAAACAAAGTAGGTCACACATGTGAAACAGTCACACGTCTGTCGATTCTCACACAATTTTAGGAATTAAATAGGTTATTGTTGTCGTCCTGCTACAATAGTTACAAACTCTCCCATCACCCCTAAAATACCAATATATTTACCTGTTCTATCAACAATAAGCATTAGCGTTATTGACATGCCAACATTACTTTAGCACAACACTAACTAACCCTCGTGGTTGGATTTCATCAGACCTGCATTCACCGGCCCCAGAACTACGTCCCGGGGCAAGGATAAATTGTAAAAACATACCAACGAATCCGTGAGGCATTTTGTTTGATACCACGACTTTGTATGTCTTTTGTGTACTTGACGTGTCACCCACTCCCTGTGCCCGGCCATGAACCAAATCATAGCATACTGGTAAAACTCTCGCAGTTGTGTTGCTGTTGTGTTGAGCAGACCACGCTTTCATTTTTCGTTTATCAAGATATCGACTGACATTTATCTCATCTCAAGTGTGCTGCGAAAGAATACTAGGAAACTAATAAGCTCATTGCGGTAAGTTAATAGGTAAACAAATACAAATTGTGTACTCTTATTAAAATAATATTAATAGTTTAATAATTATAACACAAATCTATCCCAACTGCACAATCTGAATTATCATAATAAGACAATTTCTGGTGAAAATTAAGATTCAGTAAAAATGTTAGCAAAAAAAAAAGTAGTTTTTTTTACAGTAATATATCACTTTCACTGTTAATACCTTGAAACGTGCATTCCGATAATTTTAATTAGTTTAACGATAACAAATTAACAAAGTTATGTTATAACCGCAATGTTACGTGTGAATTCAGCTCCACAGTATCGAGTACACTTAACGTGAATATCTTTTGGACATAAAAACTAATAGCCGTGTTAAAACACAGTCCTCGATAAAAGACTTTACACGTGGAAACATATTTATTTATATATATATATATATATATTTATTTTTCTAGAGTTGAACTCGGAACTGCATTTTAACCTGGCTTGTTTTTCAGTTACCGTTGGTATTTAGATTTACCCCAGCGCTCTCTCTTAATTGAAATTACAAGACTTATTACAAGTTTTTGTCAGCTACTGCTGTCTTGAGTGTCCTTGTCATATCTAAAATAAAGTCCTAGAGCAGAAACTGCCGTCGGTGATAAGGTGTTAGAGACTTCATTGCACTAAGCCACAACTTGTATGAGATAGGGTGGCCAGTTCGTCCTTGTTGCATTTCCCATCCAATCGTATTTACAAATGAAGCTCCTTTGGCTTTAAAACAGTAGCGACACAATAGCAGGAATTGAATCTTGTACTGCGTACCTTTGCCGTGAAGGAAACGAATGCCCTATCCTACATTTCGAAGATGCCCAACCAGAAACAGCTTTTACATTTACCATATGCTCAGTCAAGTCCACACACTATAATGTTGACATTTTCAAGTTGTTAATTCATTTATTGATTTGCAATTTTGCTTCCTTGCGCCATTTCCAAACTCACGTTTTTCTGTAGAGGTGTGTGTTTCGAATCCGAATTACCCGAAATACATTAACTTTCTTTTCTGTTGTCTGGTGTGTATGTTTTCAGTTGTCTGGTGTGTATGTTTTCAGTTGTCTGGTGTGTATGTTTTTTGTTGTCTGGTGTGTATGATTCCTGTTGTCGGGGGGGGGGGGGGGGGGGGGGGGGGGGGGGGGGGGGGGAAGAAAGAATTCTTCTTTCTCATTGGTGAGCGCAAGTAATATACATATACACTACACTGCAACTGCTGGGTCAAGCAGTCTTTTTCCTATCCTATTTAAATACCACATGATGCAGTGTAAACCTGATTTATAGGAAAACATGGTAATAAGACTTTAAATTGTGTTAATTCTAACTGTGAATATTTGCAGTATGACAAGAAATAATAAAGTAATTTGACCAAGACCTATTAACAACTAAAAACATTAAAATTTTGCTGTGTCTGAGAAGTCAAAAAGCAACATTAATATTTTTGCTTTCATTCCTATTTGTGTATATTTTTGCTTTCATTCCATTTTCTGTATATTTTTCTGTTATCCCTGTTTATATTTTTGCTTTTATTCCTATTTGTGTATATTGTTTATTTCATTTCTATTTGTGTATATTTTTGCTTTCTTTCAAATTTCTGTATATTTTTCTTTTAACCCTTTTTGAGTAAATTTTTCTTTTTATTCCTTTTTTATTTGTTTATATTTTTTTCTTTTATTCCTATTTTTTAAATTTTTGTTTTTATTCCTATTTGTTTATATTTTTATTTTATTCCTATTTGTGTATATTTTTAAAATTTCATTCCTATAGGTGTATATTATGTTAATACCAAATATGAAAGTTAATTAATGATTCCTCCTAGGGGTATAATAGTATTTGTTTTTATAATGTCCTTGTAGGAAAAGGGTGTCATGGCAGAACCACAGGAGAAAAGGGAACAAGATGAACAGAGTGAAGAGAAGGAGTTAAATTATCACACATACTTGATGGTAAGAATCTTGGTATGATAGATAAAGTTAAGTAGCTTAAATACAGACCAGCTATAGGGGTCACCTAAGACAAGATGAGAAAGAAACAGATGTATTCGTATAGCTGTATAATAATACAGTAATACAATACAGACAGGTGTATTTTATACTAGGTGTATACACGCAGGTATATTTCATTTGTATTGGTATTTACAAACAGGTGTAAATGTATAGGTGTATACAGACAAGTGTATAAAAACAGGTGTATTTGTATATATGTATACAAACAGGTATATTTGTATTAGAATCATTCAAACAAGTGTATTTGTATTCGATTAATTCAAACAGGTGTATTTGAATTAGATTGTTGTTGAATGCCCACCCCGAGTAGGTTACGCTTTTGTGCGCCCTGAAAAGGATGTTATGGACTGGTTGCAGTAGCTTTCCTCACATCCTGAGCTTGCTGATGAAGGTGAACCTGTGTCCTCCAGGCGGTTGTAGTATGCTTGGCTTTATCTGCGTGTCACTCACTACTATGGGGATCACGTCGATCCCTTACCTCATTAGCCAGGCTGCCATGAAACAGCCTGTTTCCAGGAAGGTCTACTAGCAGGCCGAGTTGAGGGTCTTGGCCAGTATATTTTGCCTGACCATGACCAACATGTCTGATCAGTATTTTTTGCCTGACCAGACGTTAGTCTTCCTCCCCATTGTATTAGGTGTATACATACAGGTGTAAAGAAATAGGTGTATACAAACACATATACACACTTACTAAACGTCTCTGGAGTGGAATCAATTTAATAAAAACTAAATACGCATTAAAATGTTTTTTACAAAAATACTGAATACTGTGGGTTATTTGAGAATGTTATCTGCTTGTCCTTTTTCTCATTCCAGCTAGGGTCACAGCTAAAGTTAGCTTCCTTTAGGAAGCCTGTACCAAACCATTTTGCGTGCTTTTTCAGTCGTGGTTAATGTTCTGTAGCAAACCGTTTTACGCAATGAGGTCACCAGCCCCATGCACAACTCTCTTTTTAGTCATCTACTGTTTAACGTGACATGTATGGAAGTGAAGCACTTTTCCCCCAGTTTGGAGCCATGGGATTCACTCTGGGATTATTTGAGAATACTTTCTCTCTTTTGGGAATTTTTTGACAGAGGACACAACCAGAGAACTAGAGGCTGAGTTCTTTTAAGTTATATCAAGGTATGTTTATCACCTTGATGATGTGGCAGCAGGCCTGGAATTAAACTTAATAAGGGAAGAATTATTTAGTATTATAGTGTGCCTGTCAGAACAGTAGCATCTTTTTAAGCATCTGAAATAAAAATTAAATTATGAAAAATGCCGAATGGAACTGACTTTTGGACCTGGGCCACCATGTGAACTCAGTCCCTTTCATTACTGACAGTGCCGATGATAGAGCACAAACTTCATAGCTTTTACGACAGCTCAGAAATGTTTCTCTGGCTTTGACAGCTTTTTATAGTTGAATCTACTTGAATATAATAATATATTTTATATTGAAATTTTAAAAAATTAATTAAGGAGAAAATGAAGATTGTGATGTTTTGCAGAATTCATTCTATTTAATTTCAGATTACATAGTCAGATAATGTCATACATTTACTTATATGTTTGTAAAGAAGCTTGCAAATAAAATACAACTTTGCACAATGGCATAAAAATGGGCCTATTCTCTGAACTTTGTGATTCAGAAAATATTGGGGATGAATGATAGTATTCTTAAAAGTTTAAACAGGTAACAGTTCATAGTAGTAATAAATGAATTCCCAAATAGCGATATCACCATATGAAAGATATATATCCTTCTTCACCAACAATGACACAAGATATAACCAGATATTTGCCTGTTGGATAAGCCAGTTAATTATATTTAAAGCAAGCATCATATCGATTTGAGTTGCCACCACTATATCTATCCCCTTTACTGGAAACCTATATCTGAGAATTTGCAATAATGATATCAGTAACAATGGATTTTGAGGTTGCTATCCCCATTCTCAACCTTCTTTAGTCACTTTTTATGATATGTTTGATAGGTTACAGTGGTTCTGTTCTTGTCAAATTAGGTACCACACATATACTCATAAACATATCCATATTTGCAAAGTAAAATGTCCCAACTATTTGTATAAGTGTATCTAATTCAGCAAACAAATCTTAGAATGGTCTATATCTATTCTACTTCCAGCTTGACAATATCCTCAATAGTCAAGTGATGCAAAGTGTTGTTAAAAACAAACCTGTTCACGATGAACATTTGTTTATTATTACTCACCAAGGTTAGTAGCACCTCGTCACTCACATGTGCTTTTATGACAGACGCTTTAATTGATTACACACATTTAATTTTATAACAAGTTTCCCAGCATCATGCAGCTATCAAAGGCAGTAAGTACTAACAACCTTTACATGAGTGGATAGTGGACATAGAAGCTTGAAATCTGCCGGAACGTGTGGATCAGATGTCTCTGCATGCTGGGGTTTACGGTAATGAAAGAGCTAGCTTCATAGGCACCAGCAGTGGGGGTGGGGGGGGGGGGCGCATTGGCAATAGATAGATGGGACATTTTGAAGTTAGTCGTCGACCGACTTTTGAATAAATACACTGCAGTTAGTAAACCAGCAATGCTCAGATTGCAGGATTTTGAAATCCTACTTGGGTCCAGCAGGGATGAGCGTCTGAGAGGATGAAATAGGAGTGTGTACAAACAGTGAGCTACAGAAACCATCAGCATCTATACTTTTCACTATTTTCTGAGCGGAATTAAATGCTTATTGGTGTGCCCAAAAAGTACAATGATGTCAAATCTTAACAGAACAGAAAAGAACATATACTTATTTACTTGGAATCCTGGTATTCAAACAGGCAGGTGTATACCTGCTGCCAGTTAGCTGAAGATATCTTTAATAGGTTCCTATTTTTGCTATTTTATTTTGTATGGCTTACTATGCCTGTGAGAAGATAGGTGGCTTGTTGAATAGGATGTTGTCAATAGTCTGCTCTTTCCTATTTTCAGCTTGCATGATTTCTTTTACATGCACAACATGTACACAGGACATCAGAGTTTATTATGCAGCTTCAAAAGGACTAGGCCCTTGATCTCTCTTGCTTGAAACTTGCCTGTTTTGAATGTCCATCATTTTGTGCATTCAGTTTGAGAGACGAGCACCTTACCTCTTTGCTATAGTGGCGCCAACAGCATATACTGCTGTTACAAACATAACTGTCTAAAGTTTCTATTGCCTTTATCAAACACTGCGATCAGTGCATCCGACTTCGGCATGCATTTTATGTAAGGGTCTGCTTCCTCCTCCATTTTCTAAGGGTTTGCTTCCACTGGGTAGCGACCGGTGCTGTGATGGGGAGCTAATCCAACATCTTTGGATTGTGGACCATGTCACTTAACGACTGGTCCACGCTGTCTACATGATAGTGCAGTGGTTTGTGCACTGGTGCCCAGTTGAGAATCCCTAATTGATGGAGGATATTTTTTTTCTTCACAAACATTTCCGAGGTTGACCCAGCCCAAAAAAATGTGCATACCAGAGCAAGTATGGGAAGTAAGTCACCTGGAATGATGCTGGCCATATCACCCCTACTGTGCCATTGGTCAAGAAAATATGGGCCGAACACCATATTCCCAAAATACCACATGGTGTGTAAACAGGATTTGTTTTCTTTTTTTATGGTAACATTTTATTTTTGCAGCTACTGACACCAAAAGTGAAATATTTGCTGAGAGTAAGCATTTTTTTGTGTAGGCACCAAAAACTAGCTGTTCCTACTACACATTTCATCCCCATTTTAAATTTCAGTTTTATTTGCTGCAGTTTTCACAACATACTGGTGCAACCATTCACAAGAAACCAGCCACTATCATTATTACATGAGACGAACCATGCCAACCTTCAACCTTCTCTTAGTCAAGATTAGATGTGCAGGTCCTAGTTTGTACATACTTACAATTGATTTTGCAGACAAACAAATTATTTGACTGTTGTGGCTTTTAAATTATAGATTGGCCACCTCCTTTTGGCTTTCACACAGACCACTATTGAGCTGGAATTTCATTACCTATAGAATTTTTGCCAGTGCAATGGCTAACAGCCTGCTATTTTCTGTTTTCAAGTACCAAGGGTTCCTTTACATGCGTAGCATGTATACAGGACCACAGAGCTTATTGTCCATCTCTGATAAGACTGGACACCTGATCTAATCTCCTTTGAGATGAGGGAATGCTTGAAGCTTGTGAGATCTAATCTCCTTTGAGATGAGGGAATGCTTGAAGCTTGTGAGATCTAATCTCCTGTGAGATGAGGGAATGCTTGAAGCTTGTGTGATCTAATCTCCTTTGAGATGAGGGAATGCTTGAAGCTTGTGAGATCTAATCTCCTTTGAGATGAAGGAATGCTTGAAGCTTGTGAGATCTAATCTCCTTTGAGATGAAGGAATGCTTGAAGCTTGTGAGATCTAATCTCCTTTGAGATGAAGGAATGCTTGAAGCTTGTGAGATCTAATCTCCTTTGAGATGAGGGAATGCTTGAAGCTTGTGAGGTTCTAGCACACACCATTTTGTGCTTTCGTTTTTCGAGAGGCGAGTGCTTTATCTCTCGGTTATAGCGACTCTCACCTTCAAACTTACAACCCTTCTTCTTGTATCTTGCAGCTTACGAGTTGTGGTTTAAACAAGTGCTTCACGAGATTGACTCTGTGAGGAGTGTGTTCCTTCTGCCGGTAATGCTACCTATTGCAATGTCGTATTTGTTGTCTAATCTATGTATTAAATTTTACATTTCTTTTCCCCTCACTTGTGTCATTTAGCATTTTGTGTAAGTTGCCTTTCTTGGGCCAAGTGTGTTGCACCAGTTATTGTAAGTCTGTGCTGTTGTAGGATTTCTCTTATGTTATCTACGAGGCGTGTTCAAATGAAACTGGACAAAACTACAACAAGTGAACAAGCGTATGATGACGTCACTGTTGGTGTAAACAGCATTTACCAACCGTCAAGTTTGCAAAATTTTATTATCCTCCAAGTCATAGTTTCTTCAGCAGACTGTTGAAAACATGGCAGTTGTGATTCAGAATCTGTCCACAGTTGATCAGTGAGTGGTTATTCAGTTTCTAACAGCTGAAGGATGTCAATCAGTTGACATTCATTGCAGAATTCAGGCAGTGTATGGGGACAAAAGTGTGCCGAAGACAACAGTGAAGAACTGGAAAATGATAGTTAAAGAAGAACATGAGTAAACGCAACAATATGTGCCTGACCTGGTCTCGGAAGATCTTTCGTTAACTTACGTCCTTCTTTAAACATTGTTGTCCAGTAATTCATTGTTGTCTTCAACATACGTTTGTTCAAATACACTACGTGCTTTCTGCGATGAACGTCAAAAGGTTAGAAGCTGAGTCACCGCTTGCTGATCAACTCTGGACGGATTGGGTATCACACCCACCATGTTTTCAACGATCTACTGAGAAAACTATGAGTTTGAGGATAATAAAGTTGTTTAAACTTGACAGTTGGTATTTGCTGTTTACATCAGAAGTGATGTCGCCATGCGCATTGTACGTATGTTCACTTGTTACAGTTTGGTCTGATTTCATTTGAACACGCATCGTATCATGAGGTTTCCTCATACATTGTAAGCCATATTTCTTGTGTTGTAAGCATGCAGTGATAGTTGAGCAGGTTACATTTTTATGAGATAACCGAACCATTGTATTTTCTATTTTGTTATGTATTCAGCAAAAAGGATAATTTTTGTCATATTTTAAAAGTCATCATTTCTAATTTTATCTCCAGGTGACACCAATGACATTTCTTAGATATTTCATATGTTGTAATTTTCATTTCGTGTGCTTTGGATAAGGACCAAGTTTGACATTTGGTGTAAATATGTTGCCAAACTGATGTTAAAGTAGTAACAGTTTATAAGGCACTGTACAGACGTTCTGACATCTAGTTTTGATATCGTTATCCAACCTTATATCATCCCAAAACTTCCCAAATATTTGAACTGTTGGGTCTGATATTTAGATTGGACATTGTTTATATGTTTGTCTAGTGGTAGGGACTGTCACCCACGAATTGGCCTTTATAGTCATAGTAGAATGTGTCAGAATGCAGGAGATCTAGTTGGACAAAACTCTCAAGGGGCCATGTGCATGATCTACAAAGACTGATACACCAATGATGATATGTCTAGCAGACTTGGTGATTTGCTAATCTTCAAAGTTACCGTCTTTAATTGATTAATTCCGAGTGGTCTGCCGGGGTCTTTGTATATGACAAGGACGAGAATAGCACCATTGCCCCACAGAGAGCATGTTGTAGATGCGACTAAGTGTGTTACATGGAATAACACCAGCCATGGTTAGGTGATTTGTTTAGAGCAGAACAGATAACGCCTAACAGGCTGCAGGTCTACTTTGATCTAGTATTTGTGAGTTTATTAAGAAGGATTCGCACATCGGTGAACCACCCTCTGCAGCACCTTTCCCAACGTAGCGGAGTAATAAGCTGCTTGAGTCTAGCCCGCTAAGCAGGAAATCCTCCTCTCGACTACATCCAGATCATATCAGAGTTGAGACCTGCACAGGGGCATTTGCCCCTGTTGTTGTTTGCGAATGCCAGCAATGAGCAGGTTTAATCTTTTGTGCGCTCTGAACAGGGCGTTAAGTGGTGGGTGACAGTAACTTTCCTCACATCCCGAGCGTGCTAATGAAGGTGGATCAGAGTCCTCCAGGCGGTTGTGTTATTCTTGACTTCATCTGCGTGTCAACTCACTACTACGGGAATTATGTCAATCCCTCACCTCGTTAGCCAGGCTGCCATGAAAACAGCCCGTTTCCAGGGAGGGCTACGAGGAAGCCAAGGTGAGTGTCTTGGTCAGTATGTTTTGCTGACCCTGACTAACATGTCTGATCAGTAGATTTTGTTTTACCAGCTGTTAGTCTTCCTCTCCATCTGCCCCAGTAGAAATACAATATTGACAAAAACTAAGATTAATTAATCTTCAGATTATATATTTCACAGTTGGTCCCAAGAATATTCATATGATTTTGAAGCCTATCTTCATCCACATATTTTAGACTTTGGTTGTCTGCAAAGAGTAGTTCATGCACTGAGTTGGGAGTCTTCACTTCTGGTGTTGAATTCCACTCCATGTGACGCATTTAGACTGGCTTCAGTTGTTGCTCTGTCCATATAAATGTTGTTGTTGTTTAATGCCCACAATAAGTAAGTTTACTCTTATGTGTGTCCTGAAAAGGATGTTAAGTGGTGGGTTGTAGTAGCTTTCCTCACAACCTGATGAAGATGGACCACAGTTCTCCAGGCGATTGTGCTATGCTTGGCTTCATTTGCATGGTGCTCACTACTACATGGAACAGATCAATCCACATCTCGTAAGCCAGGCTGCTTTTAAAACAGTCTGTTTCCAGGGAATGTTACATAGAAGAGAGATTGTGGTCTTGGTCAGTGTATTGTGCTTGAACCTGACACGATGTCCTGGTCAGTATGTTGTGCCTGACTAGCGTCCTAGTTCCCCATTGAACAATGGTGAAAATTCATATCTCTGGTCTAATCTATCTTTTTTAACAAAACTTGTTGGTGTTTCTTTTTCTTGTCTTTGAGATTATGTGTTGGTCCAACTAAATTTTGGGGAGAGGGAACTAACGTCTATTTACTGAAGCCATACTGTTCGGGGACGGCTTCGTCTGCGCCTCCAGCCGGTCAGGGAAAGACTTTTGGTGCTGAGGAGCGACCTGTGTAGTATCTTGTGGGCAGAGGTTTCCTGGTTCAGCTGCACAATATGACCGAACAAGGAAGGTCAGCGCCGACCAAGTGTTTCTGAGATTAGGTGGAGGTCTGGAACCACTCCACAGCTGTGGATCATGGATGTGGCCGACCGATGCAACTTGCCTCGGACACCTAAGCAAACATTATTATTATTATTATTGACTAACGTCTGGTCAGGCCAAACATACTGATCAGACAATGTTAGTTAGAGTTAGGTTAAATATACAGACCAAGACTCCACCTTACTTCCATGCAGTTCTCCATGGAAACAGATTGTTTCATCACAGTATGGCTGAGGTGAGTATTGATATTATCTCCACAGTTGTGAACAACATATAGATGAAGTCAAGCATAGCACAACAGCCCGGAGGACCATGGTCTACCTTCATTAGCATGTTTTGTTTGAGATGTGAGGGTAGCTACTGTAATCCACCACCTTACATCCTCGTCACAGGGCACTCAAGAGTAAAGTTACTCATCATGGATAATCAAAACAACTGCACATTTTTTAATGATCTTGATGGGTGCAAAGACTAAAGACAATGTCAGGTACAACGTACTGTCCAAATCCCACCCCATGTTCAATCTGTGCTTCTTGAAATAAGCTGCATTGCAGCAGCCCCGTCAATGAGGTAGGGATCAAAACTAATATCCACAGTGGTGGACCTGCTGAGAGGCCTCGCATTGCACTGCAGTCAGGGGAACCCAGATCTACCTTGTTCAGCACAGCACACCTTGAGATATAAGAATAGCCATTGTAAATCACTTTGACAGAAACTGCATCAAGAGTAAACAATTTCACAAAACAACAATCTAGCTTTACATTTTACAAGCCAACTTCATATCTATCTATTTGCTCTCTGTCTTTTATTCAAATTCTGCCATGTTTGGTCCCATTCTAAGCCCAGATGCGATAAGGAAAAGGAGGCCACCTGCCTCACCCTATAAAAACCTTTCTGGTACAAAATAAAGGAACCATTTTATTCATTAAGCCATCCTTGAATGAATACGATCCTTCAATAGTCAATATAGCACTGCCAAATCAAACCTGTAAGGGATTATAGTAGGGAGAAACAGGAAAGAACTGGAGAAAATAGCATAGGACAGCACAGTTTGGAGAAGCTTATGCACTTCAAGGTGATAAGGGTGAAGAAAGATAAGAATCTAAATCTAATTTCATAGTTTTACCAACCGTTAACAGATTCATTGTAGCCACCCATTATCTCATATATACAATTTTATGTAGCTTTGTTGTCAATGCTAAAAATGGTGGCTAATTGTTTTCAATAGGTCATGGATGAAAGCAAAACATTGCTGGTTCTCAACAGACTTAGTCGAGTGACCCTAATCCTCAAGGTACTTATTGAGCTGAGTTTTTGTTGTTTTGTCTGTAAATTAGATATGGGTAAGACTACAGATGTAAAATTCTTCTTCTTGTTGTTATTTTGTGACTTACAAAATATAACACCATTGCTGCAGTTTGGCTACTTGTGGAAGCTTGTGTCAAAGGACTTTGTGCAAATGCAGTGGTGTTTTTTGCTGCATGTGTGCAACCCTCTTTAGTCACCTTTTAAAACATTTTTGGTAGACTCCAAAGTATTAATTCTTTGCTCGCTAAGATTCACACTGGAGCCAAGTTGCAGCAATGCATAGGCTGACACCAACTTGTTGTTGACTGCTTGCATCAGGGTCAGCAAACCATAGCTGACCAAAAACCTATTCTGCCTCCACAGGGTGTACAGGGTGTCCCAAAAAACAGGTTGCACTAGTCATTAGGTTAGCCTGACCTAGGGATAAGGATTGCAGTGGGAAGGCAAAAAAGACAGCTGAAATTTGATGTGTTGGGTCAAAAGGCGCAGATATCGCAGTCTTGCTGTAAACTATGACACAGCATCTCAATGTCCTTCCCAGGACAAACGCCAAAGAAGAAGATTCACATGGGTCGAATGTATTTTTTTTTTTGTGTTCGCCTAATTTTTCTAATCCCCAAAGCGGTGTGCATTGTACTGTGTTTTTTATTTTTTTGCCTGTCGGCCCAGTGCATCCGACTTCAGCATGCATTTTATGTAAGGGTTTGCTTCCTCCTGCATTTTCTAAGGGTTTGCTTCCCCGGGGTAACGGCCGGTGCTGTGATGGGGATCGAACCCAGCACCTTCGGATTGTGAGCCGTGCCACTTAACCACTAGGCCACGCCGTCCCGGTCAAATGTATGATTAGTATGAATACAATCTATAAACTAATAAATTATAGTGAAAACAAGAGTGCAAAATCCTTAAAATTATAATGATTGCAGTAGCCAGTCGTACAGTCGGATGAAATCACATCACTGGATGAATCCAGTGTGCCATTTCTATGAATGTTGTTTTTAATAATTGCCACTGGAATCCTGGAATTCATTCAGGCAGATCAGTGCGTAATGGAAAGGCAGCTAAAAGCTGCAGACATTTTGTTCCAAAATCGATTTGGTCTGCTCTTAAAAGGTGCTGTCCTATGTCTCCCTTGGTTGTCTATTAGAAGTACATTTGAGGGTGATTTTCTCCCTGTATCTTACTAGGTCTAGAGAAAGTGTGGCTGTGGGGTTTCCAGGCTTTTCCCTGTTGACATTTAGCCTACCCAGCAGTATACGGTCTTCCTTTGGTAGTAATGATAATCATAAAATTCTCATTGTGTAAGGCTTCACTCTAGGTGTTTCCCTCCATCACCTCCAGAGGAATGTCAACATCGATTTTAATTGTAATAAATTTTATAGAGAATTAATTGACATATTTGTCAGAGGTTATATTTCTCCGTTGCTGTGAACACAGTCTTGCTGTCTCATCATTTACACATTTTAAGGATGTTAGTTCTGTATGCTGGTCCACATATTGCGAGAACCTCATTCTGTGACAATGATATCATATTCATATGTGTGGCACAATTATAATTTATAATTTTAGAAACTATTTTCAGCTAATGGTAGATCAGATTGACATTTTGGAGACCATGACACCTTTGGATTTTTTGGAGTTCAGGTTAGCTTAATGATTTATTTTATATCAATCTGTTAATAATCAATCAATGGTCTGATTAACAGAATTATAGAGTACTTGCTTCTCAATACCATCATAGAAATGCTCTAATTGACCCAGCTGTAAATGTGCACCTTGGTTACTGTTAGGGGAGGACAAGCAGCAAGGAAGGAAACTGGCCACCACATCTCGTAAACAAGCTGTTTAGTACAATGCGTTATTTGACGGCAGTTTCTGCTGTGGGGCTATCTTTATCGTTAAGTTTGTCAGTGTTCTCGCATTCATAGAGACATTAGTTAAGGATCATTTGTTCCTGTTCATATTTTACTCTGCAGCTTCTTGCTGAAATGTTATCTATCCTTGAAGTTTGCAACATCCAAATAGACGGATGATCTCAGTAAAATTGAATATTAGTGATTGATAATTGACAATAAATTAGTGATTGATAATTGACAATAAATTAGTGATTGATAATTGACAATAAATTAGTGATTGATAATTGACAATAAATTAGTGATTGATAATTGACAATGCTTTTACATACTTCATCTTATTGTTACAATTGGTTTTGATTATTTTGCATGTTTCTGCTTGACTTAGAGAAGAAAAGGCAGCAGAAGAAAACTGGTCAACAAACCTCACAATAAGTTGAGATCTCATACAATAGTAGTGTCTACGACTGGAATATGTTTTATGTTTGACAGATTTAATCGGTATGCATTCTCTTGTGCTTGAAAATGCACCTGTTTATACAATTAAATTTGTTTTATATTATTCATGTCTCCCATTGACTCCATACAGACTACAGTTATCAACAGCCTCTGGCTTCCAAAGCTTGCAATTTCGTCTTCTAGAAAACAAGATGGGTGTCTTGGAGGTTTGTGGATGTTGTTGTTTTTGTAGGTGATGTTGCTTCCACCATTCAATGTTCGTTAGTTTTTTTTAGTACATAAATTGTGTTACATGTGCTCATTTGTATTAGTTAATATTTCCATGATTACTCTGCAAGAGTTTATTCTTGATTTCTATTGCTTTTATTTCTATTTAGACAGAAATGCTGACATTTTCACCTTTAAATTTTCTTTACATTTTGCTGTAATGTTTTATATTTATCTTCTTAATAACACACACACTAAAACTGCAGATATTCACCAACAGATGTCTCTGTTGCACACTTCTTAACAGATGATCAGCAGTAATAACAAACATAAACCTGTAGCAAACAATACAGCCGTCAGTACAATGTCCAAGATTGTATCCTTTACTGTGTAGAAAAGAATAGTACCATCTCATTTCTGTAAATATACTCAAAGGCATTTAAAAAGAGTTGTGCATGGGACTAGCAACCTTATTATTAAAAAAAATTGTTATGTAGAAACCACCACTACTAGAGCAGACAAAGTGCTTTGGAGCAGGGTTTCTGAAAGAGGACAACTGCAGTGGTGACCCTGTGCTTTGGCTGCAGTAATAAAGAGGAAGAGACAATGGGCTGGACTGAAATCGGCAAGGGAAGGAAATAGTGACACATCCAAAAAGAACTGGTAATGAACTGGAATAGGACAGTTAAGCAATTGAAGTCTCGTGGATGGAACATCAAAAAGACACTCAACAATTGGTTGCACATAAAGTGACCATACAATAAAAAGTGTAATGTAAGAGCTACCAAAATCGTCTCTCTCTAAATTCTGGTATTCAATCAGATACGTGTGTCTGATGCCAGGTAGCTAAATGTTTAGTAAACTCATTTCGCGGTTTTGCCTTGGTGTACCATGTTGGGCCCAGGGCTTCCTTCAGACCATCTCTCCATCTCAGCCTGTCACCCACGTGGATGTCTAAAGTTGTAGGGCCACCACGATGTCACTCTACGTGTCCATCTGTTATCTAGCATGCACACCACATTGTCAGCTCATCTGTATTTTCGTAACAGGCGACATCTATGATGTCAGTTCGATGTCTGATTTCTGCGTTACAGATTTGTTCAATGTTCTTCACTCCATTGCTCATTGGGCAACGCTTAGTCTGTCAGCATCAGCTTTCTGTATGTTCCACACCTTGCAGCCAAATAGCACGGCTGAAAAAAACCACACTGTTGAAGATGTGAGCTCTAGCGTTGTCATTTTACATCTGTTGCAGTATGGGTTTGATACAGCTGAAGCTAAGCCAGCCCGCTGTTATCTTTTATGAGATCTCCCGATTTATTGAATGGGAGCTCATGATCTTTTAGCCTAAATAGATATATGAATTTACATTTTTGACGGGACAATCTCCAAGGCGCATATCTCCTTTTAGGCAGAAGGTGTTGATCTTGAACTGGATTTTCTTTCTATTGATTTGTAGGCTAACTGCAATGCTTCCTCTGCTGAGCTCATTCAAGCTTTTCTTTGATGCTGTGACTGAGGATGACTATACCATGAGCGAACCTCAGATGAATAAGAATTTCCCTATCTTTGTTTATGCCCCTATCCTCCTAGTGCAAGTTTTTAAAGACCTCCTCAAGGGCCGCTGTAAAGAGCTGTGGTCAGATTGTATAACCCTGTTGGACGCCACGTTGTATTGGGATAGTGATCGATATGTATAAGAGTAATATCTGTTGTGAATCCACTGTTTATCTCTGCTATCAGTTAAGCGCATCTTTCTGCGATTCCCTGATTTCTGTAGGCATTCGTACCAAAATCGTCATGAATGTAAAAACATTCTTGGAAATCAACTGCTTATTACATAAATGGTTCCACACGGAATATATCTACTTTAACTTCATCTATCTGGTTCCCCATGGAACTGATTTGCTTTGACTTCATCTATCTGGATCCCCACACTGAATAGATTTACTTTGACTTCATGTAACTGGATCCTCACACTGAATAGATTTGCTTTGACTTCATCTATCTGGTTCCCGATGGAACTGATTTGCTTTGATTTCATCTGTTTGGATCCCCACATGGAATAGATTTGCTTTGACTTGATCTATCTGGTTCCTCATGGAATAGAATTGCTTTGACTTCATCTATATGGTTCCACACAGAATATATTTGCTTTGACTTCATCTATCCAGTTCCCCACGAAATAGATTTGCTTTGACTGCATCTATCTAGTTCCCTATTGAATAAATTGACTTTGAATGAATCTGATTCCCCACGGAATATAGGGCTGAAACACATTCTCTGAGTTTCATACTTGAGCTCTGCCCATGAGATGGTTACTCTGGCTATCTCTTCACTAGATATTCTTTGACCTACCCATTTGTCTCTTCCCCTGTGGGTTCTAAAACACCACATATCTGCTAATATTATCACACATCATTATGTCCTCAATTTCCAGTATATCAGAGTCTAACATTTAGTATCCCCAAAATGGATCATACAAAGCCAACTACCAATTTTAACAAAAATGATTGGAAACAGTGTACAAACATATTTTGACTTCATTTGAATTCTTTTCTTTTCCATACCTGATTTATTTTGCTGCTTCATGGAAAAAGAAAATGTGCAGAACAGTAATAAGTTCATTTTACTTATCATATCTATTTCAGTTATCTCGAGTGAAATACAACCAACAGCATTATGCAAAAGTGTTTTCAGCACCTGAACAAGTAAAAATGCTACATGATTCCGTAGAACAACCATCCTTGTTTCAACTTCTTGAGGTAGGATTTTTGAGAGTAGAGAGTTTAAATAGTTCAGTAAATTCAATTTTGTTGATGATTTAGCAATACCGAATTAATTGTTTGGTTTATTACTATTGTTGTTGTTGAATGCCCACAATGAGTAGGTTTACTCTTTTGTGCGCCCTGAAAAGGAAGTGGCAGTTTACGGTAGCTTTTCTGACATCCTGAGCGCGCTGATGAAGGTGGACCGGGGTCTTCCAGGAATTGTGCTATGCTTGGCTTCGTCTGCTTGTCCCTCACTACTATGCGGATCACGTCGATCCCCTACCTTGTTAGCCATAGTCAGACTATCAAGAAAACAGTTCGTTTCCAGGATGGATTTTGAGGAAGTCGAGGTGAGGGTCTTGGCCAGTATATTTTGCCTGACTGTGACTAACATGTCTGAAAAGTATGTGGTGGCTCACCAGAGTCTTCCTCCTCTTTTATTATTATTATTATATATTATTGAAGTCCGGATTTAACAGTATTAAATAACTGAAATGTTGGTGGTCTTGTAGTATAGCCTGATTATGTCCCTTGATACTATGAACATTTCTGCAGACATTCACAAGCACAATGAAGATACTGAAAAACTGATTTAAAAGGAAACCTGCAGAATTAAGTGCTACGTGTTACTTGTCAAAGAGAGGCTAGTGTAGTTTTTAATATTTAAAAAAATATTAAAATCATTCTCTTTTCCTAACTTTTTAGACATTGGTCCATAAATGAACTGGGCATTGTGTCTAATGCTGGGTATATCTTTTATTCCAGATTTAATACATTTTTATTCTTCATCTCAGAAATGGTTAGAGCGAACTCCAGGCCTGACAGTGAAATCTTTTCATTTCTGGGATCTGTACAAAAGATCAGTGGGCAGGTGGCTGCAGGACATGCTTTTCACTCCAGCACAGGTTATTTATTGTTGTGTTTGAAGTTGTAAATGCTGTTTTTAGTGTCTCAGAATTGTTATTTCAAGTTCTTTATTCGTTATCAATAGTTCTATAGTCTTTGTTTAATCAATTCTCTTCTATCTATGAGGGTGTCCATTAAAACAATATATTAAAATTGAATGTGCAGACAAACAGATGATTGACCTATTATGTATTTGCATGATGGAGGAACTATCTTCTTTTGGCCTTCATGCTAGGTAATAATTTCATTATTTTTAGAATGTTTACCCCATCATCATCTAGAAGTCTGCTCTTTTTATTTTCAACTGCCAAGGGTTCTTTTACTTGCACAGCATGTTATGCATGGGATCTCTTTAGTTTATTGTCTGTCTCTGACAGGACTAGGTGCAGATCTCATCTCCCTTGAGAACAGAGGGTGTTTGAAACTTACCAAATTAAAAACCTACTGTTTCTAACTTTTGATCATTCATTTTTTGAGATGCGCGTGCCTTACCTCTCAGCTATATTGACTCCCTTCTCCTTCTTTAGCCATCATCCCCCTTTTTAAGAAGTTTCTTTGCAACAGCTCTGTGTCTTTTATTAATCCGAGAATTTTTATGCTAATTTTAATTTGACTTAACAATATTAATGGTCCAAGTGGTCTGCCGGGGTCTTTGTGTATGACAGGGACAAGAATAGCACCACTGCCTCACAAAGAGCATGTCGTAAGAGGCGACTAACTGTGTGACATGGCATAACACCGGCCATGGTTAGGTGGTTTGTTTAGAGCAGCATAGATGGCGCCTAACATGCTGCGGGTCTACTTTGCTCTAGTGTTTGAGTATATTAAGATGGACTCCCACATCGGTTAACCACCCTTCGTAAGTTTTTGTCCCAATGCAACGGATTATTAAGCTGCTCGAGCTTACCCCGCTAAGCAGGAAATCTTTCTTCCTGCTACACCCAGCTCATACCAGAGCTGGAACCTGCACAGGGGTATCTGCTACTGTAGAAGTACAGGTCAACTAAGAACAATATTAATTTTGTAACTATTTTTTACTAATTGTTGTTGCAAATATTTTGAGTATTGTTGATTGTTATTGTGAGAGGATTTACTTAGTCAGATTGTTTTTCTTTGTACATCTTTTGATAGTTTTTTTTGATCGGCTGATATTGGTAACAGTTAAGATTTATTATGTTAATGAGGAATGTTGGGCTGGAGAACAAAAACGCTTTTCCCACAGAATTTAAAAACTGTGAGAATAAGATGAAATACACTTTTTTCAGAATTTAGAGGAATGTGTAAAGATGCAGTGAACGAGTTGATAGCAGTGACTCATAGCTAAGTGCTTGTATCATGAATAGCAAACCAGGGCTGTCCAAGAACTTATTGAACTTCCAAGCTACGGCGCTGGAAATAGGCTGCATGAATGAATGGGGACTGAAGAAGGAAGGTAAACCCAGAAGAAGGAAGGCAAACCCAGAAGAAGGAAGGCAAACCCAGAATAAATAAGGCAAACCCAGAAGAAGGAAGGCAAACCCAGAAGAAATAAGGCAAACCCAGAAGAAGGAAGGCAAACCCAGAAGAAGGAAGGCAAACCCAGAATAAATAAGGCAAACCCAGAAGAAGGAAGGCAAACCCAAAATAGATAAGGAAAACCCACAAGGAATGCAAACCCAGAAGGAAGGCATACCCAGTCCCAAATGTGCTGAAACCAGATGTGCTCTGCAGAAAGGTACATACATCGCAGCCTTGCTGTAAAACTATGATAATGTAACAAACCACCCTTTTCAGGAAAAATGACCAAGAAGAAATTTTCTCCAAATGTATAAGAATGTAGAAAGTAGAATGTTTAGGTATGTAAGGTCATACACAAAAGTCAATGAAAAAGACAAGTGTTAAATTGGCTGCCAACCAAGAAACAGATCAGGGAATGAGAAAGCACAAGACAAGATGCACTGGAGAGGAAATATTCAGATATGGATGCAAAAAACTTTAAGAGAGATACACACACTGATGATGGACAAACAGAAATGGAAACATACATTTTATGTTACAGTAAGATGTGAAGTTCCAATGACTTCCTAAGTTATGGAAAAGAAGGATAAAAAAGGGAAATATAGTTTAAAAAAACAATGGATATTTAGGCACACATCTAAAACTGTAAGATAAATAGTTATTACTTTAAGTACAGATGATGTTGATACAGTTATTGTTAACCCCTATATTCTCTTATCATGATGGTAATTAATTTGTCTGTGTATGGGTAATAGCCGTCTTTAAAATCCCCTAATCACTTTGACCATTTACACATGATATTTTTTGCTCCTAAAAACAGAAAGAAACTGATGAGAAAATCAAAGATAGCCTTCTTGCAGAATACAAGAAACAGCAGGTATGCACATAGAAGAATTCTATACATTCCACAATTTCACTGCACAACGATATATGTAGAGGAAAGAATATGACCTCTGTAAACTTTCAAGCTCTGTTGGTCCTCTTGTTTGGGTTTTCAATTCCTTAGCTGGTAGCAGGTTGTGTGTTATGACCAAAACTCTTCTTATGTGCCCATCTTTATCCATGCTAATGGTCTTGTGTTACGATATATCATTGGGAAACTGTGCTATTTATTCAGTTATGTCTCTTGTATGGAAGTTATATAGATTTTCTACCATGAAGTTTTGCTTTGCTGCAAGAACTTGCTTATTATTTGAGACTCCTGCATACCACTGAAGATTAATTGTGGTTTTACTTTTTAGTGGGCTTCAAGCCACAAATGGCTACTAGTAGCCACCCTTCAAGACTTGCAACCCAGCATTCCCTGTTCAGATGGAAAGCCACATCTGTATTAAATACAAGAGAATGTACAATTTTCTGTTGCAAAGATGAGCTATGTTGTGTCATATTCAACAGTCCTACTGCGATACCTGCACCTTTTGACCTGGCACATCTACTTTCAGCAAATCTTATTTTTGGGGTGTTAACTCTGCTTAGCCTTTGACTGTCTACCTACAAAGTAACAGGTGAGATTTTTTTGTCTTTGGTGAACTGATTTCTAGGCTGAAGAGTCTCATCCGCTCGAAGCATCAATCTGGTTTTAGCGTGGCAGATGCTCACCTGTTTCTGCAGAAACGGGCATGCCATGTAAAGGCCAAAAGTTGGACATTGCTATCAGACAGTGGTTTTATCAGATGCATGTCATGGGAGCATTTGATTGGAGTTGGAGAGCTTGTCCTTCACTCCACTCCCAGGTATGTAAGCATTGACTACCAACTTAATGAATTTCATAATTCCTCTTTGATAAAGAATTAGGATGACGAAAATTAATGCATCTTAATGGATGTTGAAAACATGAAAGAAATATGGCCTTGCAATCGCAAATACCTAAAATACTGTGCCGCTTGCCATTAAATCTAGTCATGTTTTAGAAAAAAGGAAGAACACTTTTTACATATATATATATATGAGAAGGACGTGAGTTAACAAAAGATCTTTCAAGACCAGGTTAGGCGCATATTGTTGCGCTAACTCGTGTCCTTCTTTGAGCATCGTTGTTCAGTTCTTCACTGTTGTCTTCAAAATTGATGCAGCATTCAGCAATGAATGTCAAGTGGTTGATATGCTTCAGCTGTTAGAAACCGAATCACCACTCGCTGATCAACTCTGGACGGATTCTGTATCACACCCGCCATGTTTTCAACGCTCTGCCGAGGAAACACTAAGTCGAAGGATAATGAAATTTTGCAAACTTGACGGTTGTTATATGCTGTTTACACCAGAAGTGATGTCTTATTGAGCATCGTATGTATGTTCACTTGTTGCAGTTTGGTCCGGTTTCATTTGAACACGCCTCATTTATATATATATATATATATTCAAATGACAGATAACAACAATTCTTACAAAACTGAGACGAATATGGAAAGATAAGAACATTTAGCTAAAAATAAAACCAAATGAACGCCAACATTGACCTACTTTGCACATTTATATGCATGTAAAACTCTCAGGTCTCAGGCCATCCCATAACCGGTGAGGTTGTTGGAACACACATGAAGACAACCCCACAACATTATGCCACCCTTCTCTGTCAGCGGCCGCTCCGTGTGCCTCCTCTGGTCAGAGATTGGTTCGTTCTTTTAACGTAGTGAAACACAAGACAGTAAATGCAGAATTGGAACTAAAAAACCAAGCAATGTTGATGAGAGGATTCATCAATCATGACAGATCCTCAATCGCCTTCTAGGTTACAGGACAGAAAAAGAAGATACTTAGTTTACAGTTCCTTTATTTGCTAAAACAGTCAATTAATAATTTAGTAACTTTTTGTAAAAACTTCAATTTTTTTATTTAGAGTAATGGGGATAGGAGACTAACGTCTGGTCAGGCGAAATATACTGATCAGACATGTTAGTCAGGGTCATGTGAAATATACTGATCACACATGTTAGTTAGGGTCAGGCGAAATATACTGATCAGACATGTTAGTCAGTGTCAGGCAAAATATACTAATCAGACATGTTTGTCAGGGTCAGGCAAAATTTACTGATCAGACATATTAGTCAGGATAAAAAAAAATAAACTGACAAAGACCTAGTTTAAATTCCACGTGGCTCTCCATTGAAACAGCCAATGGCAATCTGGCTAACAAAGAGGGGATTATTGTGATCCCCAAAGCATGTTTAATTTATCTTAAACTTAATCACAGTAGTACAAAACAATTATGGCTTTAGCCATTGATATGTTTGAAAATTTTCCAGTACAGTAGACCCCTGAAAGTCTGGCTGATTAGAGACAAGAGCATGGACGGATTAATAAAATGTTAGAATATGGAACCATAATCTTTAATTTGAATTATACTGTATTTTAAATATGTTTTAAATGCAAGAAGTTAATTTGTATTGTTACAATATAATTTTTTTCTTGCCAGGAAAGCTTTGACAGCATTTTGGACGAGGAGAAATACAATGCATCTGTGGCTAGAGGTACTCTCCTTATTGATCTGCCTTGTTTATTATTTCTGTGTTAAGTATCCGCGTTTAACAATTTCTTTCTTGGACAATAACATGACTATTTTCAAATTAAAAAATAATCACATTTGCTTAACTTGAAATGTAATATTTCTAATACGCAACATGTATGTCATTGCATTATGATTCCTCACTGCTTCCTTATTTAAAAAAATGTTATTTTCACTTTGTTGTTAGAGGTTGTTGTTTTTTGTCATAGATTTCTGCAAGTTTGTTGTTAGATAAAGTACAAAGTAAAGCTTGGAGAATTGATGAGCACATAAAAATTAGACTAATGCTCTCACTGATGAGCTCAATATTTTTGTATGGCTGTGAGACTTTGACCATTACTGCGGATATCCAGTGCAGAATACATGCCATGAAAATTAAGTGCTTTAGAAGACTCTTAAATGTTACATATAAGGATTGTGTCATGATCATAGAAATATGACGAAAAATTTAAAATGCAATTGGGCCCTTTGATGATCTGTTCACAGCTATCAAAAGGCAAAAGATGGCTTGGTATTGGCACGTCACGAGGTCCATCGGAATTACAAATTCGATACTGCATGGTTCCATACCAGGAAACAGGACGGGGTCGTCCAAGGAAGAGATGGGCAGATAACATAACTGAGTGGTCAAACCTTCATCCCGGTGAGACACGACAGCCGGCAGCGGACAGAGAGAAATGGCATGGGATTGTGGGAGTGTCTTCAAGTGTGCCCTAACAACCTGATGGGTTACAGGATAAACTGAACTGAAACTGAACCGAGTGTAACATGCTGATCACACCTGTCTGCAATGTTGCTCTGTCTTTAAATCTGGTTTAGAGATTAATTCATGAAGAGCAAAACAGGGACTGTTGAGAGATCAAATTATAGTCAAAAAGGCGAGTGTTGAATTGTACAAGCACGAACATTTTGAGAATAAATATTGAAGTGAGTGTTTGTAATAATAGAGGAAATGATACATAAGGTATAATATGGCAAGATTGCTAATTGCAGTGGAAATTTACAAATTTGTTTTTTGAAACTTTTTATCATTAAACATATTTTAATGCTAACATTAATTTTTTTGTGTCATTATTTTCCAGGAGAACGCCGCTTGAGCCATCAAGCATTTAAGGGAGCCCTACTGATTTCATTGTACCATGATCAGCCACGGTTCAACCAGCCTTCGAAGCTTCTGGCCCTTCTTATGGATATTGATTCACTAATGACCAAGTGGAGATGTACGGCATTGTTGTCTATAATCTTTCTACAGTTAAATCTTTTAAGTTTTCACATTATTGTCTTATTAAATTATATTAGACTTGCCACTGGGGTCGGGTGGCTCGAGACGAGAGAGTGAGGATAAATAATAGCGCAGTTAATCCTTGCTGAAATTAATTATGCCATCATCGTCTACGATGGACGGCGGCCTTTGCCTTTTATATTATATTAATATCGGCTGGGATCAAGGTGCTGAGCAGCACATGAGCTGCAGTGTTCAGCGACCCATAGCTGACTGCTAGCGTCAGGGCCATAGAACCAAAGCTGCCAAGACCTTTCTACACCTGCACCTGGTGGTCCTGGATAACAGGCTGCAGCATGGCAGACTGGCTAAGGAGAAGGGATCAAAGAGGGAATGCTAACCCGGTACTCAAAAATAGCTTGCTGAAGTCGGATATGTTAGACCGAAAGGTGCAAATATCGCAGTCAAGCTGTAAACTACGACACAACGCATTCCGTTCTCTGGACTACATTCTGCTACTTAAGCCCTTTCAGGGCTTGTTAGCGGGAGATTGAAAATGAAAGAAGCCAAGCTATATCGGCTAAAGCCAAAACATGGGAAGATTATGGAGAAAGTTTATTCTGACTACTCAAGATCAATTAGAAAATTCTTGGTCAGTTATGGGTCAGTGACCCTGATGCAAGTAGCCAGCTATGAGTCGCTGGCTGCTGTCAGCTCTTTCACTGCTGCATCTTTGGCTCCACATAGTAAGATTGACTTGAAATTTCAATGGACAAATTCTGATTTTTGTGTGAAACCTGATCTTCTTGGAAATCCCCATATTTTCAAGTGTGTTGATATTATGTCTGTATGTTCTCAACACTGCTGGACATATGTATTAAGTTCAGGTCATGTAGGTTATCTTTTTCAACATTTTAGTATTATCTTTTATCTTTTATCATGGCATATTTGTAAAACTTTGTAAGGTTTCATCAACGCATTATTGTGTGTGAATTTCTTCTACAATTGTATAATAATTGACAACTGTGTTCCAAAATTTCTTTTCCATACCCCAAATAATTTATAAAACCTGGATGATTTTATGCTTACAGATAATCATGTGATGATGGTTCAGAGAATGATTGGAAGTAAAGTCGGCACTGGCGGATCTTCAGGCTACCAATATCTGCGTTCAACTGTTAGGTGAGAGAGCTATTTGATATAAATGTTATTCATTAGGCAAACAATAAAATATGTAAAAAAAACTGAAGAAAAAAACTAAAAGAAAAGTACAGACCCTCAATAATCACACTGTTTCCATGATATTAATATTGACAGTGCTGCCGAAGACGGATGTGTCGGACCAAAAAGTGAAAATATCGCAGTCAGGCTGTAAACTAGCAATACAACGCATTCCGTTCTCCGGACGACATCACACTACTTGCAAAGCCCTGTTCAGGGTTTAGTAGCGGGAGATTGAGAATGAATGCAGAAGAAGAATATTGAGAGTCAATAAATATGTTAGTATTCTACAAAGCAACGATTACTACTTCCTATAAACTTACTTCCTTAGTCAATCCTCTTCTAACCTGGGATGTAGAGTTGCTTCCTATAAATCATGTCTCAAAAGACAACTGAGGTTATATAAGAGATTAGCAACCTCATTATGTATATAAATTGCAGCAAAAACAACATCCCAAGACAAATTAAGTTTTGGGGTTCACATTTTCTGAAGTTTTTTTTTTATATAGATTGCCTTTATAAAATATACAAAATAAAACAGTCTCTGAAATATAAAATAAACATGTAATAAAACACAAAAATAGGCTCATCTATATAAGAAAATGATACACTAATAGTTAACTGCGAAGATAAAATTACACATAGCAATGCTATACATATAGATGTCAATAAACTTCAATGTCCAAAAAAGTGATAGAAACTTAGAAGGAGGGTTTAACTGAGGTTTGTAATGGTACTGTGAGATGAGTAACCCGCTTGCCCTAACGGTAAAGGTCAGTCCCATGGCAACAATTGCTGTCGGGGATAAAGATAACTCTTTATGTACTAAGCATCAGCCTATATGAGGTGGGGTGGGCTATTCTCTTCCTTGCTCTTCCTTTGTTAACTCAAATGTCAGGCACCAATTTACAGCTGGGTTGACTGAAGGAACTAACTATATGACATGGATTAACACCGGCCATGGTAAGGTGGTTTGTTAAGAGCAGCATAGATGACACCTAACAGGCTACGGGTCTACTTTGCTCTAGTGTTTGAGTCTATTAAGATGAACTGAACATCAATTAACAACCCTCCGTAAGCAAATGTCCCAACGAGTATTAATTTGCTCGAGCCTAGCCTGCTCAGCAGGAAACCCTTCTCCCAGCTACATCCAGCTCATACCAGAGCTGGGACCTGCACAGGAGCATCTGCCCCAGTAAAAGTACAAGTCAACTAAGAATTACAATTAAAGGAAGGTTGATCCAAATAATTGTATACATACCTCATTTATAGTAACTTAAAACAATTTTTATAGAGTTTTGTACATTTGGAAATATATAATTTTCTGTTATTTAAAGCACTATGTTTCTTTTGTAGCAACCCAAGCGTAATACAACTAGTGGTATTAATAAATTTTTCACTCTATTTCATGCCAATACCAATTAGCACGTATATCATTATTCTGTAATGAGTTAATCAAGTCTATTCTATTAATTTTTTACAATTTATTTGGTTTAACAGATTACACAATTAATTTAAGATTTGTAGAGTATATTTTAAAAGATTCTAAACTATTGAAACGATAAATAATGTTAAACCATCTATTTTGTAAACAGAATCTACTATTAATTTATAATTTATTTTTACAGTGCAATGTATATGCAGAATATATGCTATTAGATTACAATTTTATAACAAAATATTTGATCATCGCTAGCAGTAATTCCGTATAATAAGAAGCTAGTGTTAATAGTACATCCTTCACTAAACCACATATGACATATTTTAACATTGATACTTTATTTTACCTAGCGATCGCTACAAGGTTTTTCTAGACCTGTTCAACATGTCCACCTATCTGATACCTCGTGACTACATACCTCCACTATCACGATCTTTGACGAGGCAACTCAGTATCCTCATTCAAGAGAGTACGCCTCATGACTCTGATGAGAGTGATGAAGATATCAGAAATGATCTGGACCAACTCAGTACTGAAGACAAACTGAAATCTCAAACGTGATTGAAAAAAACACTGCTAAATTTGAACTTAAAACATATAGCAGCTATCTTAAAAAATATTAAAGTAAACAAAATCTTTATCCTAAACTTCTTTTAGATGTATTCTTCATTGCATATGTGTCTTTTGTATGCCAGCTTAGCATTCTATAGGTCATTATATTTTCTTGTCTGTCAGATTATCACATCTGCTTTAAGTATTCCTAAAACTTACTTCTTTTTCTTATGATATTTCTATTAAAAGCAACTATCTGTTTAAAAAAATACATTTTTAATACCACCCAAAAGCATCATTACCTTTTCTTTCTTGATTGTACTATAATTTAATCAGTCTATATTATGATATTTCTATTAAAAGCCCATGTAGCAACTATCTGTTTTAAAAAATACATTTTTAATACCACCCAAAAGCATCATTACCTTTTCTTTCTTGATTGTACTATAATTTAATCAGTCTATATTATGATATTTCTATTAAAAGCCCATGTAGCAACTATCTGTTTAAAAAAATACATTTTTAATACCACCCAAAAGCATCATTACCTTTTCTTTCTTGATTGTACTATAATTTAATCAGTCTATATTATGATATTTCTATTAAAAGCCCATGTAGCAACTATCTGTTTAAAAAAATACATTTTTAATACCACCCAAAAGCATCATTACCTTTTCTTTCTTGATTGTACTATAATTTAATCAGTCTATATTATGATATTTCTATTAAAAGCCCATGTAGCAACTATCTGTTTAAAAAAATACATTTTTAATACCACCCAAAAGCATCATTACTTTTTCTTTCTTGATTGTACTATAATTTAATCAGTCTATATTATGATATTTCTATTAAAAGCCCATGTAGCAACTATCTGTTTAAAAAAATACATTTTTAATACCACCCAAAAGCATCATTACCTTTTCTTTCTTGATTGTACTATAATTTAATCAGTCTATATTATGATATTTCTATTAAAAGCCCATGTAGCAACTATCTGTTTAAAAAAATACATTTTTAATACCACCCAAAAGCATCATTACCTTTTCTTTCTTGATTGTACTATAATTTAATCAGTCTATATTATGATATTTCTATTAAAAGCCCATGTAGCAACTATCTGTTTAAAAAAATACATTTTTAATACCACCCAAAAGCATCATTACCTTTTCTTTCTTGATTGTACTATAATTTAATCAGTCTATATTATGATATTTCTATTAAAAGCCCATGTAGCAACTATCTGTTTAAAAAAATACATTTTTAATACCACCCAAAAGCATCATTACCTTTTCTTTCTTGATTGTACTATAATTTAATCAGTCTATATTATGATATTTCTATTAAAAGCCCATGTAGCAACTATCTGTTTAAAAAAATACATTTTTAATACCACCCAAAAGCATCATTACTTTTTCTTTCTTGATTGTACTATAATTTAATCAGTCTATATTATGATATTTCTATTAAAAGCCCATGTAGCAACTATCTGTTTAAAAAAATACATTTTTAATACCACCCAAAAGCATCATTACCTTTTCTTTCTTGATTGTACTATAATTTAATCAGTCTATATTATGATATTTCTATTAAAAGCCCATGTAGCAACTATCTGTTTAAAAAAATACATTTTTAATACCACCCAAAAGCATCATTACCTTTTCTTTCTTGATTGTACTATAATTTAATCAGTCTATATTATGATATTTCTATTAAAAGCCCATGTAGCAACTATCTGTTTAAAAAAATACATTTTTAATACCACCCAAAAGCATCATTACCTTTTCTTTCTTGATTGTACTATAATTTAATCAGTCTATATTATGATATTTCTATTAAAAGCCCATGTAGCAACTATCTGTTTAAAAAAATACATTTTTAATACCACCCAAAAGCATCATTACCTTTTCTTTCTTGATTGTACTATAATTTAATCAGTCTATAATTGTCTGTAGACTCAGTATTTATGTTTTGGAGGCATTGATGGGTTATCCAAATTTATACAATCTTGTTTTATGTGTTAAATAAGAAAAAAAACATCTAATCATTCAAAGTTGTTGAAAAAAGCTGCATCAATAAAACCATTTTCAAGCAATTACGGGGATATATACGACAGAGATGAAAATTACCCTAATAATATTGCATTTTCCTTAATTGTCATTAACTATTTTTGAATCTTTTCAAAAATGTTTTTTTTAAACATTTTATAGATTGAAAAATGAAGAAAGATTTCACTTAAAATTTGCATAATAAGTATATTTAAAAAGGTTTAAAAAAGAAAAAAAGTTTCTGCTTTTTTTTAAAAACAATCTTTAGTGTCCTGTTTAAAAAAAAAATTTGCTGAGGATTTACACGATTGAGAAAAAAAAACCACTGTCCTTGTAATTTGTTTACAGTACAGGCTAGATTTGCATTTCAATACAGAAGGAAAAAAACTTTTGAGGTTTGAACTTGTATATCCTGTTAGGAGACCTTCTTCTACTTTTGCGTTCGTTCAGTTTTCTACTACCAAGCCCTGAATAGGGCTTTGCAAGTAGCAAGATGTAGTCCAGAGAATGGAATGTGTTGTGTCGTTAGTTTGACTGCGATATTTGCACCATTCAGTCTGACACATCCATCTTCCTCAGGTTAAGAGACCTGTTTCATAAGTAACTACTCTAAGATTTTGAAACTTTCTGACAAATCCATTTGTTTGCTGTTCAACAATATGTGTCACTCACTATTTTAAAATATATATACAATAATTTTCCATATTAAAGATTAATGAATTTTTTTCAATGTCATAATTTTTACTCGTAATCAATAATCTAGAAAGTAAATTAAAGGTAGTCCCCTGCCATCAGAGATTGGTCAGCCAAGGTCTTTGTGGATGACAAAGACAAGAATAGCACCACTGCCCCAATGAGAACATGTCGTAAGAGGGGACTAACTGTGTGACATGGTATAACACTAGCGGTGGTTAGGTGGTTTGTTAAGAACAGCATAGATGGTGCCTAAATGGCAACAGGTCTACTTTGTTCTAATGTTTTTTTTGGTTTTTTTTGCGTTCTTCTTATTTATCTATTCCTCAAGACGATGTGCGTTACACTGTGGTTTATATTTTGCGCCTATCGGCCCAGTGCATCCAACTTCAGCATGCATTTTATTTAAGGGTCTGCTTCCTCCTGCATTTTCTAAGGGTTTGCTTCCCCGGGGTAACGGCCTGTGCTGTAATGGGGATCGAACCCAGCACCTTCTGGTTGTGAGCCGTGCCACTTAACCACTAGGCCACGCCGTCCCCGTGGCATGATCTGTTTTCCTTCTTGATTCTCTGTCCTCTTTGACTAAAAATCAGTAACAGATTTTTAACTGGAAAGAATGTAGATTATTATGTCAAGGCTGCAAACCCAGTCCCTCTAGTGTAAGAGACAAAAAAACTTAGCTTAACTTAACTTAGCATTTTTATACTGGTTTAGAAGACTGTGCAGAGTCTGTATACAACCAGTTTCTTTTACATTCACTGGATTTAAAAATACCTATGCGCAGCCAATCTAGTCATGAATGTATTAATTGACCCTGCTTCCACTATTTCCTGTCACAATGCATTCCAGGCATTCATCACTCTCTGCCTATACAAATATTTCTAGGCATTTAATCCAGACCTTTCTTTAATTAATTTGTAGCTGTGTCCTCTTGTTCTTGTAGGTGGTTGTATTTTGAAAAACTTGTTATAATCTAATGTATCCTTTCCCTTGATTATCGTATAAACCTGTATTAAATCATTTGAAATTTTTCCCCTTTTTAGTCTCTTTAGGCTGGTTTTTCTGTCTTTCCTTATAACCATAATTCTGGAATCCCACTATCAGTTTTGTCGCTCTTCTTTGTATCCTTTCCAGCATGTTTATATCTCATCTACGATAAGAACTCCACACCTGTACACAGTAATTCAATCTAGGACTAATTAATGCCTTTTACTGTTTGACTATTACCACTTTGAATGAACGTATGAATTAGGGCCATTACTTTCACATGGTATTTCTTTATTGCTGTTTCCACAATATGCTTTTATCGCACTATGAAAAACTGCCATAACATTTGTTAAATAAAAATTCCACCCACGCCAGTGTTCCGTTTTACTGCAACCATTCTTATGTATGATTTATTAGAGTGAGATTCTAGACCCCTACAGATTGGAAAACCAGAAGGGTTAAAATACACTTTTACATGTGAACAGTAACATATATGGGTACCGGTTCAGTCCGGGAAGTAAAAGCGGCGAGGGAGAGGAGATGGCTACCGCCCTCATATAGCCGAGCCTTTAAAATGTGAGATCGCTAACACCTCACACCCCTACGGCAGTAATGCTATGGGATACTTTACTTTACTTATATATATATATATATATATATAACATGCAGACATGTGAACAGTAACACACACACATATATATATATATAACATGCAGACATGTGAACAGTAACAGCCATGTAAATAGTAACACAGAACCATGTGAACAGGACCAGACATGTAAACAGTAACAGACATGTGAACAATAACAGACATGTAAATAGTAACACACAACCATGTGAAAAGGACCAGACATGTGAACAGTAACAGACAGACACGTGAACAGACATACTTGTGAACAGTGATGGACATACATGTGAACAGTAACAGGTATGAAACAGACAGATATATGAATAGTAGCAGCTATGTAACCGACGAACATGCAGCAGACTGACATACATGCAGCAGACAGACATGTAACAGACAGACAAATGAATGATAACAGACATGTAGCAGACAGACATATAATGAACAGACATGTAGCAGACAAACATGTGACAGACATGTAACAGACAAACATGTAGCAGACAGACATGTAACAGAAAGACATGTAGCAGACAAACATGTAACATACATATGTGTAACAAACAGATATATGAATGCTAACAGACATGTAGCAGACACACACGCACTTTTTGCCGAAAATCTTTTGGAGATTAATTAAAAGAAAAATGTCTTTCACTTTCAGCAGAAAAGACATTTCAAATCTCCATAACATTTTATTTTTATTGAGAATATACGATGAACCTTTGAGCATGTTCACATATTTCCCTAATTTTTATAGTGAACAACGACTGATAGCAAACGACTTTCTTGAAATCAGTATAGCAAACGAAACGAAGAAACGGGCAAAGCGAGGGTTCATCCTTAAATATGTTCTTACACAGAAAGGAAATTAAAAACAAGGATATGACACCAATACTACAGATTGTTGGATCAGTTCCTGTCGGTTTTTGTGCCAGGATATCAAAAATTCCGTATGGACGAGTTAACAGTCAATGAACCATACCTCAGTGGTATGGTTGGCATCGTTGCGTAATGAGACGGCTGGCGTATTTCTAATTTTTCTCAATGCTTTCTGCAATATCGGTGTCTTGTGCCGCTTTGCACCTGGCAGAGCCAATCTCTCTCCAGGCAACGTGTCCCTCCCTATTGTAAATTTGTCTATGATCTCCCTGTTTACTCAAATATGGCGTCACAGGTTCACTCTGAAGGTTATGCCTTTCCGTATTCTTTTTCCGGCCTCGTTTTCATCTTGGCCGTTTGCTTTTAATCTTCTTCTTCTTCTTCTTTCGTTCGCTTTAAAATATTGTCTATATCTGCAATGTTGTCTCTTGTATAAACTTCACTGTCTTTTGTAGTTCACACACAGGTCCATAAAGTTTCTCTTCCAGTGTTGTTTCTATGGGCCAGTGAGATTTTCTCTGTATATCATATTCGGGGCAGTTTTGCAGTATGTGCTCTGCTGTCTGGGGCGCCTGTCCGCATGTACACATGGCCGAGTTGCCAATCTTAATTTTTGTGTACATGTGGCTGCGGAGTCGGTTGTGTCCTGTTCTAAGGCGCAACACAACAGTTTGCTCTTCTCTGTTCATGTTATGGTAATCGTCTGGTGTTACTGTTGGTGGCTTTCTGATTGATTTGATCATCCTTATCTTCTGTTGGTATGTAACTGGCACATCTGGTTGCTCGTCTGCAGCACCCTCCTTTGCCAGTCGATCTGCTCTCTCGTTTCCTGGTATTCCACAATGAGAAGGTATCCACTGCATGACAATCTTGCGCTGGTTGCTCAGTTCAGACAGTAGAGCCTGTAGATCTGGCAGTTTCTCAAATTTAAGTGCTTGGAGTGCTGATTGTGCATCTGTAAGAAATACTACAGGTTGTGGACCGACATTGGTGTTCAACAGTTTCTCAGTTGCCACCTTGAATGCCTGTATTTCTGCATCATATATATGACAGAATTTCCCAGTTGGTACTCTGACTGTATCCCTAATGTTGTTTGGGTATTCTATGTACACTCCCGCTCCACCATTCTTTACTGCATTCTGTGCTGACCCATCTGTGTATACTCTGATCCAGAGGTCTTGTGGGTATTCTTCATCCAGGAAATTGAGGATCACTATCCTACGTTGCACACTGTTCTGTCCATCCTTGTCTAATATTCCTTTCACTTTTGTTTGAATGCATACTGAAAGTCCGTGCTCCTCTCTCCAAGGGGTTTGTTCTGGCACAGACTTTAGGGGGATGTCAACTTCAGGTAGATCCATATTTTGCCTGCGAAGTCGTTTTGCCTGATGCATAAAACTACTTCTTTTCAGTCTTCCCATTGCTAAATTTTGAAATCTGTCTTTCATTGGATGGCTCGGCATGCAGTGGAACTTTTCTGCCTGTGTTAATACCTTTGTGTCTCTGCGCTCTCTTAGTGCTTGTATCCTTCCCATTTTCTCCATCTCCACAATAGGTGTTGATTTCATTGTTCCTGTAATGACCCTAAGTGCCTGATTTTGCACCTTATCCACCTCTTTTAGGGTAGTGTTTGCTGCGGGGCACCACGCTGCTGACCCATATTCCAGATGTGGCCGTATACCTTGTTGGTAAACTTTGTTAAGTATTTTTCCATTAGCACCCTATGTGGTTCCACTTAATTTTCTCAGGATGGCTAACTTCCTCCTGGCTTTTTTGGCTGCCTTGTTGACGTGTTCCCTCCATGTCAACCTATCATCAAATGTAACTCCAAGATAGGTGGGTTGTTTATCTTGATAACTCCAGCTTTTTGTTTTGGGGAGAGGGTGAAAAGCGAAGTGCTACATTTTTCGGTGTTAATGTTTACACACCATCTGTTTGTCCATGAGGTCAAGGCATCAATAGCTCTTTGCAGCATTCTGGTGGCCACTGTTGCTTGCTCATTTACACACCATATTACCAAGTCATCTGCATACATTGCAACTTTTTGTTCCTTGTGGTAGCTCAGCAATCAAGTCATTGATGAAGACTATGAAAAGTGTAGGGGAAAGAACTCCTCCCTGAGGCACACCATGACGCAGTAGAATTTTCTTACTTTTGAGACCATCTAGCTCTTCTGTTATGTAAGTATGCTTTTATCCATTTGTACATCCTACCCATCACTCCATTATTTCTCAGTTTCTTTAAAAGTCCTTCTTTCCAAACCTTATCAAAAGCTTTCCTTAAGTCTATCCATGCTGCTAATACTAATTTCTTGTCCTGGAATGCGTCCTCGATCTCTTGTGAGAGGTATGTTGCTTGGTCTTCAGTGGAGTTGCATTTCCTAAATCCTGCCTGTTGTGGCACAAGAAGGTTTTGGCTCTCAAGATACCACTGGAGCCTTAGGTTGATGATACGTTCCATTGTTTTACATATGCAGCTTGTGAGGCTTATTGGTCTATAACTGGATGCCATGGAACCGTCTTTCCCTGGTTTTGAGAGTGGTATCATGATTGCTTCTCTCCAGGTCTGTGGGACTGTACCTGATGTCCAACAAATGTTGAAGATCTGAAGCAGCTTTGTTTTTGCTGCTGTTCCCAAGTTCTTGATCATCTCATTGGACACTCCGTCTGTTTTTGGCGACTTTCTCATTTTCAGTTTGGATATTGCAAACTCCAGTTCTTTGTATGTGATTGGTGTCTCCATAACTTCGGGCATGGCACCATCTCGCTCTGTATTTTGTCGTTCCTCACGAACACTTTGTTGTTTCTCTCTGTCTACTTCAATGTTGCTGTTGTTTCTCTCTGTCTACTTCAATGTTGCTGTTGTTTCTCTCTGTCTACTTCAATGTTGCTATCTTTTGCAAAAGAGTCCGCAAAGTAATCAGCGGCTTGTTTGCCTGTGAGGATGTTTCCATCTTTGTTTAATGTAATTTTTGTGTTTCTCTGTGCACCCTCATCATTAAGTTGTTTTACCAACTTCCACAGTTTCCTGGTATCCTTTTCAAAGTTCAGAGACTCTGTTTTCTCCCTCCGACTTCTTCTTCTAGCCTGCAACTTTTCCCTTTGAAATTTGGCCTTAGCATGTTGATATTTTTTGTGGTGTTCTTGACATGGACTAATCTCTGCTTGCTTTCTAGATTTTTCTACCTCGTTTTGCAGTTGTTCTAATTCCCTATTCCAGTATGGCCTATATTGTTTGCGGGCCCCTCTAGGTATTGTTTCATGGGCAGCCTGTAGTATGCATCTGCTGAAATTATCGACTACCTTATTTATGTCTTCATCTGTTGTTAGATTTCTAGTCAGCACACTAGACCGATGCTGGTACATTGACCAGTCTGCCTTCCTGTAATTCCACCGAGGCAGGGTACTACTTTCCTTGAAATATTCATTTTCAATAGTTAGAAATACTGGTCTGTGGTCACTACCTCCAAGTTGTTTCCCTACAATGCGTGTAATGTTCCATTCCATGCATGGTGAGTGGAATGCCAAATCTGGTGTAGAAGTGGTGTGCCATGATCTCGAGTAGAAGGTCGGTGGGTCTGTTGGCTGGTTAATCAGGATAAGTCCATTGTCATCCTGCCAGTTTTCTAACTCCTCACCCCTCCTATCCATTTGATCATAGCCCCAGCTCTGTGAGTGGCTATTGAAGTCTCCACACACAATCAGTCTTTCCTTTGTTAGGACCGTGTCTAGTCCCAGCTCTGTGAGTGGCTATTGAAGTCTCCACACACAATCAGTCTTTCCTTTGTTGGGACCGTGTCTAGCCCCAGCTCTGTGAGTGGCTATTGAAGTCTCCACACACAATCAGTCTTTCCTTTGTTGGGACCGTGTCTAGCCCCAGCTCTGTGAGTGGCTATTGAAGTCTCCACACACAATCAGTCTTTCCTTTGTTGGGACCGTGTCTAGCCCCAGCTCTGTGAGTGGCTATTGAAGTCTCCACACACAATCAGTCTTTTCTTTGTTGGGACCGTGTCTAGCCCCAGCTCTGTGAGTGGCTATTGAAGTCTCCACACACAATCAGTCTTTCCTTTGTTGCAATCGTATCCAGTGCCAGTGGACGATCACTCGGACATTAATAATTTAGAAGTTGGAATTCTGTACTTTCTGTCTTGAGATGCATCATCTGGTATTCTGCCCCCTCCATATATACTTCCTGCTGATAAGCATTGATGCTATTTCTCACAAGTGTCAGAATTCCACCCTTCTTCCTGTCTTGTCGGTCAGACCTATAGCACTGGTATCCTCTAATTTTGAAGGCTATATCTTTATTGAGATGCGTTTCTTGCAGGCAACATACATTTACTTGCTCTTCATATAGAATATTCTCAAGCTCTAATTTTTTACTATAGCCATCTCTTTTGCTGTTGACGCCTTCAGCATTCCAGTGCATTATTTTAAGTGTTCTTTTATTTGTTTTGGGCTTTGTTTAGCCAGTAGCTCTATTCTCGTGCCTCCTGACTCCACTAGGCATCCGAGAAGGACCTCCAGTAATAAAGTTTGGGCCCTTTCGAGACGGGGGACCCGGCACTGTACCTGCCTGGTTGTCCACCATAGGCAGAGCGCCATAACGTTTTGCAGGTATAGGCATACTCTCATGTTGCGTATTTGCGTGGCATCCTGATTTCTGTGGTGCGCCTTTTGGCTGGTTGCCTCCGTCTTCGGCACCTTAACGTTGCTTGGGCAGACTGTGGTTTTGCTCGAAAGAATGTGTGATGATGATGATATGAACTTATAGACCCATTTTTCAAGTATCCCTGAAGAGAGGCAGTCCAGTGTGTCTGTGTCCCAGGATCGTCACGTCCTGCCAGAAACGTAGCATATACATGTGAGTGGGGTATCTCCTTACTCCCCTTTAGTATTCTTGGCTCCTCTGCAGTGATGGTACGCCTGGCATTCCCCGCCACCTGGGAGGTTGTCACAAAGGGGCAGAGGTGCAATGTCCTCTGGCCTGCATCTCTTCTGCGTCCATTGGGATGACTGATAGAAGACAAAAGTAAAGAACGAGGCAAGAATGCATTTAACCCATGAAGGGGGGGGGGGGTGGATTGGTTTAGCCCAGAGCGTGTACCACTCGCCGGTGGGTTCTGCAGCTCCACCTAAAGGGCTCCACCTGCTCCTCGGCCTCTTAGTCTGGCCCCTCTCCAAGGACCTGTCCGGCTTGGGTGACCCTAACAGGAGTAAAACTCCCGCCGGCATAGCCCCCTGGATCACTGGGATACGCAAGCTCTCCAACCCCGTCAAGGTAGGCCTACATTTGGAGAGTTGCTTTTAATCGCTCTGGTGTATTCTGTGTTCGACTTTATCCTATAATATGTCGATTGAAATACATCTCGGCGCTTTGACGGGTATAAGTCCAATTAGAAAAACGCAGATAAAACACGTTACCCAAGAGAAATCTGTAACATTGCAACTGTAGAACCAAAGATCCCAGAAAAACACGTTTTAAGAGCAAATCAGATCAGCTGCATGTTGGCGCTCGACCCGGAAGAACATGCATATAACAGTCCTGTTGTTTGAAAACGTTTTTTCATAAATATATTAAGTGTGTTGCCGGGACCCGAACAGGGAAACAAAGAATATTAACACCGTAACCTCCTAGTTGTAGTTTCATACCATCTGAGGGCGCTGAATGTGATTCTCCTACTACAAATGAGAGAAACGGTACTTGCGTCTTAATTCACCTCAATCAAAAGAAATATATATTTTTAGCACCGAATTTTAAATAGTGACATCACAGAACAGACTATTTTTTTTAACTGTTGAAGATGTCAACATTTTACGAGAATTTCTGCTGTCGCTTATTCGTGCGTCTTAGCAATGCATTTCTTGAATTTGTCAACGTTGGTCCATGATAAGGAGAGTAGTATCCAGTTTCTGGGATCTGTCAACGTTGGTCCATGATAAGGAGAGTAGTATCCAGTTTCTGGGATCTGTCAACATTGGTCCATGATAAGGAGAGTAGTATCCAGTTTCTGGGATCTGTCAACGTTGGTCCATGATAAGGAGAGTAGTATCCAGTTTCTGGGATATGTCAACGTTGGTCCATGATAAGGAGAGTAGCATCCAGTTTCTGGAATCTGTCAACATTGGTCCATGATAAGGAGAGTAGTATCCAGTTTCTGGGATCTGTCAACGTTGGTCCATGATAAGGAGAGTAGTATCCAGTTTCTGGGATCTGTCAACGTTGGTCCATGATAAGGAGAGTAGTATCCAGTTTCTGGGATCTGTCAACGTTGGTCCATGATAAGGAGAGTAGTATCCAGTTTCTGGGATCTGTCAACGTTGGTCCACGTTAAGAAGAGTAGTATCCAGTTTCTGGGATCTGTCAACGTTGGTCCATGATAAGGAGAGTAGTATCCAGTTTCTGGGATCTGTCAACGTTGGTCCATGATAAGGAGAGTAGTATCCAGTTTCTGGGATCTGTCAACGTTGGTCCACGATAAGAAGAGTAGTATCCAGTTTCTGGGATCTGTCAACGTTGGTCCATGATAAGGAGAGTAGTATCCAGTTTCTGGGATCTGTCGACGTTGGTCCACGATAAGGAGAGTAGTATCCAGTTTCTGGGATCTGTCAACGTTGGTCCATGATAAGGAGAGTAGTATCCAGTTTCTGGGATCTGTCGACGTTGGTCCATGATAAGGAGAGTAGTATCCAGTTTCTGGGATCTGTCAACGTTGGTCCATGATAAGGAGAGTAGTATCCAGTTTCTGGGATCTGTCAACGTTGGTCCACGATAAGAAGAGTAGTATCCAGTTTCTGGGATCTGTCAACGTTGGTCCATGATAAGGAGAGTAGTATCCAGTTTCTGGGATCTGTCGACGTTGGTCCACGATAAGGAGAGTAGTATCCAGTTTCTGGGATCTGTCAACGTTGGTCCATGATAAGGAGAGTAGTATCCAGTTTCTGGGATCTGTCGACGTTGGTCCATAATAAGGAGAGTAGTATCCAGTTTCTGGGATCTGTCAACGTTGGTCCATGATAAGGAGAGTAGTATCCAGTTTCTGGGATCTGTCAACGTTGGTCCATGATAAGGAGAGTAGTATCCAGTTTCTGGGATCTGTCAACGTTGGTCCATGATAAGGAGAGTAGTATCCAGTTTCTACAGCAGCATGGCATTATCCATGCTGTCAGATGATGTAATAACAACCATGTTATCTAACCCTAACCTTGACCATAAACCTAACTCTTCGCAAAACTGAATATAACCCTCTTTTCTACACTTCTGTCTTGATCTAAGGCTTATTATTTATTTTAAATAAAAATTAATCGATCAGTCCTTCCTTTAACGCGGTAATGGAATGTCCCATGACATATGATGGGAACCCAGGAAACTCTGTTTAGGGTGAATTGAGACACAATGTCGGAAAAACTCTGAGACAGACCTACACGAAATGGAAATATTTCTGGAAAATACACAAAAGAATACAAAGAATGTCACAGAAAGTGATATTGCTGCAAAGCCTGCAAAAGAAATTGACTAGGAGGTTACAGTGTTAATATTCTTTGTTTCCCTGTTCGGGTCCCGGCAACACACTTAATACATTTGTGAAAAAACGTTTTCAAAGATGTCAAATCCTGATAAAACGCAAACTAGGCCGATCAACTTTCAATGGATAACCGTCTGACCGCTACTGTCCCCTTAATCTAGCTAACAGTTCTAACATGAATATGGAAAGAAATGTAATTAAATAACTACGACGCTTGTGAAAATGCACATCTGTTCTGGATTTGTATCTAATTAACACTAGATTCTAGATAATTTCAGGCTCCGGCAAAGGAGGTCATAAGGTCGTGCCTGAAAACTCAAGCACTCCAGATTTCGGTGACCCTCATCGGTATGTTAGCTTTCGGCCATTCTTCCCTGCCAGCTCATGGCCGTCGCCAGCCCCTACTATAAACAACCATCTAGACGGCAGTTTGCAATTTAGTTGAAGAATAACTCTCCCCATATCCGGGTTTATTTCTAGGATTTCGAAAACGAGAATAGTTTCTGCAGTAGCCCAAGCATTCCCAAACTGATAACCGCTGACCCCCGAGGGCCCGCGATGTTTGAGTAGTCGGGTGATCAAAGCTTCTTTCGGATAATTTACCTGGTTCAATCTCCGATCTCGACAAGCTTTAGTTGACCCAGCTGTTAAAGTGCACCTGATTTACAGTTAAGGAAGACACGACAGGAAACTCCACCCAACCTATAAAAATGCTGACGCCTGGTAAAATATAATCTGTAACACTGAATCCTCTAAGGCAGGGTCTGATATGATTCGCTTTCAACATTCTTACTCACATTATATCTTCTTCTTCTTCATCGTACGCAGTCAGACAGTAACCATTATTTTTTCGAAAAAAGCAGCTGTCATCCTGAGGCTGTCGACACTGCCATAGAGCTTGTCTAGTGTTGCCACTGGTGATGGCCACATCTGCTTTCTCTGATCCTCGTATGTCGGGCAGTTTTGCAGCAAATACTCAGCGGTCATTTTCCCGGTACCACATGGGCATTCGTCGGTGCCACCTATCTTCAATTTGTTGAATAGGTGGTACCCCAGTCTATTGTGGCCAGTGCGAAGTCTGAAGACCACGACCTGCTCTCTTCTGTTCAACTGGTAATAGGCGTCGTTTTTGATGTAGCCAGTATGTTCGGTTTCCCATTTGGTCATGTATCTAGCTCTAATAAACCGTTTTGACTCTTCGTATGTCATACTAGTATCTGGTTGTGGTAGTTTTGCACCTTCTTTTGCCAGTCTGTCTGCTTCCTCGTTGCCTTGGATGTTGCAGTGAGATGGAACCTACTGCACCACTACCCTTTTTGGTGCGGCCTGCTGGCATAGTTGACAGAGTACTGCTCTTAATCATTAAGTTCAGTATTTTTCTGGCTTTTTAGTGCTGTGACTACGGCCAGAGCATCTGTAAGCAGGACTATGTGGCTTTCATTCCTTTTACCTGTCACTATTTCTTCCACTGCCGCCCTCAGTGCCTCTGCCTCCGCTCTGAAATTACTTGTGTTTTTTCCAGTAGCGAATGACAGTGTTATTTTTCTGCCATTTGGTAGGTTCAGAAATGCTCCTGCACCTCCGTTCTGTGTTGTATTTGTTACGGAACCGTCGGTGTATGCATGGGTCCAGTCCATGCTTGGGTAGTTTTCCGTTATGTAACTCAGGTAGTATCTCTTCTTTCTTTTTCAGACTGGCAGTTTTTTTTCTTCCAATACCTGGTATATTTTCTACCACCTCTGGAAGTATATGCTGCCTCCAGGTAGGTTTTCGTACAGTAGGGATGGGCTTTGGTGTTAGTGCGTTCATGGGGTCTTCGCGCATCTTTGCTTTGGCTATTTCTGCAAAGTTTCTCCGCTTTAGTTTCCCATTTCCGAAATTGTTTAGTCTCTGGTGCATTGGATGGTCAGTCAGTCTTCTGAGTTTTACTGATTGCAGCTGGGCTCTGCAGTCTCTTCTGTCGGTCATGGATTGCAGTTTTGTAATCTTTTCAAGTTCTACAAATGGCGTTGACTTCATGCCTGCTGTTATAACTCTCATGGCTTGGTTTTGGAGTTTGCTAACTTTATCGAAGTTCGCCTTTGCTGCTGTTGTCTATGCCGCAATGCCATACTCGAGAACTGGTCTCAATCTTTTAGTGTACAGTTTCTTTAGTTTGCTCTCGTCTGCTCCCCAGCTTGTGCCAGCAAGTTACCTCATGATTGCCATTCTTTCTCTGGCTCTCATTCGGTTTCTTTCGATCTGACTTTTCCATTTCATGCGCCGATCAAATGTGACTCCAAGGCAGTTTGGGTTGTAGTTTGGCTGCAGGTATTTGCCGTTTAGACTTAATTTGGTGTTTTGGGGTTTGATTGATAGCGAGAATATTGTACATGTGATTTTTTCCCTCGTTTATTTTGACCAGCCATGAGTTCGCCCACTCTTCCAGCGATGTTAGGGCCTGCTGCATCCGATTTCTTGCTATGGTGAGATTCTTTTCAGAGGTCCACATAGCCAGATCGTCTGCAAACATTGAGCTGTGGACTCTTGTTGGTATATTCTCTGTAATGTCATTTATATACACCAGGAAGAGTGTGGGTGACAGTACTCCTCCTTAGGGTACTCCCTGCTCAAGTGTCAACTTTTTGCTCATCTGCCCTTGTACTGGAACTCTGGCCGTTCTGTTTTTGAGGTAGTGGTTGATCCACTTGTACATTTTCCCACACACTTAATTTCTTCTTAGCTTGACTCTAAGTCCATCTTTCCAGACTTTGTCAAATGCCTTTTCCAGGTCCACCCAAACCGCTACTGTGTGTTTCTGTTCCTGGTAGGCATCTTCTATTTCCTGGGCTATGAGGATGACCTGGTCCTCAGTGGATCTGTGATGTCTAAAGTCTGCTTGCTGAGGAATTAGTATGCGTTTTTCTTCCAGATGCCACATCAGTCTGGTGTTTATCATACGTTCCATCAGTTTGCCGACACAGCTCAGTAGGCTGATAGGCCTGTATCCATTTGGGTCTGTTTTGTCCCTTCCTTTCTTTGGTACTGGTACAAGTACTGCGTCTTTCCATGCCTGGGGTACAATACCCCTTTTCCAGCTTTGGTTCAGGACCGATAGCAGTTTCCTCTTTGCTGTTTGGCCCAGACCCATCAGCATTTCATTTGTTATTCCGTCTTTTCCGGGAGATTTCCTTTTCTTTAATGTTCTCATGGCCTCTTCTATCTCATTCATTGTTAATTTTGCCATCATATGCTCTTCTGGTGCCATATTGATGTTGTCGTGCCCCTTTTGCTCTTCGCTATTGTCGGTATGCCTATCTGCAGGGACATCTTTGTGGTTCACTCTGGCATAGTGTTCAACAAAGGCGTTTGCGGCTTTTTTTCCAGTGAGCAAGTTTTCGCCCTGCTTGATGGTAATTTGTTTGTTTGACGGAGTTTCGTCATTCATGGCTCTGACTAACTTCCATAGTTTGTTCCCTTCTTTGTCTAAGTTGAGGCTTTCTGTTTTGTTTTTCCATCTTTCTCTTGCTGTTTGGTTTAGAGTGTATTTGTATTTCCCCGTGGCGGCTTTGAGGGCGATGTTTGCCTCCATAGATTGTTCTCGCTCTGCCATGTTCCTAGCATTTGTGACTGCGTCTTCCGCTTTCTGCAACTCATCATTCCAATAGGGCTTGTAATTTTTCCTTGCCCGTCTTGGGATGGTTTTAGTGGCAGCTTGCATTATTGCTTTGCTTAGGCTTTCTACCATGGGCTTCATTTTGTTGTTCCGTGTGTTGATGGTTTCACACAGCCCATCTGTCAGGCTTGCAAATCTGTCCCAGTCGGCTCGTTTCTAATTCCAACGTGGGAGCAGTTTTGTTTCCTGTGGGCCTACTTCCATATCAATTTCTAGCCTAATTAGCCTGTGGTCGCTACCTGCCAATTGGTTTAGCACCTGGCGGTCTATTTGATGGTGAATGTCCACTGTGGAGAAGGCCAAATCTGGAGTCGAGGTGGTATGCCATGTTCTAGAATAGAAGCTAGGGCTACCTTCGGCCTATTGATTAGATGGAGATTTGTGTCAATCTCCCAATCTTCCACTTCGTCACCTCTGCTGTCTGTGTCCGAGTATCCCCATCTCTCCGAGTGGCTGCTGGTCTCCAGCTACTATGCAGATGGAGTCTTTGACTTCCATACTCGAGAGCGATATGTCTTTATTTGGTGCTCCGTACAGGTTGAAGATGCGGATCTTCGTCTCTTGAGCCATTATGTCAACTCCTACAATTTCTGCTTGTCCGGTGACTTACATTATATGACTTCTGTCGATCCCTTCCGGTATATAAAGTGTTTCTCACTCTTCTATTCCTGTGTCACAGGACACGACAAACTACAATCGCCATGGCGCCTAGAAATATTGCTCTGACGCCTAAAGTGTCATGATCAGTGTATTGTTATTGTTCCGAATGCCCACAATGAGTAGGTTACTCTTATGTGCGCCCTTAAAAGGGCATTAAGCGATGGGTTGCAGTAGCTTTCCTCACATCTCGAGCGTGCTGGTGAAGGTGGACCGGGGTGCTCCAGGCGGATGTACTATGCTTGGATTCATCTGCGTGTCGCTCACCACTACGGAAATCACGTCGAACCTCACCTTGTTAGCCAGACTGTTGTCCTCGACAACATCCCGTTTACGACTAACGAGGAGGTCAGGTGAGGGTCCTGGCCAGTATATTTCTCCTGGCCCTGGCTAACATTGTCTGATCAGTGTGTTTTGCCTGACCAGATGTTAGCTTCATTGTCCCATAATCAGTGTAGTATTTACTGGCACAATTTCTACCATCACGTATATCCACCCACCCCCTCCCCCACCAGCCTCAGTTTTAAGGAACAAAATATAATTTTTTTCCCGCGAAACTTCCTCTACTTCTGCCGACTTTCAACGTCATGATGAAACTCTGCAGCGAAGGTAAAACGCAAATAAGGGACATCAGAAAGAGGTACGTATTAATTTTAAATTAACTGAAATTTGCACATTTAGAATTAATATTTTCAAGCATAATTCACCCGTGCTATCCTTGTTGCACAATCAAAGGAGGAACTTTTCATCTAGCATCATGCCTGACTCCTACATTTGTTGATTGGCTGATAGACCGTAAACATGTATCCTTCCTTGCTGTATCATAAATGCTGTTATCTCTAGAGATTTCTTTCACACCAAGATGTCTTCTCAATCCTAAGCCGGTTTTTGGCTGCGTGAATACTGTGCAAACCTTCTTCTTCGTACGCTGTCAGACGTCAACTTGAATTTGTTCGAAGAAAGCAGCTGTCATCCTGAGGCTGTCGACACTGCCATAGAGCTTGTCTAGTGTTGGCACTGGTGATGGCCACATGTGCTTTCTCTGGTCCTCGTATGTCGGGAAATTTTGCAGCAGATGTTCAGCGGTCATTTTCCCTGTACCACAGGTGCATTCATCAGTAGCACATATCTTCAGTTTATTGAATAGATGGTACCTCAGTCTGTTGTGGGCTGTGCGGAGTCTGAAGACCACGGCCTGCTCTCTTATTTTTAACTGGTAATAGGCATAATTTTTGTGTGTAGCCAGTATGTTCTGTTTCCCATTTGGCCATGTAACTGGCCCTAATAAACCTTTTGGACTCTTCGTAGGTCAAACTAGAATCTGGTTGTGGTAACCTTGCACCTTCTTTTGCCAGTCTGTCTGCCTCCTCGTTGCCTTGAATGTTACAATGGGAGGGAACCCACTGTATCACTACTCTTTTGGGTGTGGACTGCTGGCATAGTTGACAGCTTTTCAATCCCAGGCGTTGGAGAAACTTCTACCTTCTAGGATTTGGCAGCAATGGTGGGCGCCTCTAAAGACATTCTCTCAGTGATGCAGTGAGCATATTCTCAAATAAATAACGCATAAGGCCTTTCCCAAATCTATTAGGCCAATATGTTTACATAAATGTACAATTCGTGAAAACGCCAACAATGTTTCAGGTAAGAGAGATCAAGACAAAGTCGTCTTGTTTTTTGGTCGCTCCATTTATTCAAACATTGGCCCACATTGCATTTTGCTTAACATGATCAGATTTTAGGAAATCTTAAGTCTGCATTGTCCCGTTCTGAGTCTGAAGATCTTTGTCAATTTCTGCCAAGTTTGTCTATGCTGTCATTTTCTGGCTTGTATTCTTTGTGCTGGTCTCTCCATTCCGTCCTCGTGGATCGTTTGATGGGTGTCTTTGCGTCTTTATAGCTCCGTGGACGGCGAGTCTGCGTACCACATCTTTCAGCTTTTTCTAACTAATCTACTTTCTCGTTTCCAAGGATCCCCCCGAAAGGACTGAATCCACTACAGTACTAGGTCTGTTCTTTGGGACTGCAATCCGATGTATTTTATTTCGTGAGACATTCTATCTTGTTTGAGGCTTGATAGGGCTTAGAGTACTCTACTATTATAATGTTAGAATGTATGCTTGCATCCATATCGGTTGCTGAAAGCAAATAGTTGGGTAGTTGTAACACTGGGACTGTGGCTAGTTGGGTAGTTGTAACACTGGGACTGTGGCTAGTTGGGTAGTTGTAACACTGGGACTGTGGCTAGTTGGGTAGTTGTAACACTGGGACTGTGGCTAGTTGGGTAGTTGTAACACTGGGACTGTGGCTAGTTGGGTAATTGTAACACTGGGACTGTGGCTAGTTGGGTAGTTGTAACACTGGGACTGTGGCTAGTTGGGTAGTTGTAACACTGGGACTGTGGCTAGTTGGGTAGTTGTAACACTGGGACTGTGGCTAGTTGGGTAGTTGTAACACTGGGACTGTGGCTAGTTGGGTAGTTGTAACACTGGGACTGTGGCTAGTTGGGTAGTTGTAACACTGGGACTGTGGCTAGTTGGGTAGTTGTAACACTGGGACTGTGGCTAGACTATTGGACCATCAGTTGTTCTTCATGACGGTAGACTGTTTTAGGACTTTGTTATATTTTTTATTCCGTGGCGAAGTGTTTAAGCCGTCGGCCTCGTAGTCATGTGGTGGGGGTTCGACTCCGGACTCCGCCGTCTTTTTCATGAGTGCTTGATGCGGAGTCCCCATATATATATATATATATACATGGACAGTTACAACTGACCTTCAACGAAGGTTACAGGCCTTGAAGATGAGATGTTTCCGAAGACTTTTAAACGTCACGTACAAAGATCGAGCTACAAATGAGGAAATACGAAATAGAATTACAAAAGCAATAGGGCCGTTTGAAGACCTCTTGACAACTGTCAAAAGAAGGAAACTCGCTTGGTACGGTTACATATCGAGATCAAATGGTCTTCCAAATACCATCCGCCACGGAAAGGTGCAAGGCAGACGACGAAGAGGCCGTCCCAAAAAGAAATGGGAGGACAACATAAAAGAATGGACCAATCTCCGACCAGAAGAGGCACAGGCAGCGGCCGTTGACTGAGAAGCGTGACGTGGTGTTGTGATGATGTCTTCATGTGTGCCCCAACGACCTCACCGGTTATGGGATGACCTAACCTGACCTGATATACACTCGTATACACACACACACAGAACGAAAATACATTTATCAATAACAAGAGCTCTTCGTGTATTTTATCGGTCACATTCATACTCAAAAGCTCACATAGCGTACAGGTAACTTGGTTTAATATTATAAACACACACGAAGTCAACATTTGTTGTCAAGTCTAATCGCTGAAGATTACAGAAAGCGCATTGTTGAGAACATATCTTGTGCAATACCACAACTACCGAATCAATCCATGTGCGTATCACATCTAGCGGGTTAGGATACGTCTTTACAGCCATACGTATCACATCTAGCGGGTTAAGATACGTCTTTATAGCCATACGTATCACATCTAGCGGGTTAGGATACGTCTTTACAGCCATACGTCTCCCATCTAGCGGGTTAAGATACGTCTTTACAGCGATACGAAATCAAATATCACAACACGTGTCCAAAGCACGCGACAAGATGGATAAACGTATCCTTGCAGTGTTCTACCGAGAGGCAAAACCCATCATGCACAATCAGTACAATTCAAAATGGAAGAAATACATGGAAGTTAGTAATAGACCTGACCCAATTCACCAGCTCCACAGACACTAACAAACCACCATCTATCGTATGCGAACACGCCACTGCAGACTATTGGGTCACCCACATCGGCTCAAGATATCACACACAAGTGACTGCCCATGTGGAACAGTAGTCCAGATCACTGAACACATCCTACAGAACGGCCCATTACACATAAACCTACAATGCCAAACCTGAACCAGAGAGAGCCGAGGGGACGCAGTAGCTGTGGGGCTGACACCCGGATCTGGAGAGGACTGTGGACTTTGTCCTAGCCACAAGACTACAGATTTAGCGTGACAAAAAGCCTGAACGAAGAAGAAAACAACACAAGTCTGTTGTGGGTCGCCGTCTTCGTTTGCGAAGGACAACAATTATTATTAGAAATGTACATTAGATAAGAAGATGGATAATACACAAACACAAAATTAAAAACAAATCTTCTTGCTCATAATTTCACCTATCAATTTGATTTTTATATTTTCAACATCAGCAGCATCGTTATCAATCTCCAATCTGGTTCCCGGTGGCGACAACATCCTCTACATCTGTTCCTATTCCGAGCCTTCTTGAGGTCCGCCCACGCGACACCAGTTGGACTGTTCTTCACTAGTCTCCCATTGGCCTCCACACTAGTCTCTTTCTCTGATTGTTTCACTCCAGCGCATGTCTAGCAATATTTTTCTAAGGATGTATTATACTAATCTTCATTTTTCTCCAGTTTTCTCGCTGATTAGGTACTTAATGGTCTTAGCCATTGACCTGTGTTTGCCATTTCCTCTTAACATCTCATACGACGTTCAAGTTGAAGGCAGCTATTATATTTTCACAAGCGATGGTAAACGTTCGGTATCGTACGTCATTGTCGCTCACCATTTTATGCCTAAGCGAAGTTATCGGTTATGTAATCGTATACCATCTTACATAAACTGGCAACCGGAGAATACCCACTTGGAGGTCATGGCCCAATTCTGTCCTGCCCAAGCTAGCCGCGTAAAGTGTCAAGTAACTAATGGGCTGAAATACTTGGTTGAAGATCAGATAAAAGAGAGGACATATTCATTTTGTATCGTGTTGCATTACTCTGGATATAGTTTCTTGTCACTACGTTTAGAACAGAAAGTCGAAGTGACCGGAGCAAAGTTCGTTTGCCATAGATGCCTGTAACATTAGCAGTAATTAATGCTCCCATCAGAGCCGTGCAGTTTCTCAAAGATGGATGAATCCCATGGTGAAATGAATGCCGCTTGTCCCTGTAGTCGCCACACAGTGTGCGGACTATATTTTATTTATCGCCTGTACACAAACGGCGTTGATCGACAGAAAACTAAATTTAATTGTACGTCCCTGTGCCTTTAGTGTCTACTGTCAAGCTTTGTAGTTTTGATGACGTGGCCCGTGGTTTGAGATGTAAGGTGACAGATATCATGTCCCCGATGACGGATACGGAAACTGGTTAAATCATTTACGACGAAAAAACGAAACGATGATTGGAGAAAGCGAGAAAATAATGGGGTCCAAATCTCGTTATCTGCATTCTCCAGCAGACCCAGCGGCTAATTGGTACCTAAATTAATATGAAAGAATAAAAGACGACGAGGATGGGACTTGTCCTCCCTCCTTCTAAACTAATGAGCCATGTCCTCGTACAATGAAGTTTCAAACACTTCATCTTTGACAGCAATGTTTGCTATCGGACTGCCTATACCTTTACTGTTTCTAAGCTCACACATCAAAATTGGAAAGGGTGCCTGTCCGTGGTTACAGCACTAGAAAGCCAGAAAAATACTGAACTTAATGATTTAAGAGCAGTACTCTGCCAACTATGCCAGCAGTCCGCACCAAATAGAGTAGTGGTACAGTGGGTTCCATCCCACTGCAACACCCAAGGCAACGAGGAGGCAGACAGACTGGCAAAAGAAGGTGCAAGACTACCACAACCAGATTCTAGTGTGACCTACGAAGAGTCCAAGGGGTTTATTAGGGCCAGATACATGGCCAAATGGGAAACAGAACATACTGGCTATACAAAAAATGATGCCTATTACCAGTTGAACAGAAGAGAGCAGGTCGTGGTCTTCAGACTCCTGACACAGGCCACAACAGACTGAGGTACCATCTATTCAATAAACTGAAGATAGGTGGCACTGACGAATGTACCTGTGGTACAGGGAAAATGACCGCTGAACATCTGCTGCAAAATTGCCCGACATACGAGGACCAGATAAAGCACATGTGGCCATCACCAGTGGCAACACTAGACAAGCTTTATGTCAGTGTCGACAGCCTTAGGATGACAGCTGCTTTGTTCGAACACATTCAAGTTGACGTCTGACAGCGTACGAAGAAGAAGAAGAAGAAGAAAGAAGAAAGGGGGCCAATTCAATCTTTTATCTAAGATTAACGGTTTAATCTAGTTCTTGTTGACTCTCTCTCTCTCTCTCTCACTCTCTCTCTCTCTCTCTCTCACTCTCTCTTTCTTATAAGCTGTCTTTTGCAACCTTGTCAAAGCATTGCACGACAAGGACCCTTTTCGTTGATTTAATTTGCTGACGAAGTCCTATAATCTCTAAGTATTGAAAGTATGTTTCACATGCACACACAAGGGCCTATTTCACCTAGAAGAGCCTTAGCTTGGTATGCGTTAGTTTCATATTGTTTTCAACATAACGTTGGTCACTTTTACAGTTTATATCCTGTTCTGTAAATCTCTGTTTCCATTGTCATGTTTATGATGTTCCCTAGATATTTAAAGATCTCTACATCATTCAGTTATCTTCTTCTCAGTTTGATACAGTTACATGCAAGCCGCACAACACACGAACTCAAACTGTAATTGTCTAATTCACCCCGCAGCCATTTTCACTAGCTGATACTAACCTAGACGCCGCTATTTGTATAGCTGAGAGTCAATAATGTTTCAATTGTTTTTGTTGTTTTTTTTTCGTTCGCCTTGTTTCTCTAATCCTTAATGTGGTGTGCGTTGCACTGTGGTTTTATTTTGCGCCTGTTGACCCAGTACATCCGACTTCAGCATGCATTTTATGTAAGGGTCTGGGTCCTCCTGCATTTTCTAAGGGTTTGCTTCCCCGGGGTAACGGCCGGGGCTGTTATGGGGATCGAACCCAGCACCTTCGGTTTGTGAGCCGTGCCACTTAACCACAAGGCCACGCCGTCCCCATGTTTCAATTTGAATAACCGAAACACATTTATTTAGAAATGTAGATAATGAAGATCTAAGGTGCTGAAATGCTCAAGGGATCAATGAATTCAAATCGAGGAGATTTAATACATGTTTATAAGATAATCAATGGATTGAACTATAACAAGTTTGTCAAAGTACAGCCGGCTACAATAAGGCACACCTACAAATTAATTAAAGAGAAGTTCAGATTATATAATAGTAAATGTTTTTTTTAAGTCAGAGAGTGGTGAATGCCCGGAATGCATTGCCACAGGAAGTAATGGAGGCAAGGTCAATTAATGAATTCAAGAATAGATTGAATTAGCTTAGTATTTAGATCAAGCAAGTGTAAAGGAAACTAGTTGTATACAAGACTCTGCGGAGTCTTCTAAACCAGTATAATGAAGTTACGTTAAATGGGACCAAAAGGAAATTGATCGATATGGTCACATGCCATGGCACTTTATAATGAAGTGAAAGCAAAGATTAAAAGAGAGGAAATTATCTTCAAGTCTCAAAAGTTCCTTTTATAAAGGAATACTACACGCGTAGAGGTCCCGAAGAAACGAGGTGTGAATAGAGAATGCAAGTGGAAGACATCAAGAGCCGACAGATTATATATTTGGACACATTATAAAAGACATGACTCCTGTAAAAACCATACTGGAGGAAAAGATTGAAGCAGTCAAACACGAGACAGACAGTGCTACAAGTGGGAGGAACATCGCACGATAGACGAACAGCTCTTTGTGTACGATCAGTACGAGAGATAGAGAATGTTGGAGATCCATTGCAACGAACTGTCATTGTAGAGACGGCACTTAACTTAGCGCCTTTAGACTGGTTTAGAAGACTCTGCAGAGTCTGTAAACAACCAGTTTCATTTACATTTCCTTGCTCTTAAAACTATGCGCATCAAATCTATTCTTAAATGTATTAATTGTCCCTGCCTCTACTACTTCCTGTGACAATGCATTCCAAGGATTCACTACTGTCTGACTAAAAAAATATTTCCTAATATCACTTGAAATAATTTATTTGATTGATTACAGTGCAAATTAATATTTACAAACTTCCACAAAGAAATCTTTGCATTAATAATTAGCTTTCACAAATAAATCTTTGTGTTAATAATTAACTTCCACAAGAAATCTTCGTATTGCAAATAAACTACCACAACATAATCTTAGAATTATAAATTAACTCTCACAAAGAAATCTTCAGAATACACAATAATTTTAATTGAAAATCTTGTTATTATATTTTTCATTTACACAAGAACTGTTGTATTACATTTTAACCTAAACGAAAAAATGTATGTATTACTAATTAACATTTTCGAAGAAATTTTAATATTACAAATTAGCATTGATATGCACGATTTTGTATTATAAATTTACATTGACAACGACATTAGATGCTAAGACGCAGAAGGAAATATTTATTTCACAAGTGATCTTTCACATCAGTTTAAAAAAAAAATCTGGTTCTTAGACTCTCATTTGGATACAATTAACAACAAAAAAGAGAATTCTTTGTATTTTTAATTCACAAAGAAATTTACGAATAACATTTAATTTCATTAGGAAATATGTGCATATGAATTAACAACGGTATCAAGATGCTGAGCAGCACATGAGTTGCAGTGGTTAGCGACCCATAGCTGACTGCTAGCGTCAGGGCCAGCGAACCAAAGCTGCCAAGACCCTTCTACACCTCCACGCGGTGATCCTGGATAACAGGCTGTAGCAGGGCAGACTGGCTAAGGAGAAGGGATCGAAGAGGGAATGTTAACTCGGTACTCAAAAAATGCTTGCTGAAGTCGGATGTGTTGGACCGAAAGGTGCAAATATCGCAGCCAAGCTGTAAACTACGACACAATGCATTCCGTTCTCTGGACTACATTCTGCTACTTAAGCCCTTTCAGGGTTTGGTAGTGGGAGATTGAGAACGAAGAAGAAGAAGAAGAAGAACAAGAATTAACACCGACAAAAACACCACTTCATGAGCGTTCACTCTTGTAACATTACTTTCAAACTTCTCGGTTTGCCAGACTTGGACCGAACAATCCTTATGAATTAATTCAGTGGTCCTCAGATTTTTCACAAACGTGTCACGTTACTAAATCTGCGCGCGTTTATAACTCATCGATTTTCGGCTGAGCTCTCTCTCTCTCTCTCTTCTCACCTCACTGTTTCCTTTGACTCTGCCCTTCAGTCCCACTCTTGCACAACGTTCACACGCGCCCTCAGGGTGAGGCTCTTCCATTGCACTTTGGTTGGATTAGCTTCTGAGAGCGTAAAATCTAGCATAGGTACATACAGATGCACCCATACATCCAAGCACTGGTTTATGCGTCTTAATATCGCCCAAATTGACTACGGTCTAGGGTGGAATAGGTGCGCATTCGCCAGTAGAAACTAGTCAGGCAAACACATACAATTTTAAAAAACTCATGGATTGAACTTCTATTATTAGCAGTACGTTTTTCTAGGAATACATCGATATATTCAATTTCCCTAGCTTTAAAGAAATGTTATTTATAAAGGTTGTAAACGTTTGGTAAATATACTACTCCACTGCCGTGTGGAAACCTCAGGAGAGAGTAGGGCTACGGGAGTAAACCCAGACAGAAAATCCGAAGGGGTAGCACCTAAGGCGGATGGTTTAAAAATTAAGAACACATTCCGGCAGCTCCTACAGCTGAAGTGGTGCCAAATTGTCATGCTTTGCATTCCTTTGGATTACACCAGCGAGGCCGAGAGGGGGCTCCTGCAGTTTGGGCAGCCCAGGGTCTCCATATTCAGCGCCCAGGCTTGCGCCCTGAGAGGCTACTCACAGGGTGCCACGGGCATGGTCTGCAAAGACTGAGACACCCATGAATGAATGAAGCATGTTTTGTGTGGATGAAAAACAAATAACAAATTACACATACCTTTTTTTTTTTTTTTGTTGCAAATAAAAACCCACTGATTACAGAATATGAACTTTGTAAAGTCACGTAAAATATGCCCGGGATGTTGTTGTTGCTGAATGCTCCCAATGAGTAGGTTACTCTTTTCTGCGCCCTAAAAAGGGCATTAAGTGGCGGGTTGCAGTAACGCTCCTTACATCCAAAACGTGCTGATGAAAGTGGACCTGGGGCCTCCAGGTCGTTGAGCTATGCTCTGTCTCATCTGCGTGTCGTTCACTACTATGGCGTCACGACGATAACCCACCTCATTAAACCACCATGAAAACAGCTGTTTCCAAGGAGTTCTGCGTGAAAGTAAGATATGTCTCTTGGTCAGTATATTGTATCTCGGAACATTTGGCTAAAACAGATCACCACCGCCCCAACAGAACTGCAGGCCACACGAGACGCAGTCATAGACACGGTCATTTGACGCGCCGCCCCTGGTAGCCTAAGTGTACTAATAATTAATTGATTGACGCAATGTCGTAAAATGTGACAAAGTTAGGCTGCCCATGATAATAACAAGCTGACCGTGTACAAGGAACTGATAGATCGATCAGTATGATCAGGGGGCACGTAATTGATTTGATACCGATTTACTACAAGGAGAGCACATGCTAGTATCACCCTATACATCGTAAGAGACAAATGGAAGAATGGATTTCTTAGTTTAGTTTAGTTTATGTTAGTCGTAGAATCAACGTCATTGCACACGGTTAAACCATGGTTAAACTCATAAATGCTCTGTTCTTCTCCATATGTTGTGGAGAATCTCAGCACAATGCACGATCTCCGTAGCACCGGCGAGGATCCCGTAAAAGATTGCGTAGATTTTAAACACAATTTTGGGGATCAAGATGCTGAGCAGCGAATGAGCTGCACTGGTCAGCGACCTATAGCTGACTGCTAGCGTTAGGGTCAGCGAACCATAGCTGCCAAGACCCTTCTACACATTCCACGCAGTGATCCTGGATAACAGGCTGCATCAGGGCAGACTGGCTAAGGAGAAGGGATCGAAGAGGGAATGCTAACCCGGTACTCAAAAAATGCTTGCTGAAGTCGGATGTGTTGGACCGAAAGGTGCAAATATCGCAGCCAAGCTGTAAACTACGACACAACACATTCCGTTCTCTGGACTACATTCTGCTACTTAATCCCTTTCAGTGTTTGGTAGTGGGAGATTGAGAACGAACGAAGAAGAAGAAGAAGAAGAAGAAACACAATTTTGAATTTTGCCCAGGCAGCGGTCGTTAAGCCTACTTTATTCAATTTCCAACTGCCGAGTGATTTAACTTCCCGACACTGCACACCGGTGTCGAATCTCTACTACCCAGAGATCCGGGCAAATACCAGAAGGTCCACGTGAAAAAATCCCGATCACCACCGTGATTTGAACCCGCGATCTCCAGTGCTCGAGGTCAACGTCCTACGTCGAGAAAATTTCTTAAAGAGAAGATTTTTTAAAGAGAAGATTTCGTAAGGAGAAGATTTCTTAAAGCGAAGATTTCTTAAATAGAAGAAATTTACATGAATCAACACTCCTCAGTACTGGTCGTGAACATTCACAAAACACTTTGTGATTCTTCGCGAGACACTTTTTGTAGTTCTCAATACACATAGTGAACTGTGTGACATGGTATAACTCCGGTCATGGTTAAGTGGTTTGTTTAGAGCAGCATAGATGGCGCCTAACAGGCTGCGGGTCTACTTTGTTCTAGTGTTTGAGTCTATTAAGATGGACTCACATATCGGTTACCCCCCCCCCCCCCCGCCCTTTTCTGCGGCACTTGTTCCAACGTAGCAGAGTAATAAGCTGCTCGATCCTAGCCCGCTAAGCAGGAAATCCTCCTCCCGGCTACATCCAGATCATACCAGAACTGGGACCTGCACAGGGGCATCTGATACTGTAGAAGTACATGTCGACTAAGAACTAAGAATACACAAAGTTTATGCTGTTTCACATCGGCATCATGTCAGTGCTAAAACGACAAAACGACTGAAAAATGAACTGAATACTTTTGAAAATGAATGTCTTAGGAAGCTGTTGAACATTGGCTGGGAAGAATTCAAGATCAATAAGCTAATAAGAGAAATCAGCAGCCACTCATTAGTTTCTACCATCATATGAAATAAGAGTTGGACATAAATGAAACAATATTAGAATGATAGAAAAGGATAGGGACCTAGGGGTTATAATAGATCATGCAGGTAAAGTCAGTGAGAAAGTCCAGGTAGCAGTGAAAAAAAGGCAAATGCATTGTTAGGTATGATAAAAAGAAATATTAAACATAGGAGCAAGGAAGGAATAGTCAAACTGTTTAAAGCATTAGTTAGATCCAGATTGGAGTACTCTGTACAGGTATGGATTCCGTATCGTAGAGGAGATATAAAAATGTTGGAAAGGATAGAAAGAAGAGCGACAAAGCTCGTAGTGGGATTCCAGAATTACAGCTATAAGGAAAGAGAAAAACCGGCCTTCAGTGTCCAGAAAAGAGAAGAATTCGAAATGACAATACAGGTTTATAAGATAATCAAAGGAACGGATAAATTAGACTACCATGTTTTCCAAAATACAACCTCCTACAAGAACAAGAGGGCATAGCTACAAATTAACTAAAGAAAGGTCCAGATTAGATATTATGAAATATTTTTTAAATCAGAGAGTGGTGAATGCTTGGTATATATTGCCACCGGAAGTAGTGGAGGCAGGGACAAGAAATGCATTTAAGAATAGATAGGATGCGCATAACTTTTAGAACAAGGACATGTAAATGAAACTGGTTGTATACAGACTGCAGAGTTTTCTAAACCAGTATAAAGACGTTAAGTTAAATCAGGAATTTGCTTAGAGTAAAGAACAACAGACTTCCATTGCAGACACTTAGATGGCTTCAGCTGGTATTAGAAAGAGAGGACAGCCTAAAGAGACTGCGCAGAACGATTAATAGCTATGTGTCTAAACAGCATACAAGAACATAGACATTGGCAATACGTCGTTCTTCTTCATCGACCAACTAATGCTATGCTTCTAGTCCGGTGAGGTTCACGATCAACTGATGCTGTGCTTCTAGTCCGGTGAGGTTCACGATCAACTGATGCTGTGCTTCTAGTCCGGTGAGGTTCACGATCAACTGATGCTGTGCTTCTAGTCCGGTGAGGGTCACAGAGGAGATTGCGTTTCAGGTCTTCGCTGGTCCCCCACAGCTTTTCGAGCGTCATCGCTCCCCCAGGCCAGACTGCCTCTCTTTGGTCTGCATAGGTAGGGCATTCTTGCAGAATGTGTTTTGGTGTTTGCTTGGGTGCTCCACAATCTCACGTGGCAGTGTCTCTGAGACCCATTCTGTGGAGGTGGGCCTTGAGTCTACAATGTCCCGTTCTGGGTTTGAAGATCTTTTTCTGCCCATCTCTGTCAAGTTTGTCTATGCTGTCATTTCCTGGCTTGCATTCTTTGTGCTGGTCTCTCGATTCTGTCCTCGTAGATCATTTGATGAGTGTCTTTACTTCGTTATAGCTCTTTGGATGGGGAGTCAGCGTTTAGCCACTTCTGGCTTTTGCGAGCTCATCTGATTTCTAGTTTCCAGGGATCTTATCGTGGGCCGGAATCCACTGTAGGACAAATCTGTTATTGAGAGAGCAACCCTGTATTGTATTTTATTTCATTTCGCCGTTGAAACTGGCAGCACTTTTTTCTGCTTTAAGCGTCGTGCTTGGCGTTCAAAGAACATAGATGCACATATAATTAACTTAACATATTTATACAGGGTGAGCCGCACCTCAAATTCTTCTTTTTTCTAGACACTGTAAGTTGGTTTTTCTGAGTCTTTCCTCTGCAATTCTAGAATCTCACTATCAGTATGTCGCTCTTCTTTGTATCCTTTCCAGCATGTTTATATCCCATCTACGATAAAACCCCACACAGATCTATATCATACACATCGCTGTTCTTCGCAATACATAATGTGACCCTATGTCACACGTAGTTTTGGAACCTCGAAGTTAGACTTACAAGTCTACTAACAAGTTATCTGCCTTTGTACCCTGACATCCAGGCCCGTAGTGCGTGTTCTGAATAGAACCCGTCGATTATTGTTATGGAGGGATAACTGTAGCATACCACAAGGACCACTGTGTTGGAATTCTAATCTTGATGCCCCAGTCACAATTTTAACAGCACGTGTACACATACATACACAGAATATATAGTTTGGAGAGAACTCAAAGTTAAAAACAAAAGGTATAAATATTCTGAAGATTATAAACTTCATAAGAAAAAAAGGAAGAAAGATCGGGAATTGATATACGCCATTCCGTTATTGTGTTGATGAAATTAAAGCAAACTGACCAAGTGATAAAACTGGTTCCGTTGTTATGGAGAACCACCAAGCTGTAGAGGGTAAAAGCAGTTACAAGGTGTTCTGGAGTAACAAAAGCAGAAGGACCAGAAAAATCATTTGTATAGGTTAGTATTTGTAGTGTACTGTTCTAGCGTTGCGGCTTCCTAAGTTTTAGTTGTTCTGAATTTCTGGCATCTTAACTTTCTAGTGTTCTAGCTTTGTGATGTTCTAACTCTATGGTAATCAACTTTCTTAACTTTGCGGTGTCATAACTTTGTGGTGTCCTAACTTTGTGATGTTCACATTTTGTGGTAATTTAAAAAAAATTTTTTTTTAAAATTGTATGTGTTTGCCTCACTAGTTTCTACTGGCGGAGGCGCGCCTATTCCACCCCAGACCGTAGTCAATTTGGGCGATATTAAGACGTATAAACCAGTGCTTGGATGCGTGTGTGTATCTGTTTGTAACTAACCTGGTGTTTCCGTGATGTTCCTCCCGTTGTTCCTCGCTTCTAATTATCCTTTCGTTATGTGTTTGCCTCACTAGTTTCTACTGGCGGAGGCGCGCCTATTCCGACCCAGACCGCAGTCAATTTGGGCGATATTAAGACGCATAAACCAGTGCTTGGATGCGTGTGTGTATCTGTTTGTACCTAGCCTGGTATTTCCGTGATGTTCCTCCCGTTGTTCCTCGCTTTTTATGTTCCTAGTTGTCCGCCGTAGGTATTTGCATAAATATGCACAATTGTTTTCCTGGGACCATTTTGGGATTGAGTATATTTATTTTCTTTCATACTTGATTCGGATCTCTTTTTTTATTTCCTGATTTTTTTTTTTTTTCTCTTTAAAAAAAATAAAATAAAACCCCATCATACATTTTATACACAATTGTGAAGATAGCAGTGTAGTGAGGTGTACAACGAGAATGAATGAGATGGAATGATTGGGAAATATGACAAACAATATACTTGATACATAAGGATTACTAGTATAATATAAATTAATTGAAAAGTGTCTTCCTTCTGTTGTGAGGCCCATCTGTGTTGACTTCCTTCTGTCTGGTCTTGGTGTATCAGGTTTTGCCTGCTCTCATATATTTTTCTATCGCATCCATGTACTCCAACTTGTAAGCGATTCACTGATTTGTGTGTCACCGTGTAGATCCCTCGTCTCACCTGTGCCCTCTAGCTCTCGCAGTCAATTATGTGTTGAATGTGTGGTAGGCTCAGGAACAGAAGAACAATAGAAAGGAACTCTTAACTTTGCCGTGTCATAACTTTGTAGTGTCCTAACTTTGTGGTGTCCTAACTTTGTGGTGTCCTAACTTTGCGGTGTCATAACTTTGTGGTGTCATAACTTGGTGGTGTCCTAACTTTGTGGTGTCCTAACTTTATGGTGTCCTAACTTTATGATAATCAACGTTCTTAACTTTGCTGTGTCATAACTTTGTGGTGTCATATCTTTGCGGTGTACTAACTTTGCGGTGTTCTAACTTTATGGTGTCCTAACTTTGTGATGTTCTAATTTTGTGGTAATCAATTCTCTTGACTTTGCGATGTCATAACTTTGTGGTGTCCCAACTTTGTGATGTTCAAATTTTGTGGTAATCAACTTTCTTAACTTTGCGGTGCCATAACTTTGTGGTGCCTTAACTGTGTGGGGGTCATAGTGTTGTGGGTCCTAATTATGTAGTGTTCTAACTTTTCTTTTTGTTAGTCTTCCTAACTTTTAAAAGAATGTGTTGACTGTAATACTGTAACCCTTGTGCTCATTCAGACATGGTATGTGCCCTATACCAGGCAGCCACATATCGTTTAAACTCATCATGTGTTGATAGTTCCCTTTTATAAACAAATTTACACGGAAACACCAATGTTATCAGATCAATTGTTCTGTTCCATTTTTAAAAATCGACTTCACTTCGCTCCGGACATATTCATGTGTGCTTAGTCTCTTTCAGCAAATGGCGAAGGGTGTGGTTCCTGATAGATCATATAGCTCGTTGGTTGGAAACATACCTGCTCTGGCCTCTCTCGTGCCAACCCTAATTTGATTTCAAAGTTTTGCAGTCTCTGACATACCGATTGATCTATTGCAGCGCCATCATCCAACGGATGGTTATTGATAGGCTTCGATGACCATCCATATCCATCTCAAATGTATCCGCAATGGGTGCGTGCGTGACCAATATGTCAGCTCTTTGATTGAATGTAACCTAATCATGACGGAGCAGTAGATCAGCGCCATCCCCTGGATGTTTCAAACCTTTTCAGCAGTTTTTCTGGAACTATCAATTACTATCTGCACATCGAAGGTAAACTGTAACGAATCTCTAACATCTCCCGCATTTAAGGGACAATCTGACCCTCATTAGCGCCAGCCCCTGGATGTTTCAAACCTCTTCATCAGTTTTTCTGGAACTATCAATTACTATCTGCACATCGAAGGTAAACTGTAACGAATCTCTAACATCTCCCGCATTTAAGGGACAATCTGACCCTCATTAGCGCCAGCCCCTGGATGTTTCAAACCTCTTCATCAGTTTTTCTGGAACTATCAATTACTATCTGCACATCGAAGGTAAACTGTAACGAATCTCTAACATCTCCCGCATTTAAGGGACAATCTGACCCTCATTAGCGCCAGCCCCTGGATGTTTCAAACCTCTTCAGCAGTTTTTCTGGAACTATCAATTACTATCTGCACATCGAAGGTAAACTGTAACGAATCTCTAACATCTCCCGCATTTAAGGGACAATCTGACCCACATTTTCCTGTCCATCTTTTGATGTTATCGTTTCACGTACATCGTTACCTTCCTCTGGTACGTCTGTCCTCAACTGTTCCCGTATTATGGCTGCAGTAAGGTGATATGCCTATTGATATGCCAATACATATTTTATTGATTTAAATTAGTCTCACCAATGCTACTAAGGAGATGCAAGGCAAAGAATAATCATGGTCACACGAGGCATACTGATCAAGACGACACCTCCCGTTCTCGATCATGCGCCTGGAAACAGGTTGCGCCATAACAGTCTGGAAAACGTGGTCGTGATCCACACAAATCCTAATTAGGAAGACTACGAAAAACTTTTTGGACAGGCAGGGGATCAGTGTTGCCACCAAGATAAGCGTGTATTGGGCTGTTGTGCTAACCACCCGCCTGTGCGCATGCGAAACATGGACAGTTTACAGCAGGCATATCAGGAAACTTAATCATTTCCATGTAAACTGTCGCCACAGACTGCACATGATCGTTGGTAGGATAGAGTGCCAAACTCTGTAGTCCTCACCAGAGAGAGAGAGACTCTCTGGAATTCATACGCTGTTACAGAGAGCCCAGACCAGATGGACAGGGCATGTTGTTGGCATGTCAGATGAGCGCATTCCTAAACAACGGTTGTACAGTGAGCTCATGATAGGACAGCGCATCTAGGAGTGGGGGGGGGGGGGGCGATACAAAGATATTATACAAGTTTCTTGGAATAGTTTCTCCATCGATGTTGCTGTCTGGAGACTGCTTATTCTGAACCACTCCGCCTGGCGCATTGCCATCACACATGGTGCTTGCACCAATGAGCAGCAGACGATTACGTAGGCGCAAGGAAAAGCGAGCTGTACGAAAGGACAGAATGCAAGACTGCCCAATTACTAATGCTGTTCACGTGTGCCCCACGTGCTGTAGGGTTTGTCACCCTCAAACTGACTGTACAGTCAAATGCGGTCACTTCCAAATAAACATCTCTGACGCTGTGGCCATTTTCTCTTGCAATGGGCAACTAGCTAACTAATCCTCATAGTGGTATGCGTACTGAGGTGTCTTGCGGACTCTGGTTCATCTTCTCAAGTACACATCGGAATGTAAGAAGAGTCACTGTAACCTGCTACAAAATAAGCGTTAACTGAATAGCAACCATAGAGATCTAGAGGTCTTCTTTTCAATTTGTTGGGGCAAATATATGCTACAGGATAGAGTAGGCGTTCACATGTCCAACACTCTATAGCCACCTCTTAAGATATAGCTGGTCTGATAGAGAGAGTATATATCGTATATCTTATAAATATATCTCCTTCGTTTTCCTCGTCGATCGTTCTCAAACTCCCGCTACCACACACACACATATATATATATATATATGTATACATATATATATATATATATATATATATATATATATATATATATATATATATATATATATATATATATAAATGGAGGTCTCGTTGGTACTGTCAAGACATGGGGCCGAACGATTACCAACCTTTGTCTTGCTGATGATATCGACGGGCTGGCGGGTTCAGAAGCAGAACTCCAGAAATGGGTTAGAAGATTCGATGAAAAAGCTCTTGACTATGGTATGGAGATAAACGCCGGAGAGACAAAATTAATGACCAACAACGCCAAGGGCTTCAACAGCAGGATAAAAGCTTATGGCCAGGAACTCGAAGTGGTTGACCGTTTTAAATATCTAGGGTCGATTGTCAGTGATGAAGAATTAAAATGTGAGGTGTTTGCCAGAATAGCACAGACAATAGCGACGCTTGCACGGCTTAACACAATCTGGCAAGATAAACGGTTAGCACTATGCACGAAAATCAGATTAATGCGTACACTGCTCCTGTCAATATTCCTCTATGCTTGTGAGACATGGACAGTTACAGCTGACCTTCATCGAAGGATTAAGGCCTTGGAGATGAGATGTTTCCGAAGACTTTTAAACGTCATGTACAAAGATCGAGTTACAATTGAGGAAATACGAGATAGAATTACAACAGCAATATGGCCTTTTGAAGACCTATTGGCAACTGTCAAAAAAAAGGAAACTCGCTTGGTACGGTCACATATCGAGATCAAATGGTCTTGCAAATACAATCCTCCACGGAAAGGTGCAAGGCAGACGACGAAGAGGCCAGCCCAAAAAGAAATGGGAGGACAACATAAAAGAATGGACCAATCTCCGACCAGAAGAGTCACAGGCAGCGGCCACTGACAGAGAAGGGTGGCGTGGTGTTGTGAGGACGTCTTCATCTGTGCCCCAACGACCTTACCGGTTACGGGATGACCTGACCTGATATATATATAATCATTGGCTCCTTCCGTTTTTTCAGACGATAGTAATTGTGCTTTGAAAAAAAGGTATGTAACTACAGTCCATAACGATAACGAATGTGACTCGTAAGACCAATCCAATCCAATCCAATCCAATATATATATACAATGTTATTTGTTATGCAATTGGTTTTAAATGATTCATTACACGATTTTAACAGCTTATGTACCCTAAAGTTGGTCTTTAAATTGTTTAAGGCGTTTATAAAAAAGATCCAGTCGTTTGATGGTACACCACTTTGAAGTGTTCTTATTAGCTTTTTTCACACTCCTCTTGAGCCATTTTGGCGTCAAACATAAAATCATACACACATACATACACACCACACACACACGAACGCACACACATACACAATTATTTCTACATACAAGGTTTGACGTAAGGGAATTGGTGCCACTAGACAGTAATTTTCAGTAACTCCATGTCGGTACTGGAGGCGCTGACTGAAGCACACCCCATAGAACAATAAATATACATTTTTTATTAGGAAGAATGATCAACAACAAAATCCCAGTCCACGCAATGGATTCCTGGACATATCGAGATACTAGAAAACGAAAAAGCAGACAGTCTGGCAAAAACAGGGGCCTCCAAACAACAAAATGATAGACCATATAGCAACTACTCAATTAAACGAACCTTTAGAGATACTACTAGGGAAATAGGGTTGAATAGGTGCAGCACTGGGATATCGGATCGCAGTGTATTTAACGAAATATCGCAACCAACAAATAATGATGACATAAATAGATTACACGGATGAGAATAACATGTTATCTTTCAGTTCAGAACAGTACACGCTTGAATCAATAGTCACTTGAAGCACATCAGATGCGATTGCTTTTTAATTGTTATCCTTTTAGAAATGCACAAAAATAACTAAAACTTGTTTAATATTAAAAGACAGGACCTTGTTTTTGGGCATTTCTAAAAGGATAACAATTAAATATATAATAGGTCCTGTTTAATATTAAAAGATGGGATCAAGATGCTGGTCAGCGCATGAGCTGAAGTGGTCAGCACCCCATAGCTGACTGCTAGCGTCAGGGCCAGCGAACCAGAGCTGCCAAGACCCTTCTACACCCCCACGCGGTGATCCTGGATAACAGGCTGCAGCAGGGCAGACTGGCTTAGGAGAAGGGATCGAAGAGGGAATGCTAACCCGGTACTCAAAAAATGCTTGCTGAAGTCGGATGTGTTGGACCAAAGGTGCAACTATCGCATCCAAGCTGTAAATTACGACACAAAGCATTCTGTTCTGTGGACTATATTCTGCTACTTAAACCCTTTCAGGGTTTGTTAGCGGGAGATTGAGAACGAACGAAGCCAAGCCAAGCCATATTAAAAGATTACATCAGGATGACAACTGATTTCTTTAGATACATTATCATTAGAGCGTACAAAAAGGTGAAAGGTTGTCTTGTCTATGGCAGTTTAAGCTTATCTCGCTGTGACCTCAATGGAAAATGAATAAGTTAAGTAGACCACGAACAATGGCAAAACAGATTTGAAAAACGTGCTTTAGATTCCTTGCGTCATCCACATTAAAAAAAATAAAAACAAAAGATGTCTTGCACCAGCTAAAGGACAGTTGAATTAGGTTATGGGCACGTTCTAATGTAAGATTAGAACGGTTATAAGCAGGCATGAATAGAATAATACAAATCATGAATAATCTTTGTTTAGGAGAACAGTCATAGAGATGTTAAAATATCAAAGAAGAAGCACGAAGAAGGATAGACTTCTTTTCGCCAATGTTGACACAAATGTGTCGCCATAATTGCCTGACTTGTTAGCTGGAGAGCTCTGTGTGCCCAGGATTTGAATAGGCCCACAGCCAAAATAAAAACGTGCCGTTGTTGTTCATCGTAATCGATGAGGTCCATTTTGTAAACATGCACTGATCGCATGAGTTCGAAGATGGCTAAATAAGCCAATCAGAGCCCTGAACTGCCTGTCGCACTTAGTACAAGGAAATAAGACACACTGTACCACCGGGATTGAAGAAGTGTTGATGTAAGCAGACTTGCGGAGTGATCGTCTCTATATAGTCTCATGTGTTCTTGATTCCTGATGTCTCTGAATGCCCTCAGCAATAGTGCTGCGCAAGTCTGTGCGATTTGTAACGATTTTTTCCTAGTCATCATGGCTAATGTCGCACTGGTTCAGTGATCTCTTAAGTGTGTCTTTGTACCGTTTCCACTGACCACGGCTTACCCTCTTGCCACTTTGTAGTTCACCATAGAGCAGCTATTTTGGTAGTCGTTGATTTGACATGCGTACCACATAGCCAGCCCATCTTGTAGGCATCTTGTTAAATCGTGCCGTAAGAGGCGACTGACAGTGTGGTGTAACTCTAGCTAAGAAGTCTCAAACTCATTGCATTACCGCCGAAAACAGACTTCCGGTGCCAAGCAAGATGGCTGCTTCCTCTGTAAACAGCAACGGTTCACCCATCAAATAAGCAAAGATATGAAGTTAGGTCACGTTCAAGGTCGGTTTTAGTGTGTTTGTGTAGCTCTTTCTCCATGCCTGGCGAGCCGCACGAAGCAAATCGACGTTATCGCTACTTTTAGCCAAATTTTACGTACCTTATTGCAGTAGACTGAGTAGTATCCACGCTACACGGTCCAAATAACAACAGTACTCTCTAAACAGCTAATGTACTAATGTAGTAACACAGACAGCGTGTAGCTAGTTTCTTGCTAGTCATCGTTTAGCCAGTTATCAAGGATTATCGCCGTCATCGTCGCGATATCGATGCAAAACTGACCTACTTGGACGACACACATGTTCTAGGTTCAGCGTTATCTGTACCGCGACAAGGAGTAAAAGTTCTCCGGTGGTGGTAGTTTATACCAACATTGTGTGGTGTAGAACGTAACATTACAATAGATCCAGTGTGTACCCGATGATCGGTTAGCAAGATTTTACGGATCGTTATCGATTGTGCGTGATTTCGCAACATAGCTGACTGTGAATTGGAAGACAGGATTTGTCGGATTTCACTGTGACCCGTACGATAATATGACACCGCGATGAAAATGACGGAGACAACCGACCACAAACCGAGTAGAGGAGACTCGTTAGCCCCGCAGGCAACTCTTCTAGGAGAAGGACAACTCTGATGACAAACCACACATAAAAGTCATCGCATGAGCTACGGAGATCGTGCTCTGACGTCCATGTCTCCAGCAAATCGTGCAAGCGAAGGTGGATGCAGAAGGAGAGGAAGGGGAGACAGGAGGAGAGAGAGAAAGAAAAGAGCCAGAAAGAGAAAATGTTGAAGAAAGTCAGATAGACACGGGTTAAAAAATGTCCATATAGACTACTTGAATTGCCGCAGCGCCATCCAACGCGAAGTGATTCTCCAAAATCTGGTGTACAGTTTCGACATCTTCATGATCCAGGAGACCTGCTTGAAGGAGAATATTACCATCAAGTGTCCAGAATACAGGTAATACAGTAATCCATGCGGGCCCGGTAACCGGAGACTGGCGATGTATGTGAAGCAAGAACTTCCCCATACATGGATAGATATTAGCACCTGTAAAATTGAGGATGTCGAGCTACAAGGGATTGTAGCAACAATCTACCACCAAGAATGGAGAATCTACAACGTATACGCTCACGTAGATCACCTCTTCGAGGACGTAAAGTGGGGATTTCTGTTGGACGTCAGAGTCACAGAGCAAAAAGTGCCTCATTGCAGGTGACTTTAATGCTAGGTCAAAGGAGTGGGGAAATGCCACTGAAAATAGCCAAGAGATCGCATTGAGCCAGACATTAGTCCACACGAACCTCACTGTCGTGAATGACGGACGTCCAACTAGAATAGCATCTTGACCGGGAGATACGGAGGGGGTCATCGACCTGGCTCTTATCTCCAGTGATGTTGCTCCATACACACGCTGGGACGTATTAGGGGCACAAGAGAGCGACCACCTGCCGTGTGTCGTACTTATCTCCAGTGATGTTGCTCCATACACACGCTGGGACGTATTAGGGGCACAAGAGAGCGACCACCTGCCGTGTGTCGTACTTATCTCCAGTGATGTTGCTCCATACACACGCTGGGACGTATTAGGGGCACAAGAGAGCGACCACCTGCCGTGTGTCGTACCTATCTCCAGTGATGTTGCTCCATCCACACGCTGGGACGTATTAGGGGCACAAGAGAGCGACCACCTGCCGTGTGTCGTACCTATCTCCAGTGATGTTGCTCCATCCACACGCTGGGACGTATTAGGGGCACAAGAGAGCGACCACCTGCCGTGTGTCGTACTTATCTCCAGTGATGTTGCTCCATCCACACGCTGGGACGTATTAGGGGCACAAGAGAGCGACCACCTGCCGTGTGTCGTACTTATCTCCAGTGATGTTGCTCCATACACACGCTGGGACGTATTAGGGGCACAAGAGAGCGACCACCTGCCGTGTGTCGTACTTATCTCCAGTGATGTTGCTCCATCCACACGCTGGGACGTATTAGGGGCACACGAGAGCCACCACCTGCCGTGTGTCGTACTTATCTCCAGTGATGTTGCTCCATCCACACGCTGGGACGTATTAGGGGCACAAGAGAGCGACCACCTGCCGTGTGTCGTACTTATCTCCAGTGATGTTGCTCCATACACACGCTGGGACGTATTAGGGGCACAAGAGAGCGACCACCTGCCGTGTGTCGTACTTATCTCCAGTGATGTTGCTCCATCCACACGCTGGGACGTATTAGGGGCACACGAGAGCCACCACCTGCCGTGTGTCGTACTTATCTCCAGTGATGTTGCTCCATCCACACGCTGGGACGTATTAGGGGCACAAGAGAGCGACCACCTGCAGTGTGTCGTACTTATCTCCAGTGATGTTGCTCCATCCACACGCTGGGACGTATTAGGGGCACAAGAGAGCGACCACCTGCCGTGTGTCGTACGTATACCCAGAGGAAAACACACCAGACACCGGAGAGCAAAACAGATGTTCAGATACACGTACGAACAGGATAATGTAGTGAACAAGCTAGGCCAGACGATCGGACGCAGGACCACTAGATCCCCATTTATTCAACCACATTGGTGAAATAAAGCTGTTGATACGGTCTGGAGGGAAAAGCAGGCGGCAATAAAGGATAATCGTAAAACCAGAAAGAGAGCTGGTATTAATGTCGACGCATTGAACGAGAAGGAGGAGGTAAAACGCAAAGCTACCAATTCCTTTAAAGCGTTAGCTAGGGAGTCCAAAAGCGAGCAATGGGTGGAGTTCATCACAGGAGTGGGTAATGATAATACCCTCCAGAAGTTCTGGAAGATACATCGAAAGATGAATGGAAAGACTATAAGCCAGCTTATCTCCAACATTCAAGATACCACAGGAAGGCTCCTGCAGACAGATGAAGAGAAGGATGTGAGTTTTTTGCCCAGACTGACATAGACGACAGAGATGCACGTCAGGAAACTCGGAAAGACATGTTAGACGTAGCTATCAGGGGAGAGGCTTATGTAGACCTTATCACCGAGGCGGAGGTCGTAAATAGCCTACATACAAACAAAAACACAGCCCCAGGTCCTGATGGAGAACAGTATTGTCACATCAAGCAGTTGGATGAGACAGAGATAAGAAATATGGTGAAGGAGTTCAACCACACTATAGAGAAGGCATATGTGCCTGAGGACTGGCTTCATAGCTATCTGTGCCTGAGGACTGGCTTCATAGCTATCTGTGTCCACTGCCTAAACCTGGTAAGGACTCCACGCTTCTCGGCAGGTTTCGAACAATCACCAAACAAAATGTATATGGAAAATTGCTCGAGAAGATAGTGACCAGGAAAATAATGACCTACCTTGAACGGAAGCAAATTCTACCCGACACGCTGGGCAGTTATAGAACAGCGAAGGAGACCTGGGCTAACGCTGGAACTTTCGTGTATGAGGGTTTTCAGTCAAAGCAAGAAATAGTCGTGGTGGCACTCGACCTGGACGACTCATACAACCGTGTCGATTTTGGGACCTTAATTGCCTGTCTGCAGCAGTATGGTTTAAACCCGTGGCTGGTTAGTTGGATATCAGCTGCCCTGATGGAAAGAACAGTTGCGCTACGCGTGGGATCGTGGACATCAGAACCGAAGCAAATATGTCATCGACTGCCTCAAGGGTCTCCGCTCTCACCGGTGGTATTCAACATTTACACAGTAGAAGTGGCCAATATTCAACTTACAGGGACAGGGCGAATGTTGACATTTGTCGATGACATTCTAACGTACAGGGCTGGCTCAGACAGACAAGAGTTGGCCAAAGACATACAGGAAACCTTGCAAGCAATGTCACTGGGGTGCGGTGACTCAAGCTCCAAGATCAATCCGAACAAGGCCTGCATGATGTGGTGCTCTTTGAATAATTGCATAGTAAAGGCCGAGCTCCCGGGCATCACTTTTGATGGTTGCACCATCGACAGGTGTGACAGGTTGAAATACCTCGGAGTGACTTTTGATCACAGTCTCTCCTATAACTGCCATGTTTACCACATCGTACAAAGATGCAAGAGAGGGTTAAGAGTACTCAAGACCATGGCTGCTGCCGACTTGGAACAACGCCTCCTGTTCATCCTATTTCGTCAGGTCATGTTGTCTGTCATCGACTACGGACTAGGCATCCTCACACTGTTAAGAACACAGTGTGAAAGGTTGGAACGTATCCAGAATGAAGGTATGCGACTGGTTCTGGGCTGTACTAGAGATACCCCGATTGTGATGATGCGTTACATGTTGGGATTGTTATCGGTGACATCCAGACATAAACTGGTACAAGTCAGCCTATATGCGTGTCACCACAAACACGCGGCAGCCTCTGCACAGTAGTATCACAGACACCAAGGGATCAAGCATCAAGAGAAGGTCGTCATGTATGATACAGGCTTGAGACAATAATCGGACACGTCATTCCAGCTAAGACGATAGCCAAAGGGGAAGAATGGGTCCACACTGGTGATAGAATGATAGAGTACCAGAAAGTCATCATAACCTTAGGCAAGGAATGGAACGGGAGAGCAGAGCACGAGGTAAATCAGCTGATAACTGAGAACACCCAGGAAAGTGACGTTGTCATATACACCGATGAATCAGACGTGCGCAGTGGGACATCAGGCTGGGGTTTCTCGGCTAGAATGAGAGGAGAGGTCGTTGCTGAGCGCAGTAGGGCATACATGTCAACAACCTCCAGTATGAGAATAGAGACAGAAGCAGTGACCTCAGCACTTAAATGGATATCTGAGACTTCTTTAACAAGGGCAGTAATCGTGACAGACGCGCAAGCCATACTTCAGAAAGTACAGAAGGAATGGCTTAGATACAAGTAGATAGCTTCTGTTGAGGCCTCAATCCCCCAGGGGTTGACATGGATCTACGGTCCTGCTCATGCTGGGGTTCAGGGCAATAAAAGAGCTGACATCATGCCTTCACAAGCTACCATCATGGGCACATTAGTGATGGATAAAAGTGACATTTTGAAATCAATCAATGACCGCCTGCTAGATGAGGACACCGCAATAGATGAAGCAGCGATCCACAGACTGCAAAGTTTCCATATTAAACGAGGTTCGAGCGGAGTGGGGCGCATAAGAGGACGGCGTAGGAGAGTGAACAACCAGCGAGCTACAGGGACCATCAGCATCCATACCTTACACCATTTGATGAAAGAGTGAGCATCTATGGGTATTCCCGGAGTGCAATGACGTGGATTCTAAGAAACAGAAGCGTTATCGATTCGTCATTTACACAGATAAAATGTCTGCCTAGTGCACTGCAGACCTATGAGCGCGAAAGAAAACTCTAAAAACAGTAGCTCACATATTATGCGAGGTCTGTTTAGACAGTTCAAGAACATGTGAAATTGCTTGACAATGTGATGTCTTATGTACTTCTGGTCACTGACACGGCTTGGTATTGACTTTCTTAAAATCTACTTTTTCATATAATTTTTTATCGTACTGCAACTGATTGTTTACTTGCACGTAGATTGTATTTTGTGTTTTTCGAGATGTTTAACTTGGCTTGGCTTCGTTCATTCTCAATCTCCCGCTACCAAACCCTGAAAGGGCTTAAATAGTAGAATGTAGTTCAGAGAACGGAATGCGTTGTGTCGTAGTTTACAGGTTGACTGCAATATTTGCACCTTTCGGTCCAACACATCCGACTTCAGCAAGCATGTTTTGAGTACGGCGTTAGCATTGCCTCTTCGATACCTTCTCCTTAGCCAGTATGCCTGTTGCAGCCTGTTATTCAGGATCCCCGCTTGGAGGTGTAGAAGGGTCTTGGCAGCTCTGGTTCGCTGGCCCTGACGCTAGCAGTCAGGTATGGGTCGCTGACCACTGCAGCTCATGCGCTGCTCAGCATCTTGATCACTCGAGATGTTTGAATTTCACGAGCAGCAAATCAGTATCAAGTTGTGCTTCAAGTTCGGGAAGACGTCCATGAAGACTCATAAAATATTAAGACAGTTTAATGGGGTTTTGTGCCTGAGCCATAGCCATTGTCACAAATGCTTTATGCGATTTAAGGATGATCGTTAGTCAACAGATGAAACCTCGCTTTCGGAACGATCCACGGCATAATCTCACGACATCCATGTTATCCAGGTTTGTGAAAAGGTGCGTTGTAATCGACGCGTAACAGTTCGGGAAATAGCAGTCAAATGCAACATTTCCAAAGAATGGTACAGTGACATCCTAACAGAGAAATTACAAACGCAAATCGGGCATCTGCGAAGTTCGTTCCTAGACCCCACCCCAGAAGATCAGAAAGACAATTGTGCTGCCATTCGTCAAGAATCTCTGGATCGCGCTAACAAGGATGACAACTTCACGGAGAAAATAATAACGGGCGATGAAACGTGGGTCTATGGACAGAATTTTAAAACAAAACAATGAGAGCATGCAGTATTGTTGTTTTGCCCACAACGAGCAGGTTTGCTCATTTGTGCGTCTTAAAAATGACGTTAAAGGGGGGATGGGGGGGGGGGGGGGGCTGCAGTAGTTTTCCTCACATCCTTGTGAGACAGGTCGACCGGGGTCTTCCATGTGGATGTGGTATACTTCGCTTCATCTGCGTGTCGCACACTACTACGGCATCACGTCGATCCCTCACCTTGTTAGACAAGCTGCCATGAAAACAGCCCGTTTCTAGAAAGGACTACTAGGACGTCAAGGTGAGGGTCTTGGTCAGTATGTTTTGCCTGACCCTGACTAACCTGTCTGATCAGTATGTTTTGCCTGACCCTGACTTACCTGTTTGATCAGTATGTTCTGCCTGACCCTGACTAACCTGTCTGATCAGTATGTTTTGCCTGACCCTGACTAACCTTTCTGATCAGTATGTTCTGCCTGACCCTGACTAACATGTCTGATCAGTATGTTCTGCCTGACCCTGACTAACATGTCTGATCAGTATGTTCTGCCTGACTCTGACTAACCTGTCTGATCAGTATGTTTTCCTGACTCTGACTAACATGTCTGATCAGTATGTTCTGCCTGACTCTGACTAACCTGTCTGATCAGTATGTTTTCCTGACTCTGACTAACCTGTCTGATCAGTATGTCTCGTCTGACCCTGACTAACCTGTCTGATCAGTATGTTCTGCCTGACCCTGACTAACATTTCTGATCAGTATGTTCTGCCTGACCCTGACTAACCTGTCTGATCAGTATGTTCTGCCTGACCCTGACTAATATGTCTGATCAGTATGTTCTGGCTGACTCTGACCAACCTGTCTGATTAGTATGTTCTGCCTGACCCTGACTAACCTGTCTGATCAGTATGTTCTGCCTGACCCTGACTAACATGTCTGATCAGTATGTTCTGCCTGACTCTGACTAACCTGTCTGATCAGTATGTTTTCCTGACTCTGACTAACATGTCTGATCAGTATGTTCTGCCTGACTCTGACTAACCTGTCTGATCAGTATGTTTTCCTGACTCTGACTAACCTGTCTGATCAGTATGTCTCGCCTGACCCTGACTAACCTGTCTGATCAGTATGTTTTCCTGACTCTGACTAACCTGTCTGATCAGTATGTTTTCCTGACTCTGACTAACCTGTCTGATCAGTATGTTCTGCCTGACTCTGACTAACCTGTCTGATCAGTATGTTTCGCCTGACTCTGACTAACCTGTCTGATCAGTATGTTTCGCCTGACTCTGACTAACCTGTCTGATCAGTATGTTTCGCCTGACTCTGACTAACCTGTCTGATCAGTATGTTCTGCCTGACTCTGACTAACCTGTCTGATCAGTATGTTTTCCTGACTCTGACTAACCTGTCTGATCAGCATGTTTTCCTGACTCTGACTAACCTGTCTGATCAGTATGTTTTCCTGACCCTAACCTGTCTGATCAGTATGTTTTCCTGACTGACTAACCTGTCTGATCAGTATGTTTTCCTGACTCTGACTAACCTGTCTGATCAGTATGTTTTCCTGATCCTAACCTGTCTGATCAGTATGTTCTGCCTGACTCTGACTAACCTGTCTGATCAGTATGTTCTGCCTGACTCTGACTAACCTGTCTGATCAGTATGTTTTCCTGACCCTGACTAACCTGTCTGATCAGTATGTTTCACCTGACTGACTTACCTGTCTGATCAGTATGTTTTCCTGACTCTGATTAACCTGTCTGATCAGTATGTTTTCCTGACTCTGACTTACCTGTCTGATCAGTATGTTTTCCTGACTCTGACTAACCTGTCTGATCAGTATGTTTCGCCTGACTCTGACTAACCTGTCTGATCAGTTTGTTCTGCTTGACCCTGACTAACCTGTCTGATCAGTATGTTTCACCTGACTGACTTTCCTGTCTGATCAGTATGTTTTCCTGACTCTGATTAACCTGTCTGATCAGTATGTTTTCCTGACTCTGACTTACCTGTCTGATCAGTATGTTTTCCTGACTCTGACTAACCTGTCTGATCAGTATGTTTCGCCTGACTCTGACTAACCTGTCTGATCAGTTTGTTCTGCTTGACCCTGACTAACCTGTCTGATCAGTATGTTTCGCCTGACTAGACGTTAGTCTTCCTTCCCAGTCCTCGCAGTGAGATGGGAATAATTCGGCAAGACGAACAATTCGTGGGTAGATTAGATCTGACGAGACGGTAACGTTCACTGTGTTTTGTTTCTTCTTGCATCGAGGGTGTTGTGAAACCAGATTTATTTCTGAAAAGAAAATGGAAAAAGGCTCATTTAACCATCTTCATTGCACCCGGGTTTCCCCAATATCTGCCCAGTCCTTATCATTGCTGATAGTGTCGCCAAACGGAAAAGAACTCAACTATATATCTCCCGCACAGACTCCTAAATGTTCCTCTGACTTCGCCAGCATATAAAGATGGGTCGACTGTAGAAGCGATCATACTATGAAACAAATTTACAACATGCCTTGCCTGAGCACGGCGTGGGTTTGATCCTAGCACGTTTTAGATATAACCGTTTTAAGATAGATAGATAAATATATATTTAGATAGATAGATAGATAGATAGATAGATAGATAGATAGATAGATAGATAGATAGATAGATAGATAGATAGATGTCGGTTGTGTTGGATCGAAAGGTGCAAATATCGCATTCATGCTGTAACGACCTTAACCTAATCTAATCTAACCCTAATCTAACCTAACCCTAATTTAATCTAACACAATCTCATCTCATATAATATGTCTGTCTGGGTAATTGGATGTGTGACTTTCTTTCTGTGTTTCTATCTCTGTCTATCTATCCGTTTATCTGTCTGTCCACGCACCTCTCTAGTCGCCTATCACTCCATCTGTCTTGAACATTTATATCTGTCTGTATACCTGTCCCTCCATCATCGAGATACCTAATTTATCTCCGTCTAACTTCATATTTAATCTACATCATGTTTGTTTCTTATTTATTAACAGCAATTGCAGCGTCTGTGCTAGTGGTTGCTGCACTAGCTGTCGGATTGGGAGTTGGGCTGAGTAATACCGATGACTTTCCCGGTCAATCCCACCAGGACCGACTGAAGAGGGCTGTAGATATACTCTCGAAGTATCCGCTTGTCGATGGGTGAGTAGTGAATTTAGAAGTGTGCTAGCTATATCCGGAACACAATCTTATATCACAGTTTGGTTTACATGTTATATAAACTAAGTCATTATGTTCAGAGCGGATATGGCATGACATAACCGGATATTGTCGTGCTGGTCGGATCAGATCGAATTGGATAGAGTAGAACAGGCATTTAGATGGACGTCTCTTTCGACTTCTCTCCCCAAGGTGTGCATACAGCTGGACTGGCTTCACATTTGAATTGAAAATCCTTATTTTTGCTTCCTTCTTATTTCCTTGGAATTCCATCTTGGTTTCAACATTCCGCATGCAACTCTTGCTTTTTGTATTCTTGTTTGTATATCGTAGTCTGTCCCTCCTTCCTTGTTGCTTGTTGTTGATGATACTTCTAGATGGACGTACGAACAGATAAAAGATCGTTCAACCTGGCGCAAAGCGCTCCGCAGAGGAGCAGCATCATGCGAGGTTTCTAAAAAGGCAACAAGTCATTATGGCAATAATTCAATCAATCAATCAATCAGTTAATGTAAATATTCTTATCACCATGTGGAGCATATGTCTTCAGCAACTACATGCAAGTCATCGAATGTTGACCTCCCAATATCTGTTGACGTTTGTGTGGCTTAAAGTTTCTAGATGATATGGTAGTTAGCCCTATGCCCGCCCTCCTTAGTCGCATCTAACGACATACATGGCATGTTTCGTGATTACTATTTACCCTTTCGAACCCCACTGACATTAATGACTCATTTATAATTGTTTTGTGCAAATTTACTTCTTTTATTAGTCCCGCTTTTGTTTTAAATTTTCCTTTTACCTGCTTAGGAAGGGGAGAGAAGACCAACGTCTGGTCAGACTAAACACATTGATCAGGTATGTTAGGGTCAGGCAAAATATACTGATCACGACCTCCACACTTCATTTCAGCGCAATTCTCATGTTATGAATGTTTGTACTTGATTTGGTATTGTCTTTGTCCTCCGAGTTTCAAACTTAACGTCTTTATGCTGGTTTAGAAGACTGCAGAGTCTTTTATACAACCAGTTTCTTTAACATTTCCTTGATATGTAAATTTCTTAAATTTTATTTTGATATACAATGCGTTTTATTTTACAAAATGACAATGTAAATGGTTAGGTTATTTTGCGTTTGCCTTATTTATCTATTCCCCAAGGCGGTGTGAGTTGCACCATGTTTTTATTTTGCGTCTGTCGGCCCAGTGCATCCGACTTCGACATGCATTCTATGTAAGGGTCTGCTTCCCCGGGGTAACTGCAGTTGCTGTGATTGGGGATCGAACCCAGCACTTTAGGGTTGTGATCTGTGTCAACCACTAGCCCCTAATTCCTTGAACTAAAAAAATGTATGCGCATCTAAATTTCACTTAGCATGCACACCCCATTATATGGCTAACGGATTTCTGCGATTGAGGCCGCATGTTTCTGCAACGAGAAAGAGGATTTAGTTTTAGCTGAGGTACGCTCATTAACCGGATATATGTTCGATTAAGGTAAGAAGGAAATATAATAAAACAAACAACAATGTTAACATAACTACCAACCATGACAACACACAACGGAAAAGCTATAATATAAATAAAGAACATATTGGTACCGGCTAAGGCATCATCATCACGTGGCCTATAATTTGCAGAACGTCGTTCTCAACACAGTCGTTTTGTGAGATTCGATCTTTGGTAAGTTTTTCTGCTACCATCGTTGTCATCTTCAGAACATCTTTGATATCTTGGCTCCATCTTCACTTCAGTCTGCTTTAGTCTCGTTTTCTAGGTACCATTCCCTCTCAGTATAATTTGTTTCTAAACAGTTGGAGCATTTGATTTGACCAAAGCATATTAGTTTTCTAAACGTAATGTCGTTTGCGTAATTATTTTGTTCTACATCTATCTTCCTTATGGCTTATGGCGTCTGCATTTTTCTTGTTCGTTATCCATGGTATAGCGACTCTCCCACCCCCTCACTTCCTATGTGCTGATCAGTTTCTATGGGTGCTTAACATATACTTGTATTTGCGATTGCTTCTACTTTATTTATTTATTTGTATCCAACATTTTATTTGTTTCGTTGTTTACAATTTACAATGTCATTTTGTAAAAATAATGCCTTATTTATCAAAACAAAACTGATTTAAAAAACAGAATTGTCAATCGTTTGTAAATTTGATTTTGATATCAGAATACAATGTGGTGGGACAATTGTATAGAACGATTTGATTTTTTAATCCGAGTACAATGTTCTTCGACAATTGTATAGAACGATTTGATTTTGTTATCCGAGTACAATGTTCTTGGACAATTGTATAGAACGACTTGATTTTGTTATCAGAGTACAATGTACTTAGAAATTTTACCCCACTTTTAGAACAATTTTACCTAAGTAGTTTAAGCAGGACGTTCAATAGTGTTGACAACTTATAATGTATAAAACAAAGTGTCCACTATGCACTGTATTTCATTATATGGGCACAAGCGCCCTTCACGTGAGGAAAATAACAGCTCTACTGGACATCTATAGGCGACTATAGAAGATTGCTATGCTGCCCCAGTCTGGACAAACTCCGCCCATGCAAAACAAGTTGATACAGCAGTGAACGAGATGGGCAGGATAGTGTCGGGGTGCCTTAAACCTACCCCCACCAATAAGATATATCCCTTAATTGGTATTGCACCACCTGATATAAGAAGAGGTGTAGCTGCGGAAATCGAACGAGGGAGACAGGAAAACGACCCCAGACACCCGATGTTTGGCTATCAGGAACAAGCCACAAGACTTAAATCAAGGCACAGTTTCTTAAAATCGACAGAGACCATCCATACAAGCCCGGAAGGTAGACGCATCGAGAGGTGGCGCGAAACAATGCAGGATCCATGGATAGAGCTCAAGGAAGAGGCTGCGCCTGGACACCACCTGCCCTATGCTGTATGGAAGGCAATGAACAGACATCGAACTGGTGTGTCAAAATGCAGAGTGAACTTGAAGAAATGGAGATACTCAGATGTCGACACATGTGAATGCGGCGCAGTTCAGGACCAAGATCATCTGATGTCCTGCCCCAACCTCCTTAAAACCTGTGACATGAACGGCATGATGGAGGCGAACGACAAGGCAGTTCAAGTTGCTGAATACTGGACGGATGCCTTGTGACATGGTGTTTGGACACGGAAAGTTTGTAAGTACTAGCTATATCATAATGCAAAAACAAATTGCTTCAGAAACCAGAGCTGAAAGAGCAAGCGACGTTATTTGACGCACGTGTCATTCAAGGAGTCATATCTAGTGGTGCCTCGATGCTCTGTAGGGACGAGGTAGAGGACAATGCATATTTATTTAAAACACACGTGTAAATTGTATGCTCTGTGGGCGGGTGGTGGTGAAGTGGGAGAGGATGGGTCATCTGCGTAATTGGTCAGATCTCTCCAGGAATCCATGCTACATGAAGTCTCGTGAAAGGCTCATCTAACTGTTACTTCTGTTCTCGTCAGACATAATGATCTCCCTTGGCAGTATAGATCCTTGACAAACAATGCAGTCTGGAGCATCGATCTGCGGAAAGGGTGGCCTGCTGTACAGACTGATATACCTCGGATACAAGTCGGCAAGCTCGGAGCACAGGTATGGCATTGTTACGCGTTTGTTATTGAATCAATCTATTCACCTGACACTGAATTTATTAATTCATCTACATGAAAACCTGTTAGTCTGATCCTTCTCCCCCACCTCTCCCTTTCCTGTCCTGAATGTCTAAATAGGTTTGTCAACCCATCTGATTGAATGTGAAACCATCTGATTTCTTGTTTGTCTTTTCCTGATTCTGACATTCAGTTTCTATATCTCTGCATCTGACTTTTTGTTTCTCTATCCGTTTGGCTACCTGTTTCTCTATCCGTTTGGCTACCTGTTTCTCTATCCGTTTGGCTACCTGTTTCTCTATCCGTTTGGCTACCTGTTTCTCTATCCCTACATCGGACTGCCCGTTTCTTTATCTCTGCAAAGGACTGCCTGTTTTTCTATCCTTATATCGGACTACCTGTTTATCTATCTATCTATCTATCTATCTATCTATCTATCTATCTATCTATCTATCTATCTATCTATCTATCTATCTATCTATCTATCTATCTATCTATCTATCTATCTATCTATCTATCTATCTATCTATCTATCTATATCTATCTATCTATCTATCTATCTATCTATCTATCTATCTATCTATCTATCTATCTATCTATCTATCTATCTATCTATCTATCTATCTATCTGTCTGTCTGTCTGTCTGTCTGTCTGTCTGTCTGTCTGTCTCTCTCTCTCTCTCTATATATATATATATATAAATATATATATATATATATATATATATATATATATATATATATATATATATATAAATATATATGAGCACCACGCAGAATAAGCCAAATATATCCCAACCACCTGGAGAACCGTGGCCTACCTTCATCAGTGTTCTCGCGATGTGAGGAAAGCTACTACAACACGGTACTTAACGCCCGTTTCCGGCTGCACAACAGAGTACACTTACTCATTGTGGACATTCAACAACAAACACTGAACATCAACTATCCCGACTATCCATACACACCAAAAGAGTGTTATCAGTTCATGGAGAACCACAGGACCAACTGCCTTGTAAATATAGGAGGCTTTCCTCTAAACATTGAGCTAATAACGTTTCAGACCTCAGCCTTGCTTGACTTGAAGCACCTGTTTAATAGCATCATGAAGCATACGTGCTATGGCTTGTTCGCTGATGATGGGCGGACCGTTTGAGGATAGCGTCAAAACGCGTCTCACAACGCTCACAAATCTGCATCTTGTCCGCCAATAGCATTGTGTCGTCAGCACTAAGAACAGAATATGAGTGGTGAGTTGCAGAGTCGTAGACAGCCTTCAGGGCACAGTAAACTCGCCTTGAGTCATTGGCATCAGCATACTCTTGAATTCCAAAAGCCAGAGAATCTTGCATTCACATGAGTCTGCTATGCCCAGTCGTGAGTATGTTAAGGAATGTAGTCCTTCTGGTCAGAAATGAAGTGTTAGAGACTTCAGCATATTAAGCGACAACTTACATGAGGTGGGGTTCTCAGTTCCCACCTCGTTGCCTTTTCTTTCCCCAACACCACTCAATGGGCGCCCGTTTTGCTGCTCATTTGTGTGGAGTCTGTTAAAAAACGGGCTGCTAACACTCTACCTTTTTATTTATATATATATATATATATATATATGTATATGCAAGTGTATGTGTACATCACTGACTGTCTTTCTTATTAGTTTCCTTTCCATTTATATAATTCTTTGTTTTACCTATGAATCCCTCCAACCAAACCCCATCCCTATCCCAGTTCTGGGCTGCCTACGTCTCGTGTGACAGCCAGTACAAAGATGCCGTCAGACAGTCTCTGGATCAGGTGGACACAATCAAGAAGTTTGTAGCGAGATATTCGGATTTCTTTCAGTTTGTCACAACTGCTCAGGGTGAGTAACAGTGTGTTAACTAATATATAGTGTATACATGTTGTAAGTGTATGTGGTGAATGTATGTACGTGTGCATGTGTGGGTGTGTATATGTTTGTATGTGTATGTTCGTATGCATACATACAAATACATTTGTATGAGTGCCTATGTGTGTATGTGTGTGTCTGTTAGTATGAACGTGTGCGAATATGTGTATGCATGAATACATGAACGTATGTATGGGTGCGTATGTGTGTATACGTGTGTGTATGTATGCGTATGTGTGTTCATTTGTGTCTATGTATATATGTATGCGTATGTGTATATGGTTTTGTATGTATTGACATTATAATAAAAACAAACATGCCGACTTCCTGTAAATGAATCATCTGCAGTTAAAATTTTTGCTTGACATTGTATCGAAACGGTGAATGATTGTAACTGCTAAAGTATGCATGTTAGACCAACTTTGCCATCTAGCCAAATCACATAGGGCTCAAGAAAATGCTTCCAAAACCAAATATGCGAATCGTATTTGAATATAGACCAATGTGGAGCTCAGCAGTCTAGCAATACCGGAAGTTAAGAGCTTCTCGTATGTAGCCAGTAGTCTAGCAATACCGGAAGTTAAGAGCTTCTCGTATGTAGCCAGTAGTCTAGCAATACCGGAAGTTAAGAGCTTCTCGTATGTAGCCAGTAGTCTAGCAATACCGGAAGTTAAGAGCTTCTCGTATGTAGCCAGTAGTCTAGCAATACCGCAAGTTAAGAGCTTCTCGTATGTAGCCAGTAGTCTAGCAATACCGGAAGTTAAGAGCTTCTCGTATGTAGCCAGTAGTCTAGCAATACCGGAAGTTAAGAGCTTCTCGTATGTAGCCAGTAGTCTAGCAATACCGGAAGTTAAGAGCTTCTCGTATGTAGCCAGTAGTCTAGCAATACCGGAAGTTAAGAGCTTCTCGTATGTAGCCAGTAGTCTAGCAATACCGGAAGTTAAGAGCTTCTCGTATGTAGCCAGTAGTCTAGCAATACTGGAAGTTAAGAGCTTCTCGTATGTAGCCAGTAGTCTAGCAATACCGGAAGTTAAGAGCTTCTCGTATGTAGCCAGTAGTCTAGCAATACCGGAAGTTAAGAGCTTCTCGTATGTAGCCAGTAGTCTAGCAATACCGGAAGTTAAGAGCTTCTCGTATGTAGCCAGTAGTCTAGCAATACCGCAAGTTAAGAGCTTCTCGTATGTAGCCAGTAGTCTAGCAATACCGGAAGTTAAGAGCTTCTCGTATGTAGCCAGTAGTCTAGCAATACCGGAAGTTAAGAGCTTCTCGTATGTAGCCAGTAGTCTAGCAATACCGGAAGTTAAGAGCTTCTCGTATGTAGCCAGTAGTCTAACAATACCGGAAGTTAAGAGCTTCTCGTTTGTAGCCAGTAGTCTAGCAATACCGGAAGTTAAGAGCTTCTCGTATGTAGCCAGTAGTCTAGCAATACCGGAAGTTAAGAGCTTCTCGTATGTAGCCAGTAGTCTAGCAATACCGGAAGTTAAGAGCTTCTCGTATGTAGCCAGTAGTCTAGCAATACCGAAAGTTAAGAGCTTCTCGTATGTAGCCAGTAGTCTAGCAATACCGGAAGTTAAGAGCTTCTCGTATGTAGCCAGTAGTCTAGCAATACCGGAAGTTAAGAGCTTCTCGTATGTAGCCAGTAGTCTAGCAATACCGGAAGTTCAGAGCTTCTCGTATGTAGCCAGTAGTCTAGCAATACCGGAAGTTAAGAGCTTCTCGTTTGTAGCCAGTAGTCTAGCAATACCGGAAGTTAAGAGCTTCTCGTATGTAGCCAGTAGTCTAGCAATACCGGAAGTTAAGAGCTTCTCGTATGTAGCCAGTAGTCTAGCAATACCGGAAGTTAAGAGCTTCTCATATGTAGCCAGTAGTATAGCAATACCGGAAGTTAAGAGCTTCTCGTATGTAGCCAGTAGTATGAGAATTGTTAGGTGTTGTGTATAATCGTCCCTATTTTATGGCGCAGAAACATGGACACTGAATAACAAAGTTGGAAAAGAATATTGAGGCAATCGAAATGTGGTTATATAGAAGATTGGGTTGTATTTCTTGGAAAGAGAAGAAAACAAATGTGGAGGTATTGTTACACTAGGGGATGAAAAAAGAATTAATGACTGAAATAATTGTTAGACAGTTACGTTATTTTGATCTTGTTGAAGGCCATACTGGAGGGTAGGGTGGAAGGCAGTCGTTCAAGAGGAAGACAACGTTTTAAGTGGGTGGATAACATCACGAGATAAACTGAAGAAAAACAAACAACCTATAAGATTGCACCTTTACGAACAGGGATGGAGCGCTATGGAAACATTACAGCTGATCTTCGATGCGGAGATGCTGCTTGAACTGAACTAAACTGATGGACCAAAATGGAAACGTAACAAATGAAATCTCACCCGAATCACTTTGGCATCCATTGAAATTACAATTCAATTATTCTTAGGCTGCTCTACGCCAACGCCAATCCAGTACTAACATACCAAGGCTGTAAAAGCTGGGAAATGACAAAGACACTGGAATGAATTCAAAAATAAAGGCACCAGACGCCTACTAGGCATTGGTTGGAAAACAATTTTTGACACATGAGCAAGTTCGACCATAGACCAGTGGAAATTATGTTTCTAACGTCATTAGGAAACAATGGTGGGGGGGGGGGGGGGGGGAGACACACTGGTCACGTGCTTGGCATGAGCCAGAACTAACTCCCATTACAAACGATTACCCAGAAATAAGGTGGCGAGAGAACGAGTGGAAGACCCAGAAAGACATTTTGTGGAACACCCCCCATAGAGCGTGCAACACTCCCCATAGAGCGTGGAACACTCCCCATAGAGCGTGGAACACTCCCCATAGAGCGTGCAACACTCCCCATAGAGCGTGCAATACTCCCCATAGAGCGTGGAACACTCCCCATAGAGCGTGGAACACTCCCCATAGAGCGTGGAACACTCCCCATAGAGCGTGCAACACTCCCCATAGAGCGTGGAACATTCCCCATAGAGCATGGAACACTCCCCATAGAGCGTGCAACACTGGGTCTGAGAGCTACAAAGATTGGCTACGGACGGTTGGTACTTGAGAACTTTGAGAAGTTCTGTATTATGCACAGTCGTTGGCTCTAAAAGACGAGAGAGAGAGAGAGAGAGAGAGAGAGAGAGAGAGAGAGAGAGAGAGAGAGAGAGAGAGAGAGAGAGCCACATTGATAACCATTTGTGGAGAGAGTTCTTGCATCACGTACATAGTCAACCGATTGTTGACGACTCACATGGATTATTGCAGCACTTGTATCCTGGAGACGCGATGGTAACAGTATTCCCCAAATTAGTCTCTTGGATAATGAGGATGTTGAATATATCGCGATAATCAGATAATGGTTTGACGTTGAGTATCGCTGCTGCAATTCCACATCTGTGTCAAATGTGCACACTTCAAGCTTAAATTTATGAAGTTCGTCGTTATTTGAAATGTGTTGCAGAGATAGAAAGATACATTATGACATTATTAATATTACGAAAACTTCTCCTTGTGTAGAAAACATAGCTAGACAAACCGACAATTTCATGGTTTGTTATCTCGTTAAAAGGCAACACAATCAACTATCACTGTACATATATAACACAAGAACATCTTGCTGAAAGTTACGAGCAAATCCTCGTGTCAGATCGATATTGTGATAGAATAGAAATCGTACAACATATACTTACACCAACTCTTATTCAAAAAGGGCAAAAAAGCAGATCCAGCAAACTATAGACATGTGAGCTTAACGAGCATAGTCTGTAAATTGTTAGAGTCAATAATCAAAGAAAACATTGTAATGCATTTAGACAAATTTAATCTAATTAGAAATAGTCAGCATGGGTGTACCAGAGGGAGATCATGCTTAACAAATCTATTAGAATTCATGGAGGAGGTTACCAAAATGTTAGATAAGGGGAGCCAGTGGATGTTATTGATCTGGATTTTGCAAAGGCCTTTGATAGAATTCCCTCATCAAAGATTATTTCGAAAGTTAAAATCACATGGAATAGGTGTGGAAGTTGCCAAATGGATTGAAAATTGGTTAATGGGAAGAAGGCAAAGCGTGGGTATAAATAAGGAGCACTCTGAGTGGTGTGAAGTGAAAAGTGGAGTGCCACAGGGCTCGGTTTTGGGACCAATTTTATTCTTGATATATATAAATGATTTGGACATATGTATGGGATCCATTAATGCAAAATTTGCCGATGGCACAAAATTATGCAGTAGTGTCATCTAGAGCAGAAGTGGATATATTGAGGTCGGATTTAGATACAATTGGAGAATGGTCTGTAATCTGGCAAATGGAGTTTAATGTAAATAAATGTACAGTCATCCACATGGGTAGATCCAATATGGAACATAATTACAGAATGGGAGAGAACAATATTAGAAAGATAGATAAAGAAAGGGACTTGGGGGTTATAATAGATCATACATGTAAGGTGAGGGAGCAAGATCAGATAGCAGTAAAAAAGGCAAATGCAATGTTAGGGATGATAAAAAGAAATATTAAACGTAGGAGCAAGGAAGTGATAGTCAAACTGTATAAAGCATTAGTTAGACCTAGATTGGAGTACTGTGTACATGTGTGGAATCGTTATCAGAGAGGCGATATAGACATGCTGGAGAGAATACAAAAAAGAGCGACAAATCTGATAATGGGATTCCAGAATTACAGTTATGAGGAAAGATTTAAAAAAACCGGCTTACAGTGTTCTGGGAGAGAGAAGAATTCGTGGTGATTTAATACAGGTGTATAAGATGATCAGAGGAATGGATAAATTAGACTATAACAAGTTTTTAAAAATACAACCAGCAACAAGAACAAGAGGGCGCAGCTACAAGTTGATTAAGGAGAGGTCCAGATTAGATATTAGAAAGTATTTTTTTAGCCAGAGAGTTGTGAATGCATGGAATGCATTGCTAAGAGATGCGGTGGAGGCTGGGACAGTTAATGTATTTAAGAATCGATTGGATGCGCATAGCTTCTAGAGCAAGGTGATGTAAATGAAACTGGTTGTATACAGACTCTGCAGAGTCTTCTAAACCAGTATAAAGACGTTAAGTTAAGTTAAGTTAAGTTAACTAACACAACACACAATAAAAAATAAGGCAACTTAAGCTCCCCAGAGGGTGGACAAGTCAAGTAGCGTTATAAGAATTAAGAAGAAGAAAAGATAATACAGGTTCTTTGAGATGCTTTCAATTTGATAATCTCCCTCGTTCTTTGGGTTAGAGGCCGTTATGAATATAATTATCTAAACTAGTGTTTGAACAATAATATTTTCAATACCTTTTTACCTATGTCTTTAGCGTAAATTTCTTTACAATTTTTGTCCTGACTTCTAACAGGCATTGAGGACGCGTTCAATGCAAGAAAAGTGGGAAGCCTGATAGGCCTAGAAGGCGGCCACTCTATTGATAGCAGCTTGGGAAATCTTCGAATGTTCTATGAACTCGGAGTTCGTTACATGACAGTTACTCACAGCTGTAACACACCATGGTAGGTAGAGCCATCTGTAGAATTTGTGCTCGTTTGCTGTTGTTGCAATCATTAGCTCAGGTATCTCAAACTGGTGGCCCTAGACATGATGTGGGTTTTATCCTGTGATTATGAATATTACAATTTAGACAAGAATATAGGTTATTTACTATTTTATTGTGAACGTTTAGCCTAGTTGATAGTGAGCTGGCTTTCAGTGCACCAGGGTTCGAAATCACGGACGTACAGAAAAAACAAATCCGAGCGTAGTTCGTTCCTGGTACAACTGCTCCCCCAGTCAACCCAGCTGTAAATGGATACCTAACTTATGAGTTGGGGAAGGTATAAACAGCAGGGAAGGGAACTAACCACCCCACCTCACAGAGGCTGTGGCTTAGTACATGAAGAGTTTTCTTTAATGCAGTTTGCTGTGCAAACATTAAAAAAAAAAAATGTATTTTTTAAAACCTTGAAAACAGAACGTGTCGAGGGCATAGAAGAAGAAAGTATGAAAAATATACATACATCTTAATGTCCAACTGATAGTGATATTGATATGTTTTCGCCAAACGCTTTCATTTTTGGTCAATCCCCATGAATGGAATCAAAGTAGTATCATTTTTAATCTTTTATTTGCTTTGACGGGTTTTAGGGTGACAAATTCTTTGCATACCCAACATTGTTCTATTCTTGGGGGAAGAAGATCACTTATATGTGTTCCCAGGTAACAGTCATTCTTGCATTATGTATGATTATATTAGTTATTACTAGTGACTAATGGTCTACGTACACGCACCAGAAGAGGCGGCTAAACAGCTATACCATGAGGTGCCTGCGCAGAATGCTGGGGGTTGGTGACAAGACATGATCACTTTTGTCACCATACACTGCCTGCATTCTGTGACGAATGTCAACTGGTCGACATCCTTCAGCTGTTAGAAACCGAATCACCACTCGCCTAATCAACTCTGGATGGATTCCGTATTACACCCGCAATGTTTTCAATGGTCTGCTGAGGAAACTATGAGTCGGAGCATAATTAAATTTTGCAAACTTGACGGTTGGTATGTGCTGTTTACATCGGAAGTGACGTCATCATGCGCATCATACGTATGTTTACTTGGTGCAGTTAGGTCCGGTTTCATTTTAACATGCCTCGTATGTTGCCAGAAACCGCGATGATGATGACGCCATAACCACATCTGCGTTACACACGGTAAGGTGTCCACCTCGGGTGCCGGAGTTCGCATCATGGTGAAGACCGAGATTTTTTCACGTGAATCTTCTTGTAAAAATTCATCTGATCTTTGGGTAGTGAGATCGGACTCCCGTGTTCAGTGTCGAGCATGCTAAAAATCTCTTAGCAGTTAGAAATCGAAAAGAGTAGGCTTAACGGCCGCTGCCCAAACAAAATTCAAAAATTCAAGTTAAAAATCTACTCAAATTAGTTGTATATTCCCCCAGGCCTAGTAAGCTGCAGGAAATTCTAAAATACCCACTACGCATAGCCGAAGTCTTCGGCTATCTGGGAACAGACATTAACCATGCCTGTTTGAATACCAGGATTCCAAGTATTCAAAGCACCAATGTTTTAGTTAGCATGCATACAGATTTGTCATTTCATAGTATAAATCTGATGTTAGCAATGTAAATGTGGATACATTACTGCTAAGTAATATAATCATTCTCTTGTTTAATCAGGGCAGACAACTGGAAGGCAGATGATGTTGATATCCACCCGAATAACGGCCTATCAGAGTTTGGGGAGGTAACAGCTATGATAGTGGCAGTACAGTTATGTTTACATGATGCACACATCAACAAATGAAATCGCCACATCATGTTATTTTTTTTTCCCCAGAAGCACAAAAAGATGCCGCTATAGCTAAGAAGTAATGGTTTTTGCTTTTCGAAAAATTAAAATATGAAATAGTCAGGTTTAGAATATTACACGTTTCAAGAAGCAAAATCTGCAACAACAACAACAAAAAAAGAACATCCTACAGATAACCTTCAGCTACCTGGCATCAGTCATACACCTGTTTGAATACTCAGATTATATAAAGATGAGATTTAAAAATTCATTTGGCATTACATATGTAATGTATTAAATGCTGAAATTGACCATTAAATGAAATTGGCAAAGTTCTACCATTTTGTAAACTGGCATTTTCGAATATCTATTTCATAGTTCCAAAAACAACCCACCAAATGTATTAATTTCTATATAAATATATATCTTCAGTCCTCTTGTGTCGTTAGACGTGGGGGAATATATATATGTCATTTTAGAACGTCGCTTCTTACAACTGCCAACCTATTTAGCTGTTGTTTCCTGGCAAGTGAGCAGTACAGAATGATGCAATTACTTTTCGTACACGGAAGAGTGAAAAAAAATAAATGTCAGCCAAGCTAGACCCGAGTGTGTTGGGATTGTGAAACGGATGCTTCACCCCTTTTTTTTCTATTTTTGGTAAAAGGTTTGACTTCTTGTATTCTACTGGTGGGGCACGGACCTTTCCACCCCAGACTGTAGTCTTTTAGGCGATATCAGAATGTATTAACCAGCGCTTGGATACATGTGTGCATCTGTATGTACCTATGCTAGTTATGGCAATCACAGTGTCAACCCAACCAAAGTGCAAAAGAAGGGCCTAACCCTGAGGGCGTGTGTTAGAGTTGTGAATGAGTGCATGTGTGTAAGTCTTTGCTTCACCAATAGGCCACACAGCCTCCCATATATAGATGTCACATGGCTCTGAGCACTGTTGCCATTATTACAGCGCAGGAATTAAAACTTTTCAAATTGCCTTCATATATATATATGTGTAAACACACACATATATTTACAAACTTGCTGAGAAATACGATCACACATTGAAAGACTGTTGTTGCAATGCTGTTGCTAAAATAAATATATTGTAAGACTATAAATCAATATTATAAAATAAATATATTGTAAGACTATAAATCAATATTATAAAATAAATATATTGTAAGACTATAAATCAATATTATAAAATAAAAGAACAAAGACACCAGAAACACAACAGTCATCTAGCATGTATGAACAAATTAGCATAACACATAAAGTAATAATGAGAGGATTTTACAGATAACATATTGAGCCGAGCAATACATGAACACAGGTCAGGAGCTTTGTTATAAAAGAGTCAACAAAAATAGATTTCATTTTAAATTAGGGCTCAGTTATTAAAAGTAATTTTTTTGTTAGATAACTTTCACTAATTCAAGCTTCATCACAACTAAACCTGGTTTTCTGAATGTATCCTAGCAGAATAAATTATTAAAATATATTCAGGCAGCAAAAAAATAATCTATCCTAGTTTTCCTTTCAACTATATTCCTTTTGTATTCTCAAATCTCTAGCTGGTGATTAAAGAAATGAATCGTATCGGAATGCTGGTGGACTTGTCTCACGTGAGCAGAAGAACTATGATAAAAGCTTTGAACATATCACGAGCCCCTGTCATATTTAGTCATTCTTCGGCGTACACAGTGTGTAACCACAACAGAAATGTGAGAGATGATGTGTTGGCCCTTCTGGTAAGTTGGATCAAGTGAGAGTGGTTATATTATTCCTTTCTGTGGATGTTTTGAATTCATAACAGTAATTATGTTATTAATTTTTGTAGTTGGTTTGAATTCATAACAGTAAAAATAATATTCCTTTTTGTCATTGGTTTGAATTCATAATAGTAAATAAAATATTCTTTTTTGTGATTGGTTTGAATTCATAATAGTAAATATAATATTCCTTTCTGTAGTTGCATTGGGCTCATAATAATAATTGCCGGTATTGTATTCCCTTTTTTTTGTGTAGATGGTGTGAAATTATAAGAGAAGATGTTTCTTCCTTTCGGTGAAATTTTAAGAGCAGTTATCTTATTATTTTTGTCTGTTGTTGGTTTGAAATTATAAGAGGGACTATCTTATTGGTGTCTGTAGTTTGTTTGAAATTATAAGGCGGACTATCTTATTGGTGTCTGTGGTTGGTTTGAAATTATAACAGCAGTTAATCATTTTCACCAATATGGATCCTGAGAAGGAAAGAATAAGACCAGTGCAGCCTTCAAAGCATGTCACAAAAAGCTAGAGAGATGTGCATGAGGCTAGCAGCTTCATCATGTAAAACAAATTGCTAAATAGAAACCACTATTGCATGAGTATGATTTAAACTATTTGACATTTAGCTAGTTTCCTTATTAATTTTTGTCAAAAACCTTATTGTTAAAAGCACACTATAATTCTGTTATTGCTCTGCCACATTTCTAACTAATTATGTGGCACTGTTTGTACTATTATACACTTTGTATTACCCATGATGACTGGGAAAGAATTGCTACAGATCGCCCAAACTGGTGTAGCACTATTGAGGAGTGTGTTAAGAGACATGAAATGTGAAATTCAAATCATGGAACAATATCTTAAAGTTCTCCAGTGACTTTATCAGTGCTGGGGGAAGGGGGTCGAGGCATGACTACGACATTTGCATAATTAAGATTTGTTAGACGCAGCTGTCCAATGTCAGCTCCCGTCTGACCAAGGATTCAGTCCATGCCGTGGCAAAGTAGTGTTGTGGTGAGGACACAGCACTGACGGACACCGAATGATGTTGTGAACTTGAGATTTCATGGCTGAGTCTCTTACAGACTCTGTAGATCCTTCAAAACCACTATCTATAATAAAGTTAAGTATGAGGTATAAAGAATAAACATGGCCATCAAGAGACGATTATTCACTAAGTCACTTCTATCAAAACATACTGCACCCCGGGTGGATACAGATGTCCTATTTCCTTGTATTAAGTGCAGAGAACAATTCAGGGCTCAGATTGGCTTAGAGCCATCTTCGAACTCATGCGAACAGTGAATGCTGACAAAATGGTCCTCATTGGATGAACAACATACACTTGATAAATTAATTATTTATAAAGTTTCATAATTAAATATATTTTTCAGCAAAAAAACCATGGTGTTGTAATGGTCAACTTCTACACTGACTATGTAAGCTGTTCAAATGTTTCTACTGTGTCACAGGTTGCAGGTAAGTTGTGAAGTAAATGCCTTGTTGGTTGTAAGGTTATGCAGAACACATAGGGAGAGAAGACTAACGTCTGGTCGGGCAAAACATACTGATGAGACATGTTAGTCAGGGTCAGGTGAAGCATACTGATCAGACATGTTAGTCAGGGTCAGGTAAAGCATACTGATCAGACATGTTATTTAGGGTCAGATGAAGCATACTGATCAGACATATTAGTCAGGGTCAGGCAAAATATATTGCCAGCTCTCGACTTCCTTGCAGCTCTTCCTAGAAACAGACTATTCTTTGTGGCAGCTTTGCTAACGGGGTTGAAGAATCGACGTGATCCCCGTAGTAGTCACCAACACGCAAATGAATCTAAACATAGTAAAACCACCTGGAAAACTGATCCACCTGCTGTGAGGAAAGCTACTGCAACCCGCACTTAACAACTTTTTCATGGCGCACAAAAGAGAAAGCTTACTCATTGTTGACAATAACAACAATAACAACAACAATAATAACAACAATAACAACAACAATTACAACAACAATACCAACAACAATAACAACAACAATATCAACAACAATAACAACAACATGCAGAACAGATTTACAATTTGTCATTTTAGGAATGTTGACAGTTTATGTTGTGCTTGTAATTCTTAGTTGCTTGTTTGAGAAAAAAACAGACAAACTCTTGAGAAACATCCTTGTATTCTTCATACAATTTCCCTCAGAACTGAAAATTCAAAAATTACATGAAACAGTTGTACACAGCCACAAAACAATAAAGTGGAAATAAATATGATATGATGTAAAAAATATGAAAAATAAACAGAAAACAATAAATAGAAAGGCATTACAAAAATTCCATGAATGAACGAGTACAGCAGACACGAAGCAAACTGAATTAGTTATTTTATGAGATAGGTCATATGATTGTTAGAGTATTTGCCCAGTCCTGTTATTTGCTGAAAAGAAATCAACTACCTCAACAATTTAATTGTACTACCTGCTGTTCCATTATTTATGCCATCTTTGCTTTAAGCTTATTGACAGAGATTCATTAAGAGTTCAAAACTCTCCAAAACCCACTCCCCATCTGCGTTGCTTACTTTGACCTCAAGGTTGTCTCTGCCTCCTTTACCTTACATCTGCTGCTGCTACTACTACTATTACTATTGGGAAGGAAGACTAACGTCTAGTGAGGCACAACATACTGATCAGACATGTTAGTCGAGGCCAGGCAAAGTATACTGGCCAAGACCCTCACCTCAGCTTCCTCATAGCCCTCCCTGGAAATGGACTGTTTTCATGGCAGCATGGCTAACGGGATGAGGGATTGACGTGAGCCCCATTGTAGTGAACAACATACAGATGAATCCCAGAATAGCACAACCATCCACTTTCATCAGCACGCTTGGGATGTGAGGAAAGCTACTTTAACCTGTCACTTAATATCCTTATCAGTGCACAAAACCTACAAACCTACTCATAACTTAACATCTTAACTTAACATCTTTATACTGGTTTAAAAGACCCTGCAGAGTCTGTATACAACCAGTTTCATTTACATCACCTTGCTCTAAAAGCTATGCGCATCCAATTTATTCTTAAATGCATTAACTGTCCCTGCCTCCACTACCTCCTCTGGCAATGCATTCCAAGCATTCACCACTCTCTGACTAAAAAAATATTTCCTAATATCTAATCTGGACCTCTCTTTAGTCAACTTGTAGCTATGTCCTCTTGTTATTGTGGGTGGCTGTATTTTAAAAAAACTTGTTAAACTCTAATTATCCATTCCTCTGATCATCTTATAAACCTGTATTAAGTCACCACGAATTCTTCTCTCTTCTAGACACTGTAGGCCGGTTTTTTTTAGTCTTTCCTCATAACTGTAATTCTGGAATTGTGGGCATTCAAAACAACAACAATACTATTACTACTACTACTACTACTACTGTAATTTGATGCTTTAAATTCTTACAATTGTGCTAGTTTTAATATAGTTATTTCTTTGATTCCATGCGGACCACTTATTATTCTGTTTATTTCCTGTAATATAAGTTTAAACAGAAAACATTTGTTTGCCAATGTTTATTTTCACTTACAGACCACATTGATCATATCAAGAATGAAATTGGCATAGACTATATTGGAATCGGAAGTGATTATGATGGAGTGTCAAGGTCTGTAAGGAAAGTTTATATACTTTGCTGTAATCTCTCAGAAACTGTCTTTTTAAACATTGATACATTTGTAGGATTCTGTAATGTTTTTTCAGACAAATAGAGCTTACTTCATAAATGAATATTGATTGCTCAATTTCCCTTAATAGCAAGAAATAGTACAAATTAATCCAGACTTAATTATATAATATTTCAATGCATGTCTGTTATGACTTGCTATGTCCAAATCCTCGTTCCTTTAATGCTTCCTGAGGCGCATGGGGCTAGCACTGAGGTTGGCCGAAATGCAGTTAACATGTGCCAATGAATTTATAATCCATTGCAATGAAGACTTCTGTGACACTTTGTTTAACACGATTGTCTCACTGAAAACCTTCCTTATTCAACTTTCCCGATGTGAAAGAGTGGGCCTCCAAAATCATCCTCAATAAGAGGTTGCAGGATCCGCAAAGGAGAAAACTGTGTCCAAAGGTACACAGTAAATGTAGGTCAAGATAGTCATCTGTTAGGACAACATTATAGAAAAATTCAACAATTATGGACGGAAACAACAACATATGGATGAGATAATTGCCATATAATGTATTTAATTTGACAATTTCATTTCCATACTTGCTGTTTTTTTTTAATTGGTTAAAAATTCTATAAAAACAACTATCATTGCAGCTTCAAATTATATTACTGGGAACTGTTGGATATGATTTAGTGGGCTGAGGTCTAGAGGTCACTTGCCCATTCAGTCACTATGAAGTGTGCAGACAATTTTTTTTATTCCCGTCCCCAAATATTTATAATTGATTTAAGATGCTATTTTCAACTGCCAATTAGTTGTTCTTATTATTGATTTTGCTTCTAATTAGCATAGTGGGAGATGATTCACTTTTCATGACAAAGGTACAGGGTTTTGTTCATCTCCCATTTCTGACATGCTCCGGTCAACCTCAACTGTAAATAGGTACCTATCTTGCAGTTAGGGAAGGAAAGATAGCGAGAAAGTAGACTAGCTACCCCTACCTGATTAACAAGCTGCAGCCTCGTACAATGAAGCCTCTAACATTTCATGCTCTGTAGCATTATCTACTATGGGACTACATTTACTTTTACCGTTGCATGTATTAACTTTATAATTGTTAATGTTTAACTTTTTGACTGGTTACATTCAATTTCAGAGTTCCTATTGGCCTAGAGGATGTGTCAAAATATCCTGCCCTATTTGCAGAGTTACTTCATCGTAACTACACATCAACAGATCTAATGAAGTTGGCAGGCCAAAATTTGGTTAGAGTCTTCAAAGAGGCAGAACAAGTAAGTGAAATGGATTGAGTTTTCAAAGAGGCAGAACAAGTGAAATGGTTAGAGCATTCAAAGAGGCAGAACAGATAAACAGGTTAGAGCCTTCAAAGAGGCGGAACAAGTGAAATGGTTAGAGCATTCAAAGAGGCAGAACAGATAAACAGGTTAGAGCCTTCAAAGAGGCAGAACAAGTAAGTGAAATGGATTGAGTTTTCAAAGAGGCAGAACAAGTGAAATGGTTCGAGCATTCAAAGAGGCAGAACAGATAAACAGGTTAGAGCCTTCAAAGAGGCGGAACAAGTGAAATGGTTAGAGCATTTAAAGAGACAGAACAAGTAAGTGAAATGGATTGAATCTTCAAAGATGCAAAACAAGTGAATAGGTTAGAGCCTTCAAAGAGGCAGAACAAGTGAAATAGAGCATTCAAAGAAGCAGAAAAAGCAAAATGGTTAGAGCATTCAAAGAGACAGAACAAGTGATTGAATTGGTTAGAGCCTTCAAAGAGGCAGAACAAGTGAAATGGTTAGAGCCTTCAAAGAGGCGGAACAAGTGAAATGGTTAGAGTCTTTAAATCAGCAGAAGAAGTATGTGAAATATTTAGAATCATTTATTTTTTTTTTAAATATTGTTTATTTTAAATTAATGTTGCTAGTTTCTAAATAAATTATTTGCGTTTCAATGAAGTGTTTCGATGCAATTTTGCATAGAAGTTACCATTTTTGTAGGGAAGAAGAGACTTTTATCTGGTCAGGCAAAACATTCTGATCAGACATGTTAGTCAGGGTCAGACAGCTTTCTGGAAACAGACTATTTCATGACAGTCTGGCTAACGTAGTAGGGTATTGACTTGATTCCTGTAGGTGTGACAGGCAGATGATGCCAAGTATAGCAAAACTGCCTGGAGGACCCTAGTCCACCTTCATCAGCATGCTTGGGATGTAAGGAAAGCTACTACAATCCACCACTTAATACCCTTTTCATGGTGCACCAAAAAGTAAAGTTACTCATCATGTGCATTCAACAACAACAACCACTTTTATAATATTTGAAAGAAACTTTAAATGTAGCCTTATCCCGCCGAAGACGGATGTGTCAGACCGAAAGGTGCAAATATCGCAATCAAGCTGTAAACTAGCGACACAGCACATTTCATTCTCCGGACTACATCCTGCTACTTGCTTGGTAGCAGGAGATTGAGAACGGATGCAGAAGAAAAAGAAGTAGCCTTATGAAATAAATTAATATATTTGCAGTATTATATAGGTTGAACATTGAAAACAAATTTAATAACAAACAGCAAGAAAAGTAACAGTATCAAAAAGTCTACATAAAAACTTCCCTTGTTCTACATTGTTAAATAGAATGTCCAACCTGGAATTAATAGATAGTTGGAAGACAAAGATATGACAATTAGAAGAAATACACAACCACTCATGAAAACAGAATTACCTTTTGAAACTATTTTGTATAAGTTAATTTCTTTGAGTATATTGTAACAGTGCCTGAGTGGTCTGCCAGGGTATTTGTGTATGACAAAGACAAGAATAGCACCACTGCCTCACAGAGAGCATGTCGTAGGAGGCGAATAACTGTGTCACATGGCATAACACCCGCAATTTATTTATTTTTTTTTTGCTTAGATGTTTGCCTCACTAGTTTCTACTGGCGGAGGCGCGCCATTTTCCACCCCAGACCGTAGTCCATTGGGCGATATCAGAACGCATAAACCAGTGCTTGGATGCATGTGTGCGTCTGTATGTACCTATGCTAGGTTTGTGCGCCCTCAGAAGCTCTGGTGTTTGAGTCTATAAAGATGAACCTGCACATCAGTTAATCCCCCTCCAAAAGCGATTGTCCCAACACAACAGAGTATTAAGCTGCTCGAGCCTAGCCCACTATGCAGAAAACCCTTCTTCTGGCTATATCCAGCTCATACCAGAGTTGGGACCAGCACAAGGGCATCTGCTCCTGTAGAAGTACAGGTCGACTAAGAACTAAGATATTGTAACAGATTGCAAATTGGGAGAAAATGAGGCAGGGAATTTAGACAGTCTAGCAAGCTAACATGGGAGAAAGTGATAATCAACGCTTACAGCAGGCTGTTTGTGAAGAGCCATGACAGACTGTACCAATCTTATTGGCATTTAAAACAATGAACAAAGAGAAAGTTTGTTTTATGTTAATGCCATGATGTGTATTCTTCCGCAGGTGCGAGATGTTTTGAACGCATCAGAACCACCATTTGAGCAGTTGATCTCAGACAGCACATGGAAAAATGACTCATGTAGAACAGATTTCTGATCTTCTAAAAGCTTAACCAAACCTAGAATTTAAAATTTAAAATGTCAAAGGTGCAGTGAAATTCTATTATTAGCAGGATAATTTGGATCCATAAACATTGATAGTTACAAATTCAGGGTCATATTAAAGAAATAATATGACAACTATGATGCTATTTCATTCATCTGGCTAAAATATGACAGGAAACTTATTTAATCCTGAAATAACATTTATTGAGAGCAAATTAGTGCAAAGTTTCATTGTATATCTTTTCAATAGACTTAAACAATGGTTGTTTTGCATCACCCCAATACAAGGACTATTCTGACCATTTGGTACAATTGCAAAACAAAGATTATGTTGAAATTATATGTGTGTGTATATTTTGATTTGGAGATACTAATGCTAGAATAAAATATCAGCTTGGCTGCTACCATTTTGTATATGTCACAAGTTGCATAATGAATCTAAATTAATGTATATTTAAATTGATTGATGTTGTATTGGTCTTTAAACATTATTAAACAGAGATGGTATCTGATTTTTTTGGTACTTCTTTACATTCCAGATATGCTCTAATCACACATACAGTATGATACTTTCAGCTGTATCTTTATATTCTAATGTCATTTTTATAAACCAAACAATGTCTTAGAATGATCTTGACAAATGAGTGACAAATATGTGAAAATTCAGCAACATAATTCTTGCTGGTTGTTGATCAATAATGCTAAAACAGAAGTCAAATGTCAACCGCAGAGCCAAAACAGAGACCATAAATTGTAATGTTATATACTGATGACATTGTTATTTTCACAGATTCAATGTCAGCTCTTCAAGCATTAGAAGTTACTGCTCATTGTAGGCCTAACTTTATAAAAAATTTCGAAAGATATTGACCACATTATCACTTCTAGTGCTGTCTAAATAGTTCTGCAGTGGATCACTGGACACTTAAGCACACCTGGCAATAATAAGGCAGACAGACCAGCAAAGGAGGGATCAAGACAAGAACAGCCACACACAGGAACAACTTTACAAACAGCTCATAGGATCAGCAAACAACAAATTGGCTGAACAGATGGGCAATGCGAAACACAGGAAGGGGGAATCTACAGACATGGCAAGCCCTAGTCCAAATGATAGTGTAAATCAACTCACAACAAAGGATCAGAGCACCATTTTCCAACCGAGAACCCAACACATCCCACTAAACAAACACCTGTACAGAATCCAACTACAACATACTCCTGAGTGCCAGCTGTGTACACACCCATATGAAACCGTTGATCATCATCTCTTTGAGTGCTCAGCGCTCAATGATTTTAGGAAAATGCTTCTTCCTCCGTGGCCAGATACATGGAACACTTTGAATGGCACTAGACAACAACTGATAAACATGTGCAGATACCATTACATGGCATTGGGCAGAAGGACGAGAGCCCAGATGCTGCTGGATTTGTAACAATAACAACAACATGTACTGAGAACAATATCCAATTCACATCTAATATGTCATTTGATTTTTAAATAAAATGGGGTTTTGAAATTAACTTGACAAATATTTTCAAAATAAATTAAGGATTTCTGTAAGATTAACATTTATCCGCACAAAAATCAAGTTAGCACCTTCTTTACAAGAAAACAGCAGCGAAAACATGTGATCTTTAACCTGGTGACTATACAGGTCCAAGGAGGATATGCACATGGGTCGATAAGCACTCAGCTATTTCCGACATATAAATTAGAAAAATTAGACAAATAATAATTAGCAAACACTGTGTTCTTGGAAGCTTAAAATACATATTTTTGATTGGTTTTTTTTCCACAACCTTTGATTCAAAATACTGCAGACATTATTATCGATCAAAATGATCAAATGGCTGCAAAACGAGCTGCAGATACTAGAAGGAGGTGACAATCTTGTCAATGACAATGTGATTTTGATTGAATTCCGTCATTATTGATGATAATTCAAACATAAACTTCAATATTGTGACCACAAGTCAGTATTCATATCAAACAGAAGAGATTTATGCTTTCACTATTACTGCCCAACATATGCAAGTCAAAATAGCAAGTCAAATTGAAACACAAGAAGTGCAATTCAGCATTAGAAGCAAAGAATATAACTCATTATCTGTACTACTCTTTTCAACAACTAAAGTCTGATGAGGAGAATGAAGAACAACTGTAAAATCACATAAATAGTCTCGGCATAGCCTGTAAAGGATATAATATGAAATTTAGTACAGAGACAGAAACTATAAAGATTAGTACACTAGAGACAGAAACTATACAGATTAATACACTAGAGACAGAAACCTATAAAGATTAGTACATCAGAGGCAGAAACTATAAGGATTAGTACACCAGAGACATAAACTATAAAGATTAGTACTGCAGCGACATAAACTATAAAGATTAGTACACCAAGAAGACTGATCATATCAGGGGGTTTCAAATGGCAAAAAAAGTGAGATAGGAATGAAAAAAACCATGGCTTGTAACTTGTTAATATGGTTGCTAAGGATGTCAAGAGTGTCCTGCACGTGCCATCGCGTGCAAATGGACAACTTGACATCATAATTGCTGTTAAAAGATGGCCGCCCCAGGTAGAATATGAGTGGTTACACACGTGACCAAGATTATTTGTTTCTACAGTAACCCTTGCACTTTATAGGCAATGGGGGACTTGTATCGAACGCAATGGTAAATACATCGAAAAATAATAAAGTTGTGTTTCACTTTTTCAGAATATGTTAACCAAAAAAATATATTTAAGGTTTTGATTTGAAGACCCCTCGTACATGCAGACAATGCGGGTACCACAATAAATCTTGGCATATTCTGTGAAGGATATACTATGAAGCTTAGAACATGAGCGATGGATACTATGAAGTTTATCAGAACACTAGGAAGACTTTATAATATATATGCAAACAATATCAAACTTAAGTTATTAAGCATGTTCTTACTTACTTACTTAGTCGCTCCTCTTCTACCGTGAGGTGTAGAGGTTTGACAAAGAGAACGCCACACTGCTCTATCCGCCGTCTTTTTCCTGGCCTCTTTCCAATCCATCCCTCTATCACTTAGGGACTGTCGTATGTTGTCTTCCCAACGTACTTTGGGACGTCCTCGGGGTCTGCGTACTTGACTTTTGATCTCCCATGACCGCTTTGGTATCCGATCTTCTTCCATTCTACAGACATGGCCAAACCACTGTAGTTGGGACTGCTCCACTCGTGTCTGCAGGGAATGAACTTCAAGATTGCTACATATTGTCTGGTTACGGATCTTGTCCCTTTTCGTCACCTGAACCGCCTTTCTTAGGTACCTCATTTCTGAAGTTTGTAATTGCCTTTCTTGGGCTGTAGTCATTGCCCATGACTCACATCCATATGTCAGGACAGGCACATAGATCGAGCGGTATACATCCATCTTCGTTTTCCTGCTTATTTCTCTTCTACTGAGAAAACCTCTGTTTATTGCATGGAATAGTCTACCTACTGCTGCCCTTCGTGCAGTTAACTCCTCTTTGATTCCTCCCCTGCTGTCTATTACCACTCCTAGATATTTAAAGTTGCTGACCTGCTCCAGTGCTCGTGTTCCCAGGGTTATCTGATGTCTCTTTTCATCTCTGGCGATCACCATGGTTTTTGTTTTGGAGTTGCTGATGTGCATTCCTCTCTTCTTCAACTCTTCTTCCCAGACCTGCAAGTTGATCTGGAGATGTGCTTCGGTTTTCGTGATCAGGGCCACATCGTCTGCAAATGCTAGTTCCGATATGTAACTTGGTCTCATCTTCCAGTGCCCTACTTCATACTTTTTTGTCCGTTCCTTGCAGGCTTTGATGACTTCATCCATGAGGATGTCTTACTCCGCTAGTGGTCTTGAACTCTCCTGACTTTTGATTTGATGTCCGCACATCTTTCTGCATGTTTTATAGAAACTCTGTATGGCAGAGATCAGGGGTCCTGGGATGTTCTTCCTTGTCAGGCACTCCCCAGAGTTTGTCCCAAAGAACTTTATCAAATGCTTTCTCCAAATTCAAAAAGCAGAGATGCATCTCTTTATCATATTCAAGAGCCTTTTCACTTAGCTGTCTGAGTGTAAAGATAAGGTCTTGAGTACTTCTGTTTGCCCTAAACCCACATTGAGTTTCATCCATATTTGGCTCTGCTAGATCTCTTCATCGCCTTTCTAGAATCCTAGAGTAGACTTTCCCGGGGACACTGAGAAGGGAAATACCTCTGTGATTTTCACATTGTCGATTGTCGCCCTTTTTAAATATTGGTATTATTATCGCAACCTCCCAGTCTCTTGGTATCTTCTTGTGGCGCCAAGCTGCCTTGAGAATCTTCATGAATAGCATCTCTCCTGCCGCTCCCATGTATTTAACCATTTCTGGTGTTATACCATCATGTCCTGCTGCTTTACCAATCTTAATTTTCTCCAATGCTGCCTTAAGTTCTTCCATTGCGATATTATCGTTTCCCTCCATGGCTCCCTCTTCTTGAATTGGGACTGTTACTTCCAGAGCTTGGTTTTCCTCCACTCCAAGGAGATCTGAGAAATATTCTTTCCATCTGTTCATTACCTATTCTGGGGCAGTCAACAGCGCACCTTGTTTATCTTTAACAAATTTCAGGGGGCATTCCTTTTCCTTCCGCATGTTCTTTAAGGTCCTGTAGAACAGTTTCTGGTTTTCTCCAGCATTATTTTCCAGTCGCTCTCCAAATTCTTCCCAGGATTTCTGTTTGGCCTTGAGCACAGTCTTCTTTGCTTCTGTTCTAAAATTTACATATTCTTTATATTTCTTTGTTTGTTCTTCTGTATTCCTAGCCCCTAGGTCTTGCTTCCATGCCTTTTTCTTTTCTCGTATTATTGTTTTCACTTCTTCTGTCCACCATGGTGTACTCTTTCTCTTCCACCCTTCTTTGGTTTGACCGCATGCCTCTGCTGCAGCCTCTTTGAGGATGTCTTTGAATTTTACCCAGAGCATTTCCAAATCTTCTTCAGATTCCTCTATCTTTTCTATTGCTGTTGTTATGAGCCCTTGGTATCTCCTCTTAACATCTGGTTCTCGTAGTTTGTAAGCCTTAATTTTATTTTCTCCTCGTGTATTATGTTTCATGCTTGCTGATGGGTGTTGCCTAGCTGGATAGTGTTTTTCAATTTCTCTCTTTATTTGAACTAGGTAGTGGTCGCTTCCTATCTCTGGTCCTCTGAACACTCTAGCATCCTTTACATGCTTGAAATCAGTTTTCCTCACTATCGCATAGTCAATTATAGATCTTTCATTTCTTGCCGGCTCGCATCTTGTGTAGGCATGGCTACGCTTGTGTGGAAACCTTGTATTTGTAATTACAAGGTTTTGTTCTCTGCAGAATCTCAGCAGTCGTTTTCCATTGTCATTTAAGACATCTTCTCCATACCTACCGATCACTCCATCCCATCTAGAATAGTCTCCAACTCTTGCGTTGAAGTCTCCAAGGAGAAGTATTTCATTATGGCAATCGTCAATGGTCCTTTGAAGGAGCTCATAAAATTCATCTTTTATGTCAGTGCTCTCATCTTCGTTTGGTGCATACACAGTGACGATATCCATTTGACTATCCTCCTCTTGTAGACTTAGAACCATCAGTCGTTCTGAAATGAATTTCCATCCTTTAATGTTTGCTTTGTTGTTACTATTCACTATACAACCAACCCCTGCCCTGGCTCGTTCACTCATGGGAACTCCGCTGTAGTATAGCAACAGCCGTCATGGTCCAGAACGCCCTGTCCCTTTTTCTTTGTTTCTGTAAGTGCCAGGACTGCCAATTTTGCTCTCTTCATCTCTTTTATTAGTTCATGTTCTTTTCCGTTTATACTTCGTACATTCCATGTTCCGTAAATCGTGGTCCTTTTTTCTCGCCTGTTCGTCGCCGTTGAGGTCAGTCCGGTTTTCTCTAAGTTTTGACTTATAATCGGGTTTTTTTTAAAGACAAACAGGTGATTAGCCTGTTGTGTCTTTGCATGGTGGAGGGGCTGCCTCCTTACAGCCTCCATGCCTGCCGACCCGTTTTTGTCCACGCCTGCTTATTTATTCGCAGCTAACCTCAAAATTAGGAGGCCTTTCAGCAATCCGCAACCCTGCTGACGCGCCTGGTAGGAGCTAGGTTCCTCCCCCAGGATTAAGCATGTTCGAAAGGTCAAATACCTGAGGTGTATTTTTGCTTGGTAGAGAAATTTCACTGCATTTCAGAAAGCCTCTTTTGTGACTTATCTTCAAGCCGATACAAACATAAATATATATATATATATATATATATATATATATATATATATATATATATATATATATATATATATATATATATATATATAATATATTTATATATGTGTGTATGTGTGTGTGGTTCAGTTACTGGATCTGGGTAGACACAAAACTTAACTAACGTTACAGCCACAAGGTATGAAATAGAAAACGGCTCATATAACAGAATTTATTACACCTAGGCCTATGTGTTTTATCGCTGTCATTTCTGAAAGTACCGACGACAAAGGAGGAACTCCAAAGCTCATGTGGTACCAAGGATAAAGAGCAATTGAAAACCCATAATGAATTACAACAAAAACAATAAGAATTGACCTGACAACTGATACAATATTATATCTTAAGGTGGCAGCTATTAGCCAGAGAGTGGCCAGGAACGTGTGAATTGTGATATGCCAGTTATGGTAAAGTAGGCTAAGCATGAAATGAGCACCATGCTTACACAAAAACACAAATATTATATATATATATATATAATGTGTACAAATATGTAAACTATTAGTGAAACAATGAGTATAAATAAAATAGTAAGAGAGATAGAGATATATTTAGTAAGAGAAAAGGGAAATGAGAGATAGCAAACGTGATAAATGTACAGAGTAAAAAAGCGATGGTATGGAATGAATTCAAACCATTACATTTAAGGTATCCCATAAGGCAGCTAACCAATTCTACAGCTCAAACCAATGTTGACCATCAAAGGAGCAGGAGATAAAACCAGCGGCCATGATATCAATCACCATCTGGTGCCTGGAAAAGGAGATAAAGAGGAAATAATAATAGTCTGGATCTCCATAGCCCAGAACAGAGAACGTTGGAGACGATGTTGGGACTCAACACCCGTACAACCCCCGATGAGAAACAGATCATCAGGCAATCAAGTAAAAGTAATAAAAGTCTTTTTGTTTGATTATGTATCTATAATTATAATTTGACAAATGATGATCAATTCACCTACCTGGGGACCCTCATCAACGACAAGCTACCAGGTGGTCTTTTTCCACCCGGGTAGCACAAAGTGGTTGCTGTGTTCCAGTGTTTGTCTTTCCTTCTGACTACATGGCCAGCCCAGCGGTGCTTGGAGTTGTTGGCATAATGTATGACATCCTTGACATGTGACAATGCCCGGATGTCACTGTTGTGTAAGCCAATCTGGCGCTGTTGCCTAAGTGATAGACCAACGAGACGGCGCCAAAGCAAGGCATGTGTTGTCCTTAGTTGAAACGTGAAATTGACAGTAGCATTTGTAAAGCTTCTGACACATTCGATCGTTGTCCACACAATCCTATATGGTAGCGAAACTTGGACAACCTATACCAAACTAGAGCAAAGGTTTAATACCTTCCACGCCCCCTGTGATCCATTCTTGGAATTACATGGAGGGTCAGAGTGCCAAGTGCCGAGGTACACTTTCGTCCCTGTCTCCCAAGCATGTCAACTCTCCTTGGGCAGTGAAGACTATGCTGACTTAGTCATGTTTGTCGCATGGGAGATGGTCGCATCTCCAAAGATATCATCTACGGACAGTTGACGGATGGCAAAAGAAAAGTTGGTCGGCCATAGCTGTGGTTCTAGAATATGCATAAGCGTGACATGAAGGCACTGGGCATGAGTCTGACAGTCTGAAAAGATGAAGCTGCAGATGAAGATGTGCCCGAAGAGCCAGCCCCCTCATGCTGGGTGAAAAGAATCTCCTGCAACACGGAGAAGTGAAACGATAAGGTGGTAGGGGGGAAAGCCAACACAAAACTCATGATGAGAGTAACTATGCAAAGGTGGCATAGTCCTGTCGCCAGTCATGACTGAAAGACGCTACTCCTATTACTGGCATTGACTGATCACGGCCAACTTTATAGACTGATAGTCGTTTTGCCATTAAACAATTTATAGTCACTGTGTGAGTTTATATTTTGGTTTCCAACAACCATGGTTAACTATTATCTCGAGCGCTAGACAAGCTTCCCATTCTCATTCTGTATTTTGTGTCACTTATTTAGTGTGTGTGTGTGTGTGTGTGTGTGTGTGTGTGTGTGTGTGTGTGTGTGTGTGTGTGTGTGTGTGTGTGTGTGTGTGTGTGTGTGCGTGCGTGCGTGCGTGCGTGTGTGTGTGTGTGTTTTAAAATTCAAATGAAATGAATGAACTCATCTTATAAGCACAAAAATAAAACGGCTGACTAGCCATTCTGTATCACATCATTTTGTTTATTTGTCTCAATTGTTCTTGTATTTCGTGCTCCTGTGTTGTTGAAAGTAAATGTTATATATCGTATATCTTGATGAACTTGACATATCATTTTCAAAAAGTAAGTTTACATCCGACATTCTTGAACCGGACTGTCAACTGATTATCATCTGCTTGACTCAAGAGGTGAATAACAAGTCCAAACTTCCGGTACTGGTTCTTCGCATGGAGACAGACGGTGTTACATTTTCCTAGCCCACACATTGGGAATTGTTATTGTGATCCACGTAGTCGCTAGCCTGCTTTGAAGTCAAGCATTGCACTACGACGATATAGACCTTCGTCAGGATGCTTCTGCGTATAAGAAGAGCCAATACAACTCTCTATATCAGGGAAAATATGGGGCGTACGATGCAGCAAAGTGCATGAACTGACAACAGCCAGCGACTCATAGATGGCTGCTTGCATCAGGGTCAGATAACCAGTGCAGAACTTGAAACCCTATTCTACCTCTAAGTGACGGGCATGGGAACATGCTGCACTAATGTAGTATTGTTAGGAGATTAAGGATCACAGTGGAGAGGCAAACCTGGTGGGTTGTTGTTTGCAAATGCCTACATGAGTAAGTTACTCTTTTGTGACAACCCCCCCCAACTCTGATAAGGATGTTAAGTGGCTGGTTGCAGTAGCTTTGCTCACATCCCGAGCGTGCTAACGAAGGTGGACCGGAGCCCTCCAGGCAGTTATGCTATACTTGGCTTCATCTGCGTGTCGCTCACTACTACGAGGATCAACGTCGATCTCTCACCTCGTTAGCCAGGCTGGATGAAAACACCCCGTTTCCAAGAAAGGCTACTAGGAAGAGGAGGTTAGGGTCTTGGCCAGTATGTTTTGCCTGACCCTGACTAACATGTCTGTTCAGTTTATTTCGCCTGACCCTGACTAACATGCCTGATCAGTATATTTCGCCTGACCCTAACATGCCTGATCAGTATATTTTGCCTGACCCTGACTAACATGCCTGATCAGTATATTTTGCCTGACCCTGACTAACATGCCTGATCAGTATATTTTGCCTGACCCTGACTGACATGCCTGATCAGTATATTTTGCCTGACCCTGACTAACATGCCTGATCAGTATATTTTGCCTGACCCTGACTAACATGCCTGATCAGTATATTTTGCCTGACCCTGACTAACATGCCTGATCAGTATATTTTGCCTGACCCTGACTAACATGCATGATCAGTATATTTTGCCTGACCCTAACTAACATGCCTGATCAGTATATTTTGCCTGACCCTGACTAACATGCCTGATCAGTATATTTTGCCTGACCCTGACTAACATGCCTGATCAGTATATTTTGCCTGACCAGACATTAGTCTTCTTCCACGTCTTTTACGTAAAAACAATCAACTGAAGCCGGATGTGTTGGGTCAAAAGGCGCAGATATCACAGCCTCGGCTGTAAACTACGACAAACAACGTTAAAATGTAATTTTCAAGACAAACGTGTAAGAAAGAAGAAGAACAAATCCGACCACAGTAAAAAAAAAAACAAACTCAGGAAGAGTAGCTTGGAACAATAACAACGTACAAGTGGTCACTCACAGCAAAGACAAATCAAAACCAGAATATACCTGTTTTGATTAATTCTCTAACGTTTATCCCACATTTATCATTGTGGCGATTTACAAAACCGATGGTTTATGTTTCTGTTTCTAAGAATCCACGTGACTGCAATCCAGGCATACCTATATGTGCTTAGCCTGTTTCAGCACATGGTGCAGGGTCTGGATGTTGATGGTTTCTGTAGCTCGCTGGTTGTACACTTTCCTGCTCCGCTCAAACCTCGCTTGATGACGAAAACTTGGCAGTCTGTGAATTACTGATTCATCTATATCGGTGTCCTCATCCAATAGACGGTCGTTGATTGGTTACAAAATGTCACTCCTTGTGTGACAGTTCCATCTGGAGCATGGGCGTTTAGGGCAGCGGGGATTGGGTTGGCGACTCTTGGAACAAAGGTTGCCAGAATGCGTGAAAAGATAAATCAACGTCTCGATACTACGTGGACAAAAAAAACAGGGGTTTAGGTCGAAGAATTTGTCTGGTACTGGGAGGTGCAGGAGAGGGGGTGTTCGGAGCTGAGGTGTGGGTTCGTAGACGACTACTTTGGCGTTCTGAATTAGTTTAAGTGAGGGAGTGGGGTGGGGGGGGGGTGGATAGGAGTGACAGTCTGATGTCGCCAAGACCGGGTACGACATTTACATTTTATCCAATAACAATTAGTTAGGGGTAGTTACAAATTAGATTGATGGCTAAGTCAGACAACCAACATAAGACCATTGGATAGTCATGTTGTTGCTTGAGACTATAAAATACTCTACAAAAATGAACTCAAATAGACTGGCTAAGAGAGAGAGACTGATAGGCTGTCAGTAGTCTGAGAGACTAGCTAAGAGAGAGACTGATAGGCTGTCAGTAGTCTGAGAGACTGGCTAGGAGAGTGACTGAGAGGCTGTCAGGAGTCTGAGAGGCTGTCAGGAGGCTGAGAGGCTGTCAGGAGTCTGAGAGACTGTCAGGAGTCTGAGAGACTGTCAGGAGTATGAGAGACTGGCTAAGAGAGTGACTGAGAGGCTGTCAGGAGTCTGAGAGAGTGGCTAGGAGAGTGACTGAGAGGCTGTCAGGAGTCTGAGAGACTGTCAGGAGGCTGAGAGACTGGCTAAGAGAGTGATTGAGAGGCTGTAGGGAGTTTGAGAGACTGGATAGGAGAGTGAGAGACTGTTAGGAGTCTGAGAGACTGTTAGGAGTCTGAGAGACTGTCAGGGGTCTGAGAGACTGTCAGTAGTCTGAGAGACTGTCAGGATTCTGAGAGACTGGCTAAGATAATGATTGAGAGGCTGGCAGGAGTCTGAGAGACTGTCAGGAGTCTGAGAGACTGGCTAAGAGAGTGACTGAGAGGCTGTCAGGAGTCTAAGAGACTGACTAGGAGAGTGACTGAGAGGCTGGCAGGAGTCTGAGAGACTGTCAGGAGTCTGAGAGACTGTTAGGAGTCTGAGAGACTGTCAGGAGTCTGAGAGACTGTCAGTGGTCTGAGAGACTGTCAGTAGTCTGAGAGACTGTCAAGAGTCTGAGAGACTGTCAGTAGTCTGAGAGATTGTCAGGAGTCTGAGAGACTGTCAGGAGTCTGAGAGACTGTTAGGAGTCTGAGAGTGTGTAAGTTTGCAGGATGATTGGACCAGCATACACCTCGTTTTGGCCCGTCGCTCTATAGATGTTTATGTTGGACACCCTGTGAACAGTAACATATTTGAATGTGTGTCGTATGTGTAGGATACTTTGTGAACCGATTGTATGTGAATGCACAGATTGACTTAATACGTGATCACAAGTGAGTACGTGACCCGACTATAAATAACGTGATGTAATTACAAATCAATGTGTGTCGTATGTGTAGGACAATTTGTGAACCGATTGTACGAAGGATGGTCGAAAAGTTTTGCACTTCAGAACGAAGGAGTCAAGAGACTAGTCTAGAAATTGGTGTGAACTTCAGTCCTGCTCTGTGTATTCACCCTGCAAGGTGAAACGCTTTTCTCCCAGTAATTCTTCCCCTTTCTGATCACCAGGAATGTGAAGAATAGACCGGATAAGTGCATCCCCTTGTTGTTGTTATTTAACATAGAAACAACACTCAATTTCTGCTGAACGCATTCTACCGTACTTGGTAACTGCGATTGGGAGCTGAGCCCATCGAAAATATCAATGCGCATGTCTATCTAGGCCAAGAAATCAACAATAACCACAGCATTGATAAGGGGAGATCACGCATGAGAGGGGCGGGTACTCCAGCACACGACGGACGTCAAGGTCAATGTATCACGCCTTCAATAGCATGGTTATTCCAGCAATGGTGTATATGAGAAGGTTTAGTACGAAGAAAAGCTCCGAGTTACCGAAAGAGCAATAGAGAATGGAGTTCTAAATATCTCCCTGAAGACCATAAACAAAATTCCGACATCGACAATCAAACTGAATGCCGGCGTGTCGTCGACTCTGCATCAATACGAAAGTAGAAATGGGCTGACCATCGTCCGCAGGACTGACGAGGAGGTGGCCTTTCTGGTGGCCATACAACTACAAGTGGCCGCCCACCGACGAGATAGAGAGATGACCTGAATCACACCTTTGGACCCAAATGGTACTCCAAGGCAAAGAACAGGCACAGACTCAAACAGCTTTTAGTTCCTGACACCAGGCAAACTTGCATGATTGAATACCAGGATTCAAGGAAGTTAGTTTATTTTTGTTGGATTTTTTTACATTTGGCATCACCATTTCTGTGTCCTTGAGATTAATATTCAGTCTCACTTGTTTGATATATGTACTCAGTCTATCAGTTTTCTCTTTTGAATATCTCGGCGTGAGTGTACGAATAATTTAAGCAAACAGTTGTTGTGTTCATTTTGGGCACCATCTTCTTCTTCTTGTCCCTTTTCCACTTCAGTCGTAGTGCAGGTTAAAACATACAGTTGACCTCCTTTTGAAAGCCTGCACCAAAGCTTGTTTGTTTTTGTAATGATGGCTTCTGTAGTAATTTGTTTTAAGGCGATATGATAGTTAGCCCCACACACAACTTTCTTTAGTCGGCTCTTGCGACATGCATGTGGGTACAGTGGGCTGATTATTTTCTCCCCAGTGAGAAGGCCAGAGTATCCACTTTGAAAATATGTGGGGATATTAGCGACGACAAATGATTTACACACCGGCAGTGCCGAAGCCAGTGCCATGAGACAAGTAGCTGAAACCCTTATAGACCACAAGGAGCAGGCAGAAAAGCAAGTGGTCATTTTCACAGACGCCCTCGCAGTGTTAATGGCGCTCAAGAACCAGCACAAAAATGAACTTGGTGCTCTGGAAGACTCGCTCGAGCGACTGTCCCAGTGCTTCAAAAAAAGCACAGTCCAGTGGATACCAGCCCACTGCAACATTCCAGGCAACGAGGAGGCGGACAGACTCGCCAGAGAGGGAGGAATGCTGCAGCAGAGTGATACAGAAATCACATACAATGAGACAAACGCATTCATCAGGACAACGTACAGTGCAAAATGGAAAAAATACCACCCTGGCCACATAGAAAACGATGCCTACCATCAACTCTCCAGGCGAGACCAGGTGATAATTCTCCGGCTACGTACAGGTCACAATAGACTTAGATGACATCTGTACAACAAGTTCAAGATTGGCACTACAGACCTTTGTGTCTGCGGCACAGCCCCCATGAAGTCAGAACATATTTTGCAGTCCTGTCCACTGTATACCGACAAAAGAAGTAGCATTTGGCACGCAACAACCAGCGTCCTTCCACGAGAAGCTGTACGGAAGCATACAGAGCCTTGAGTCTACTGCTGCCTTCGTGAGAGTCATTGAAGTTGAGGTCTGAAGATGAACGAGGAAGAAGACGATAAAGGAAGTCTACATCCTAGCATTAAGAGCGAATGTTTTAGTAGTAATAGTTTTACAAGATGCGCAGCGTATCGACCGAAATCCTTACAGACTTCCCAGGTGGAGCCGAGTACTTCGCTGACTTGGGGTGAGGTACGCGAGGAGTATGTTAGACCAATGTATGTGTAAGGCTTTCTGTGTCTGTCCGTGTCAACTCCATGTTTTTCCGTGTCCCGCCGCCGATGCTTCTAGATTGTATCCACCTTCAATAGCATGGAGGTCTGCGGGGGTCTTTGTGTATGACAAGGACAAGAATAGCTCCCCTGTCTCACAGAGATCATGTCGTAAGAGACGACGGTTAGGACTATGGTATGGAGATAAACGCTGGAAAGACAAAACTAATGACAAACAACGCTACGGGCTTCAACAGCAGGATAAAAGCCAATGGTCAAGAACTCGAAGTAGTTGACCGTTTTAAATATCTTGGGTCGATTGTCAGTGATGAAGGATCAAAATGTGAGGTGTTGGCCAGAATAGCATAGACAATAGCGGCGCTTGCACGGCTTAATAACATCTGGCAAGATAAACGGTTAGCACTACGCGCGAAAATCAGATTCATGCGTACACTGGTCCTGTCAATATTCCTCTATGCGTGTGAGAAATGGACAGTTACAGATGACCTTCAACGAAGGATACAGGCCTTGGAGATGAGATGTTTCCAAAAAACTTTTAAACGTCACGTACAAAGCTCGAGTTACAAACGAGGAAATCCGAAATAGAATCACAACGGCAATAGGGCCTTTCGAAGATCTCTTGGCAACTGTCAAAAGAAGGAAACTCACTTGGTACGGTCACATATCGAGATCAAATGGTCTTGCAAACACAATCCTCCACGGTAAGGTGCATGGCAGACGACGAAGAGGCTGGCCCAAAAAGAGATGGGAGGACAACATAAAAGAATGGACCAGTCTTCGACCAGAAGAATCACAGGCTGCGGCATCTGACAGAGAGGGATGGCGTGCAGTTGTGAGGATGTCTTCATGTGTGCCCCAACGGCCTCACCGGTCAGGGGATGGGATGACCTGACCTGAGATGGGGCCTAACAAGCTGCGCGTCTACTTTGCTCGGGTGTTTCAGTCTATTAAGATGAACTCGCACATCGGTTAACCGTCCGCCCCCCCCCCCCCTACTCCCGTAAAGGATTGTCCCAACGCAGCGGAGTTTTAACCTGCCCGAGGCTAGCCCACCAAACAGGAAATATTTCTCCCTTTGCTACATCCAGCTCACACCAGAGCTGGGACCTGCACAGGGGCATCTGCCACTGTAGAAGTACAGGTCAACTAAGAACGGTACGCATGAACACAGTCTCAGCAGTTGAACATGGTAGTGGTCGATTGACGCAACGGGCCTTTGACGTGTCAGGTCAGGTCAGGTCAGGTCATCCCGTAACCAGTGAGGTCGTTGGGGCCCACATGAAGACATCCTGACAACTCCACGCCACCCCTCTCTGTCAGACGCCTCTGCCTGTGACTCTTCTGGCCGGAGACTGGTCCATTCTTTTATGTTGTCCATTTGACCATTTGATCTCGATATGTGACCGTACCAAGTGAGTTTCCTTCTTTTGACAGTTGCCAATAGGTCTTCGAAAGGCCCTATTGCTGTTGTAATTCTATCTCGTATTTCCTCATTTATAACTCGATCTTTGTACGTGACGTTTAAAAGTTTTCGGAAACATCTCATCTCCAAGGCCTGTATCCTTCGTTGAAGGTCAGCTGTAACTGTCCATGTCTCACACGCATAGAGGAATATTGACAGGACCAGTGTACGCATGAATCTGATTTTCGTGCATAGTGCTAACCGTTTATCTTGCCAGATTTGTTAAGCCGTGCAAGCGCCGCTATTGTCTGTGCTGTTCTGGCCAACACCTCACATTTTGATCCTTCATCACTGACAATCGACCCAAGATATTTAACGCCCACGCGAACATTATTATTACGGTGAGAAGTGTTTGTTGTTTAAAGCGGTTGATAACTGGATACATTTTCTTAAAAACAAAAAAAGATAAGATCGCGTCATGCCATGCGGCGCATAGGAAATGTGGAGTTAGGCCCATATTATTTTGTAACCCACGGCACATAATGGTTGATGTGGTCAGCATCACGCCAGCCGCCTTTACTTAAGGACGCTAAAAAATTTCCTATGAAGCCCGACCGCAGTATTAACATCTGTGCCAGGGGTAGGAAAAGAAATATGATTCGAGCTGATATGAGTAAAGATAAACAGCGTTTCAGCTGCAATAGGGTGTTCGCATGGTTTATCCTACACCATTATGTATGATCGATTGAATTTCAGGAAAGTGTGCTCACGATGCATACCAAGACAACTGACTGACGAATATACAATTAAATGTCATTCCCTCTGCTTCTGCGTCTTCCAGCCTTGTTTCCAGTATCACTTTAGTTTTCGTCTTGTCATCTGATCGCAAAGGGTCTATCTCTAGTGTCTATAATAACTTAACATTATTTAAAGACTTTATACTGGTTTAAAAGACCATACAGAGTCTGTATACAACCAGTTTCTTGGAGGGTGTTTTTTCAGATGTGCGAGTTCATCTTATTAGACTCAAATACTAGAGTTAAGTTGAACCGCAGCCAGTTAAGCACCATCTATAGCTGCTCTTAACAAACCACCTGGGGAAAGGTATAAATAACTTGGGTAAATTATTCAATTTGAATTTTGTCCGGGCAGTGACGGTTAAGCTTACTCTTTTCGATTTCCAACTGGCAAGGAATTTTTAACGTGCTCGACACTGAACACGGGAGTCCGATCTCACTACCCACAGATCATGGTCATTTTTACCAGAAGATCCACATGATAAAATGCCGGTCGCCACCGTGATTCGAACACGCGACGTCGGGGACCCGAGACGGACACCTTACCTCGAGACCACTGAGTCCCCTTTTTCAATATTCTAGTCAAGGCTGAAGATGTCAGTGAATGGGGATGGTGATGATAATGATGAAAAGGATGATTATGATGCAGAGGATGATAATGATGGGGATGATGATTGTGATGATAATAATGATGAGGATGATGATGAGGATTGGGACGAGGATAATGATGAGGATGATGATGAGGATGATGATTGTGATGATGATAATGATGAGGATGATGATGAAGATGTTGATGATGTGGAAGATGATAATGATGGGAATGATGATGAGAATGGGGACGAGGATAATGATGGGGATGATGATGAGGATTGGGACGAGGATAATGATGGGGATGATGATGAGGATTGGGACGAGGATAATGATGGGGATGATGATGAGGATGATGATTGTGATGATGATAATGATGGAGATGATGATGAAGATGATGAGAATGATGATTATGAGAGATGAGGATGATGATGAGGATGATGATGATGGGAGGATGAAAATTATGGGAAGGATGATAATAATGGAGATAATGATAATGATGGGGATGATGATGAGGATGATGATGATGAGGATGATGATTGTGGTGATGATGATGGGGATGATGATAATAATAAAGATGATGATGAGGGTGATGATGATGATGAAGATGATGATGAAGATGATGATGATGAAGATGATGACTGTGATGATGAAAATGATGGTTAAGATGATGAAGATGATGATGAGGATGATGCTGATTAAGAGGATGAAAATAATGGGATGATGATAATGATGGGGATAATGATGATGATGATAATGATGATGATGATGCTGATGGGGATGATGATGATGGTGATTATAGGGATGATGATGATGGGGATGATGATGGAGATGATAATGATGGGGATGATGATGACAATGGAGATGATGATGATAAACATGAGGATGATCATAATGGTTATGATGTGGATGATGATAATGATGACATAATGGTGATGATGGTGATAAAATGGTGATAATGGTGATATAATGGTGATAATGGTGATATAATGGTGATAATGGTGATGATGGTGATATAATGTTGATATAATGGTGATAATGGTGATATAATGATGATGATGGTGATAATGGTGATATAATGGTGATAATGGTGATGATGGTGATATAATGGTGATATAATGGTGATATAATGATGATGATGGTGATAATGGTGATGATGGTGATATAATGGTGATAATGATGATATAATGGTGATATAATGGGGATATAATGATGATGATGGTGATAATGGTGATGATGGTGATATAATGGTGATAATGGTGATATACTGATGATGATGGTGATAATGGTGATATAATGATGATAATGGTGATATAATGGTGATATAATGGTGATAATGGTGATATAATGGTGATATAATGGTGATAATGGTGATATAATGGTGATGATGGTGATATAATGGTGATATAATGGTGATGATGGTGATATAATGGTGATATAATGGTGATGATGGTGATAATGGTGATGATAATGGGGATGCGGGGGAAGATTATAATGACAATGATAATGTTATGATAATGATGATGGTATTTTATACAGAACCTCATTTTTCTTTCCTCTTTTCGCATATCCGATTGCCTTTCGGCGTCAGGTTATGAAAAGATCTCTAGAACGAGCCCGTATGTGTGCCTCATGCACAGTGGCATTCATTTCCTCATATTTTCCCGTAAGGCACCTTTGTAGTGGTCTGCCTTTGGCCTTGAATCCATTGTATCTAAATAGCATTGCTTGTTGGGCGTGCTGTGTGGTGGTAACCTCGTGACGTGGCCAAACCATTTTAGATGCCGCCTTTTGATGTACTCTAATATTGGTGTAGTTCCCACCAGTCGAACGCTACATTGTTTCTGATCCTGTCTTTCCTTGTTACACCGAATATTTTTCGCAGGCATTTCATTTCTGCTGTACGATTTAGAGTTTGTCATTTCTGTATCCGATGTTGTTATTGGGTTGTGTGCATCTTTGTGAGACAAACCTGAAGTGCTGTTTGAAAACAAGTAAATATAACAAAACAGCATTTTTCGGTAAACATTTTCATTTGCACTATAACTTTTTTGTTATTTTCTAACTATAAAGTAATTTTTTGTCAAATTTAATTGTTCCTTTCGTGTATTATCGAATTTGTGTTTTGTTAAAAATGAATTAATGGTTTGTTTTTTATGTATTGATGGTTTTTTTATAACGTATTGACGGTTTTTTTATGTATTGATGTTTTTTTTAAATATATTGATGCTTTTTTTTTTTTTGTGTGGCAAACCCTACACATCTTATAACAGGTCATTCAAATATCCGTCAAAATTCAATAGATATACAGGTCGCAATAGTAGAGTCTATGTACGGAATGTCAATTTTCTAAGTTATGAGCAAGTTGTTTAAAATAGGAGAAATATAAGTCCAGGCAACCGGACTGTGGTCATGTCAGCGGTCTATGACTATGAATGATTGACCCCATTACCGATTGGGAAAATTGAATGAAAAGTTGTTCTGAATCTAGAGCTCATTTTGAGAAAAATAAAGAAACCCGTACACGCGTTGATAAGATCCAGCAAGAACATGCTCTGGGCGGTTATCAAGAATATGTTGTTGTATTTTCTAAGCACATAATATTCAGGTTGAACTATCTGGGCGCCATAGAATACAAGCTGCGGAAGCAGGTTACAGATGTAAACAAAGATCACCACCAACAACATAGTCACTACCTGTTTATCTCTGTTGGACATTCTTCTTTCCTCGCGCTTTTTGGGTGAGCTATGGCTGCTTTGTAACGAAGTCGCTGATTTTCTCATGTAATGCACGGTTGTCACAGAGCATACGCATAGGATAACAAAACAGATAAAGGGAAGCGATATGGAGATGACCTTGTAGTAGGACATTATGACGTCTTTGTTGTTGTGGTAGAACTCGCTGTTAATGTAGCGTGCAACGGATGTGTTCAACATTGGATTATAAACCCACACAATGTGATATATTGAATACATGATAAAATAGGCCCCGTATACCAAAACAGAAATGGTAACGATCATTACGAGCGTAAACCGGGGCGTGAAGACAGTTTTCACAGTAAATGGCATTGTCACGCACACACAGCGTTCTATAGACACGTATGTGGCTAACGCGCACGATGCATACCGGGTGGATATCATCGTATATTCTATATTGGGAAATGTAAAAGCTTTCCAGGACATGCCAAAAGGTACGGAAAACAGATATATTAAACCGTAGAGCCTGTGTAAGATTGCACACATGCATCGGAGAAAGTCCCACAAGGATATTGCCAGCATTGATAAGTTGACACCATCATTTAGCCCCTGCCGTAAAAACACCACAATCACCAGACTGTTTGTGACTATTCCAAATATGGCGAAGATTAACAAGGCCCAAAAGGAAAGGTAAGTGTCAAACTTTGCGAACAGCTCATTACTGACGTCATTCCAGATTTTCACGTGCAGTTGCTGACCTTCCGTGACATTAACGCCTGCCATTAGCTGAATAGAGAACACTAGGTGCACTTGTACTGTAGAAGACAAATTATGGAATAAACAAGGCAAACAACTCACAGTACAAATTCACACTATGTCACACGCGACAATGCAGGCAGTTCCTGCCATCATGTTAAGGTACAAGTCAGGAATATTATTTACTTATCAAATACATTTCTTGAGTAATTTATGCGACAAGATAATGAGAACTGAAATCTTTGTTGACATACATATCTTAAATGTAGATTATTATTTCTTGTAATTTGTTAAATAAATATTTATATGTCTTTACAATCTTGACATACGTGAAAATTGCATGAGCAAAATTGTAAAGCGAACTCTGCAATTGCGGGCTGTCTAGTAGTTGTGACTAACCACATAATGTGATATCAGTTTAATAGAAACGCAACCAGCCAACCACTGTTGACCGAGTCTCACCGACAGCCAATCGGCAGTCGAAATGAATAATGATTTCGAGCTCTAGCTGTCGTTAAAGAAATATAATAATAAATGTAACTGTTAGCACTAGAGTACGGATGAGATAGTATTGGCACTTCAATTATATCTTTGCTTTTATTAAAATGTCTATAGTATTCGCTTACACGAGATAACGGCCATGAATTGTCTAAGTTGAGCTATAAAAATGAAATATTAAAACATGTAGGCAATCAATTTCCCCATAAAGGATCGTGCATTCATATTTGTAAAAGTATAAGCTTAGTATTTTGGTGGAATATAATTTAATTTAACGTAAAACAATCCATGCATAAGATTGACACCTTTTAATACACATATAAAGGACATGATTTATAATAGAGAAAAACAATTAAAAGGAAACTGGCAGAGACTTGGAACAAAGCTAATGAAGAAGAACACCTATATGTTACTAAAACAGTAACATTCAAATAGGAAAGAATATCTATACAATGGGAGTTCAAGATTTGTGAAAGGATCTGAGGAAGTGTAGTTTCATTGCACATATTAGAACACTCTGAATTGGAACCAATGTTAATGTTGTTGAAAGAATGCCCACAATGGGTAGATTTATCCTTTTAAAAAATATAACATCTTTGTACTGGCACTTCTTGATTTCCATTTTTTTTTAAAGATGGAGCGACAGAAGAAGAGAAGGGAAACTGGAGTTTTGTCTTCTGCAATTCTCAGCTTGACAAAAGTGGATACGATTGTTCCGACGTTTTGCATTGTCTTTCATTGTCAAACTTCTGTTCTGCTGCAGAAACTACATAAATCTATATGAATCCTGGTACTCAGGCATGCAGATAACGCATGCCTGGTGACTGATACTCAAGCTATCATTTTCTTCTGCAGTCCTTCTGGTGATCTCTTATAATGTGCAGCCCCGTGATTTTCTTGGTCTGCATTTCAGACTCGCATTTGGTTATTAGTAGTGTGTTCGTGGGTTGTTTATTTGCTGAGATTTAATAGGCAGGCAGAAGGCGTTGCTCTAGGGTGTCCAGATCTAGATTTGTTCCTGTTTGGATGTGGCTATTTGAGGAGTGTGATGTGTGGTGATGAGAGCAGCGTGAGATGGAATACCAGTTTTGTGGATGACGAAGATGTGACTATTTGAGGGCGAATGAAGATAACGAAACCGTATTAACTTTAAATTTAATTTTGTAAAATGAAAATTTTAGTTATTTAAAATAACCAGAAATAGTAATTTACAAAAAGTACTTTCGGTTGATTGATTGACAAAGGGGAGACAAAATTCAGCGATTTTATTTATGTTATCTCCTGTCATTTCAAGACAGTATATCCACGTCATACACACTTAGCGTGTTAGGCACATTCCCCCTTTCTGTATCCAAATAAATTGTAAATTTATATAACAACCAAAAAATCGAAAATAACAGAAACATTACTGTATTATGAGAATAGAATTACAGAAGGCCGTAGAATATTGATGGATGTAACTGTTGTTATACTGGTGTACGATATAAGGCTGTCGTCAGTTATACATAGTTCAATTATATGCATCAGTTTTCATGTGATTCAGGTGGTGCAGAGCGGATGGAACAGTAATAGGGTTAGTTACACGGCCCATAAACCAAACTGACTAGTGTTCATGGTCACACTCCTGTGTGACTTGCACCCATGCACAAATGAGTGCTGAATTCCGATGCACTGTTTAGTAAAACACAAAACACAGTACACTCCACTCTCCGCGTTAGGAACAAGAGAAATGTGAAAATTGTAAAAATAAGAATAAGACATCTTTTAAGACCTCAAAACACACTTCTGGTTAGAAAACATAACGAAGTCCAAATGGGTTTCATGCGAGATGATTTATTTAATACGCTCATTTTCTACAACACACAATAGTGTTCACGATATACAAGTACACTTACAAACACACGCTTGAGGCTAGCAACCTCATCATGTGACATAGAGTGCTGCAAAACCACCACTGCAGGAATACACAAAGTGTTTTGGCGCAGGGTTCCGTAAACGGATAACTACAGTGGCGGACATACGTTTCTTAAGTAGCTTTATGGAGACAAGACCACAAACACACATATATACACAAATAAACAACACACACGCACATTCACAACCGACCAATCACCTTTTTGTCCGCACACATGATTGCACGCATTCACAAAACCTCTACACACCTACATGAGTAGAAGTGGGGTGATTATAAGTGAAGTGAAATGACACACACACACAGCACAACACACGCAAATCAACACACAGACCCACACAGCACAACACACACATGAATACAGTACTAAAACAGGTATCGATGACCTGCGGTTCTAATTGATCAATCAAAGCCTTTTAACTCCCTGCGGAATATAGTTCTTCAATAAATAGTAGCAAGCCGTGTCTATCAGATGTCTAATTTTTTAACATCGTCCAGAAACTTACCTTCATGTTTGTATCAACTTCCTGTCTCCAGGTGTGTCTTGTCAACGACTGTGTCTTAGTCTGTCGCTGTGGCTCTTTCCTACTAGTTTCATAGAACAAAGAAGGAATAGGAACGCTTTTAGTGTCCCTTCTCAATGTACTACCAAATTACCAATTCAGCTCCAACGCCTGCCTTCTCGTAAGCTCTTTCGGAATAGGTCATTGACCTGATTTACGCCACAGATCTACGTTAGTTTTGGACAGTCTATAGCAGATGTCAGAAAAACTGAAACATTTTCACCTGAGCTGTCTCTGGAGGCTGCTCAGAATCGGCTGACAGGATAGAGTGCCTAACTGGTCCTCAGCAAGACGAGGCTCTCGGGCACCCACACTCTGCTGCAGAGAACCCAGATCAGATGTACTGGGTATGTTGTTCGCATGCCCGATAGGCAGCTGTTGTACAGCGAGCTCGGGACAGGCAAGCCCTCGTAAGGGAGACAGAAGAAACGATACAAAGACTCTTTGAAAGCATCTCTGAAAAAGTTTCCTCATTGATGTCTCCTGCTGGAAGCTGCTTGCTCCTAACCGCTCAGTGTAGTGTACTGCTGTCACTCATGGTGCTCACATCAGCGAGATGAGATCCATTGCCGCAGCACAAGAAAAGCGAGCTGCACGAAAGTACAGACTGCAAGGCGGCCCAACTAGCGACTCTATCGACGTGCGCCTTACGTCCAGTTAGGTTTGTTGCATTCGGATCGGTAACGTTTGTCGCCATCGGATCGCTAGAGGTTTTCACTCTCGGATCGGTAGAATTTGTCGCCCTTGGATCGGCCTGTTCTTCTAAATACACATGTCTTACGCTTTCTCCGTCTTTGGGTGCGATGGACATCTATTACTAATATTATTATTATTTTTATTATTAGTAATAGTATAATTATTATGTTAGTAACATTAGCATACAATGTTGAACCCTATATTATACATATTTATGAATGTTTGAATTCGGCTAGATTTGTCCTATGTCGTTCTCCAAACATCTGATCCATCAAGAAATACTGATTTGACAATGGAGTTGAAAATACTAATTTTCTTCACTAACTGGGCCTCGCTGAACCTCTGCATTCCATCCTTAAAGAAAACCTGTCCCACTTTCTGGATGCGTAATATGACATCATGTTCCGTGCCTCCGATTGTGTTAATGACGCTGCCTAGACACATATTTCAGCCTGCTAGTATTAAATACCCAGCATGCAATCTCTAAACTAAATATCTTCCTGGCGCGTGGTCATTAACAATAATTTAAGTGTGTATTTCAAGTCGGATGTAGAACTGCAATATTGCAATCAATTGAACCTTCTTACGTGTATGTTAATTATTAAAAGGGGTGTCTCACTTGCTACCAGCCCCTGGTTTTCCCTTATAACTTTTAAACCAATGAACATAATTCATTACAATTTAACATGGACATACATTTGTGAGTGGGAAACATAATGGGCGCATATTACATGTTGTAAGTGGTCACCATTAGCATCAAGGCATGCCTGCACACGTCTTTCCATGTTACGGAAGGAACTCACCAACGCACCAGGAGTTACAGACTCAGTTTCCCACCAAATGTTTTCTTGTAGTTTCATGAGATTCCTTGGCTTGTTGGGAAACACTTTCCGTTTCAGCATGCCCAATAGAAAGAAATCAGGTAGGGTAAGGTCAGGCGACCTTGGTGGCCAAAGTCACTTAAAATGACACGATCTTCAAAGAAGTAAGCAATTTCAGCCATGTTGACAGTTGAGGTGTAGCATGTGGCTCGATCCTGCTGAAAACAGCCAGTAAGTAGTTTCTCGTCGTCCAACTGGTTCACAGTATGTCCATGTTTACTTATATTGTATTAGGTTCATTGGCTCAAAAGTTATTAGCGAAAACCAGGGGCCCACATACACATGCGTGTGCACGTGAGCACACACTTGCAACATTTCATATAAGCTCATTATGCTTCTAAGACACCAAGGTATGTCACTGTCAAATTGTATTCAATTACATTCATTGGTTACAAAGGAACACCAGGAGCCGGTAGCGAGTTGGACACCCTCTATATACAGCATACAAGTCCGGCCAGTTTTGTTGTTATTACAACATAAAGTTTTTATTTCTGGATGAATGTTGTTCACTCAAAAAACATTACCTCCGATGTATGCATGGTCAAAGGTTACTGACCTCTGACATAAACACTTAACATAATATGCAACGGTCAAATTTATATAATAACAATAAATTATTACTTGCCAGAAATACACGAAAATAGATATGTATATATAAACAACATTCAAATATTGTACACATACACAACTTCCGGGGGTTTAGGCAGAAAAACTAAATATGCTACACTTTGGACCACACACTTTGATGAAGTCTCATAAACATTCATATTTCTCAATTGTAAACAGTTTGTTGTTTAACTACTAGCAAATTTTTCGAAACTTAATTATTTAAGACGCACTTTAAAGTCGAAAAGACAGACTGCGCTGTGTTGTTTTGCATCTTGTGGGCATTTCTACCTAGCTTTGTTTTGTTCCATTACCTATTCTCTGTTCACATTTTCCAAATACAACATCTACAGCTAGTAGACATTTACATGAGGACCTGTCACCTGTTTGTATGCATGCTACATTGTGACGCTTTTATAGAGTTTAATACTGAAGAATACACGTAGCAGCATGAGACATACTCTACTCTCCAAGAAGATACCTCAGAAACTAAAAATGAGAATCATTATATGCTATCATTTTTATGTGCATCAATTTTATTGTATGGAGTAGAAACCTGGACCCTGTCAAAACAAAAATGCAGAAGATTATTGAAGATTTTGAAATGTGGGTCTTCAGAAGACTTGAATGAGTTTCTTAGAGCGATAGGAAAACAAATAGTGAGGTCCTGGAACATCTCAAAGTGAAGAAGACGCTTCTGAGGGAAATATGTTATATTGATGGGAAGCGTGGGTGGCAAGTGAGCCAGAGGAACATACAACATCAAGATGTGGTCGGGACACAGTCTGAGTATACCGACCTGGCACGGGACAGAGACAAATGGAGATCCATTACCGTCAACCATTGATGCGGAGACGGCACTTGATGATGATATAAAGTTTAATACAATGTTGCATGTTTTGTGGTAACAGTGTAGCAAGGGAGTAGCATCAGTGTCAGGTGAAACATACTGATCTCCACTTCATCCAGATCGGTGTCAGGTGAAACATACTGATCTCCACTTCATCCACATCAGTGTCAGGCGAAACATATTGATCTCCACTTCATCCAGATCGGTGTCAGGTGAAACATACTGATCTCCACTTCATCCACATCAGTGTCAGGTGAAACATAATGATCTCCACTTCATCCACATCAGTGTCAGGTGAAACATACTGATCTCCACTTCATCCAGATCAGCGTCAGGTGAAACATACTGATCTCCACTTCATCCACATCAGTGTCAGGTGAAACATACTGATCCCCACTTCATCCACATCGGAGTCAGATTAAACATACTGATCTCCACTTCATCCACATCGGAGTCAGATTAAACATACTGATCTCTACTTCATCCAGATCGGAGTCAGATTAAACATACTGATCTCCACTTTATCCACATCAGTGTCAGGTGAAACATACTGATCTCTACTTCATCCAGATCGGAGTCAGATTAAACATACTGATCTCCACTTCACACGGATTCTGGAAGCAGTCTATGTTACAGCAGTCTGGTCAGCGAGGTAATCTATATAATCCCCATAGTAGTGAGCTTATTGATGAGCCTCACATTACACTACAACCAGGAGGATCCTGGTCCATCTTCCCAGGTACACTTCGAGATTTAAGAAGAGCCACTATAATCTGCCAATAAAGAGTTAAATTAACCCAGTAATAGTGGACTCCCAACAACACATGTACAGAAGGGAGCGGCAACAAACATCATCATAATTTAATACTCAATAATGAAACTGATATATTATCATGTCCAATTCATTCTTCACATAAAAGTTTAGCTTAATGTTGTCTAACTACTCAAACAGGGATACACATACTGCATTAAAAATAATATAGCAATTGTTACAGAGTTCCCAAGTTTGTGCATCATCAACAGGTGACTAATACAACAAAAAGGGGTACATTTGCAGATTTTCATTTCAAACTAATGGTGTACAAATCCCGCTACAGGTGTGCTATAGTGGACCCAGCTGTAAATGGGTACTTGGCATACGACTAGAGAAGTAAAAGGCAGCGAGGAAAGATACTGACCACCCAGTCTCATACAAGATGTGGTTTAGTATACTAAAGTCTCTAAAAACCTCATTCCCCGACAGTACTGTAACTACAATGGGACAAACCTTGACTTAGTATACTGCAGTCTCAAACAACTTCATTCCCTGACACTAGTGTAACTACTATGAGACAGACCTTGGCTTTTATACAAACATGCAATCCCGTGGAAGTCATTGCAGGTCAACGCCGCTGGTAACATGTAAAAAAGTAAAGTAAAATGGTGACATAGTTGGATGCAGCATATTGTCTAAATCCCTCCTCATGTCAAAGATGTGGGCTTGAAAACAGGCTGTGGCACAGTACCAGGTTAACGAGGTGAAGATCAATGCCATGATCCACGTTACAGTACGCCTGTTGAGAAGCCTAGCTTTGCACTACAGCCAGTAGTGATAAGTACGCCCCAGAATATAAGAAGAGCAGTAGCAACCCGAAATCAGAGAACATTTACCTAGAGACACCAACTCGGTACAAGTGGCTTCACGAAATCACAAAGACCTTGGTCGTTGGGGATAAGGTGTCGTTGGGGATGAGAGGTTGTCGGGGATGAGGGGTTGTCTGGGATGAGGGGTTGTCTGGGATGAGGGGTTGTTGGCGATGAGGGGTTGTTGGCGATGAGGGGTTGTTGGCGATGAGGGGTTGAGGGGTTGTCTGGGATGATGGGTTGTTGGGGATGAGGGGTTGTCTGGGATGAGGGGTTGTTGGGGATGAGGGGTTGTTGGGGATGAGGGGTTGAGGGGTTGTCTGGGATGAGGGGTTGTTGGGGATGAGGGGTTGTCTGGGATGAGGGGTTGTTGGGGATGAGGGGTTGTCTGGGATGAGAGGTTGTTGGGGATAAGGTGTCGTGGGGGATGAGAGGTTGTCGAGATGAGGGGTTGTCAGGGATAAGGGGTTGTCGGGGATAAGGTGTCGTGGGGGATGAGAGGTTGTCCGGGATGAGAGGTTGTCTGGGATGAGGGGTTGTCTGGGATGAGGGGTTGTTGGCGATGAGGGGTTGTTGGCGATGAGGGGTTGTCGGGGATGAGGGGTTGTTTGGGATGAGGGGTTGTTGGGGATGGGGTTCCGTTGGGGATGGGGTTCCGTTGGGGATGAGGGGTTGTCTGGGATGAGGGGTTGTCTGGGATGAGGGGTTGTTGGGGATGAGGGGTTGTCTGGGATGAGGGGTTGTCTGGGATGAGGGGTTGTTGGGGATAAGGGTTGTCGGGGATGAGGGGTTGTTGGAGATGAGGAGTTATCTGGGATGAGGGGTTGTTGGGGATGAGGTTTCATTGGGGATGAGGGGTTGTCTGGGATGAGGGGGTGTCTGGGATGAGGGGTTTTTCGGGGATGAGGGGTTGTTTGGGATGAGGGGTTGTCGGAGATGAGCGGTTGTATGGGATGAGGGGTTGTAGGGGATGAGGAGTTGTCTGGGATGAGGTGTTGTCTGGGATGAGGGGTTGTTGGCGATGAGGGGTTGTCAGGGATGAGAGGTTGTCGGGGATGAGGGGTTGTCGGGGATCAGGGGTTGTCTGGGATGAGGCGTTGTTGGGGATAGGTGTTGTCTGGGATGAGGGGTTGTCGGGGATGAGGGGTTGTCTGGGATGAGGGGTTGTCTGGGATGAGATGTTGTCTGGGATGAGGTGTTGTCTGGGATGAGGGGTTGTCTGGGATGAGGTGTTGTCTGGGGTGAGGGGTTGTCTGGGATGAGGTGTTGTCTGGGATGAGGGGTTGTCGGGGATGAGGGGTTGTTGGGGATGATGTTTCGTCGGGGATGAGGTGTTGTCTGGGAGGAGGTGTTGTCTGGGATGAGGGGTTGTCTGGGATGAGGGGTTGTCTGGGATGAGGTGTTCTTTGGGATGAGGTGTCGTCGGGGATGGGGGGTTGTCTGGGATGAGGTGTTGTTGGGGATGAGGGGTTGTCTGGTATAAGGGGTCATTGGGGATGAGGTGTCGTCGGCGAATAGGTGCAGTCGGGGATGAGGTGTCATAGGGGATGAGGGGTTATCGGAGATGAGGGGTCGTCGGGGATGAGGTGCAGTCGGGGATGAGGTGTCGTAGGGGATGAGGTGTCGTCAGCGATGAGGTGTCAGGGATGAGGTTTCGTTGGGGATGAGGTATCGTTGGGGATGAGGGATCGTTAGGGATGAGGAGTCGTTGGGGATGATGTGTCATCGGTGATGAGGTTTTGTCAGGGATGAGGTTTCATCGGGAATGAGATTCCGATATGGATGAGGTGTCGCTAGGGATGAGATATCGCCGGGGATGAGGTGTTGCTAGGGATGAGGTGTTGCTAAAGATGAGGTGTCGCTAGGGATGAGGCATTGCTGGGGATGAGTTGTTGAAGATTTAGTTGTACTACGTCCTAGATTTTCCTGATTTGAGGAGATCAGCTCTCTTCCTCGCTGCCCTGCTGTCCTAACATTGAATCATGTACTCGTATACAGCTGGAAAAGCTGTCAATATAGGGGATCGAGTCAGACAACTTTGCATTGAGAAGCAAGGGCTCTAATCATTCTAGTTATTTAGTCAGTTGCCCATTGCAAGCGAAGATGCCGACAGCGTTAGACATGTTTATTCAGATGTGATCGCAAATGACTGTGCTGTCCGATCTGAGCGTGGCAAACTCTACCGCAGGTAGGGCACACGTAATTTGTTGTTGGGCAATCTTGCATTCTTTTCCTTCGTGCAGCTCACATTTCCTGCCCTTTCGTAATGGTCCTCTGCTCAGCGCTGCAAGCACCATGTGTGACGACATTGCGTCAGTCTGAGCGGTTCGGAGTAAACAGCTCACAGTCAGCAACATCAATGCAGAAACTCTTCAAACGAAACAATATCATTTGGATATTCATAATAATTAAACAAATAAATACTAATGAGTTTCTAAGCTACAGTGACAACCAACATTCTCTCAGACACTTCTACATCCATTCCACTAGGTATCTGCGGTTGGAAGAGCCATACAAGAACAAGACACATTTCGTTACAGAGATCCGTCACTGGAGTACACCAGAAGCACTATACAAGGCCACATCTTGTCTACGGTACTCATCTACCGTACTCATCCACGGTACTCATCTACCGTACTCATCCACCGTACTCATCCACCGTACTCATCTACAGTACTCACCTACAGCTGGGTCGACTAAGGCATATTAAAAATGGGAGGTGAACTTCGAACCTTTGTCATGAAAAGCGAGTTCTCTGTCAGTAAAGAATAAAGATAGCTCACATTTGCAAGCTGTTCTGCAGTGTACAGGGTAAGTTTTTACGTTACCATAGAAAAAAGTTTCAGCAAGGTTCTGAACCCATTTCTTCACAATCAGAAAACCTGCAACCAGACCACTTATGCACATGCTCCTCATTGTCTTCAAATATTTTGCCAGAAAAACAAGGAATCGAATATTATTAAATATGATAGTTACCTTAGTTATACTTGGATATTGAGCTCAGTAACAGCAAACATTTAGTAATATTCAATACTCTAAAAACGTATTGTTCTTTGTATTATAACATCAGCTGTCACATGTAGAAGCCATGTTCAAACTAGCACTGTTCGATTATCTTGTATGCATTTGATCATTTGTAATTTTTATAATGATCTCATAACAATATCTACTTTCTATAGATAGAAAAATGCAGATAGTATGAATCGTCAGGCATTTGAGATATCTGGGTCTGCCAAGATTCTAAACTTGGTTTCTTGACCATTTGAGATATCTGGGTCTGCCAAGATTCTAGACTTGGTTTCTTGACCATTTGAGATGTCTGGGTCTGCCAAGATTCTAGACTTGACCATTTGAACGAAAAAGTAATCAGGGCAAGACGAAATGACTGCTCAATGCTGAGCCTCACATATCGATCGTGCTCCTGGACACTGACAGTGTCACAGCAGCCTGACCAATGCGGACGGGACTGATGCTGTAAACCTCGTGGTGGTGATCTTACTGAGGAACCTCACATTGCATTACAGCCAGGACAGCAGGGGCCGAAGATGCAGGCCACTGAAAAAGCTGACAGCAGCCAATGACTCATAGCTGGGTTTTTGCACCAGGACCTGTAAACCAGACCTGATCAATACCCTATTCCGCGTCTTCACTTTGGCCTTTGAAACAGGCTGCACTAGTCTGGCTACGAGAATAAGGATAGTTGTAGGAAGGTAAGCCCAGTACCCTAAACAGCCAGCCGAAGTCGAATGAGTCGGACCGAGGCACAGATATCTCAGCCTAGTTGTAAATTACGGCATAACGTTATATCATTTTCAGGATGAGCCCCGAAGAAAAAGACGCCAGAAGGACTCTGGTCCACCTCATCAAGTATGCCTCGCGATGTAAGAAGATTCACTGTAATCAGCTACCATAGAGATAATTTAACTCAAGGTCCAGGTTCTTCGAATAACAACAACATTTCTTTATCTTTTTCTTCTTCTTCCTCTTTTTTTCATTCTTCTTCCTCTTTTTCTTACTCAAAGGACGTTGTGTCGTAGTTTAAAGCGAGGCTGCAATATCTGCGCCTGTCAGGCAACACATCCGATTTCAGCTGGTTTAATTTGGTACAGGTTCGCCTTTCTAATACGCTCCCTATTCTCTTAGACAGACTACACTAGCACAGCCTGTTTTCAGGACCGCCGCTTGGAGGGGAAATAGGCTCTTGGTCAGCACTAGTTCGCAGACACTAATGCAAGCAACCAGCTATGAGCCGCGGGCCATTGTCAGTGCCTTCACCGTGCTTCATCTTCAGCCTTATTGCTATTTCTAAATCTCAAGCGTGGAGAATAATATCTCGCCATTACAAGCTAATGATAAAAAAACAACACTCACACATATTAAGAAATTAATCAAACTAACAAAAAAAATAACACTTAGATATGTAAATATGTATGCATTATTAGCAAAGCACAGGAAACAATAAAAAATAACCTGGCCTGGAATAACCAAGTTTAGCCATATTTAGCAAAATATAACTCACAAATGTCTACAACCAATCAAATTACTTCCAAGCGTTGGTTGTAGATTGCTGACACATTAGCTAAAAATTAAAATACAGTTTAACCACATCCGTGGTAAACCAAGTTTAACCACCAGCCATGGTTAAACCAATTTTACAAAATTCACTAGTTTTAGTATCCATCAGTCTGCCAATTCTTCGCCATTTTCAGGGGTGAAAGTGAGTAGATTTGGTTTTTCCGAGGTACAGTGACCTCATTTCCCGACAGAATAGTATATATTATTCATACGCTCATATTCCCCACAATTCCCCCGCAGAATTCTTTGTTTTCATAACCTAGCTAAGCTCTATCCAGCAACGCTAACAATAGTGTCCAAAGTCTCTACAAGCAGTTAGCACACAAAGTTTTTATATTGCCATTTGTTGCTTCAAGCTATACCTCTGTGTGAGTATTAGAATCTTCAAATGTGTGATTTCCGCCATTAAAACTGGTTGGCCCTGTATATGTGTACTGAAATGAAAATACAATTCATAAATTAGTTTACTTGCATCATCAAAAATGTTGAGATGTAACTGAAGAAGGTCTAATATGATGTTATAAGAGTAAAAAGGCCAATAAACATTATCTTCACCCAACCTTCGCACAACCAGCACTCACTAAAAACAAATAATCATTATACAAGCTGGAGTCAAATAATAATCTTAATATGATAATAAGAAAGTTAATACAAAATATTAAAGTTACTTTTTACTCCGCCGCGTAGTAACTTGAACAACAACAAAAACACGTCCACGCTGAACTTAATCCTTGAAATTAATAAAACGCGTACTACTTTCAAAGACAAATGGTGTACAGTATACAAAGGTTATAGTTTATGCCAGTTAAGAAAATCTTCAAGATCCACACCAACTGACGTAGGTGATAATGACCATCCATTATTTCATGTCTGTAAGGATGATTCGCCTTTCTGTTCCAAGCAGAGCCTCACACAGTACAGTTTTCCCATTTTCAAGAAGCTCACAAACGAACATTTGCAGTGGTGGCTTCAATAGTTATGGTTTAGCAATATGAGGTTTCCAGTCTCAGGCGCAACCTTCTTTATTCGAACTAGAAAGGCTAAAGTGGTCATATTATTTTCCACCCTGGCACAACTTCGATGTAGCTTGTAGTCCGCTATGCAGCAATTGTCTGTGACTATGCAATAATATTATGTTAAAACATTTTAGCAATCCTATATTTGTATAATCTATTAAGATTTGTTCTATACAATACATGCATGTTGACACTATATGTTTGAATTTTCAATCGTTTCAATTTTCATAAAATCGTTTACGCCCCAAACCCTTCATGTTCAAACTGCTCATTTTTTTTTACAATTCTGGTCAATTACTATTGTGCAAGAACCTCTCACTTGTCTTTTGTGGTAGAACATAAGTTAAGTAGCTACATTCTAATAATTATGTCTTTAAACAATAATTATATTTCGACAAGGTTGTTGCTGAACTGAGCAGGTCATACATGACATCAACCTGTAACATGGCAATGAAGGTTTAGGTCACGACTTCAGCTGTGAGTTAGCTATCAAGGACTTATTTAATAACGGCTGTCGTCGATTCTGTCTGTCAATACTTGCTTCAGATTGTATAAAAGGGTTGGCTATTGCATTAGTGGATAGGGGACATTGATGCCTCTAACTTTCGGGGAATCATGTGGATCTATAGTCCTGATCATACTGGGACTTGCAAATATTAAAGAGATGACATCCTGGTATCAAAGTCACTCCTAGTGGGGATATTAAAGATGAATAGGGGTGCCATTTTGAAGTGATCAACGACTGCCTCAATACAATCAATGAAACAGAAATCCAGAGATTGCATAGTGTGAAATCATACGTAAATCCAGCAGAAGGAACGACTGGCAAAACTAGCAGAAGTGTGTACAATCAGCACGTTCCAAAAATCTTCAGTATCTACACCCTTTGCTATTTTCTGAGAGAGACTAATTACCGACGGGTCTGCCGAGAATGTAGTGTCGTCGATTCTTAACAGAAGAGAACAGAAATATATTTTAGCTCATCTATTGCCTCTCGGACATGAATTCCTTCTAGTAGTTCAATTTTTTTCCCGTTCACCTTATTTCTCTAATCCCCAAGGTGGTGTGCGTTGCACTGTGGCTTTTATTTTGCGCCTGTCGACCCAGTGCATCCGAATTCAGCATGTATTTTATGAAAGGGTCTGCTTCCTCCTGCATTGTCAATGGGTTTGCTTCCCAGGGGTAACGACCGGTGCTATTACGGGGATCGAACCCAGCACCTTTGGATTGTGAGCCGTGTCACTTAAATATTAGCCCACGCCGTCCCCAGTAGTTCCATTTGAAACTTGGGATTGTAAACAAAATGATGATATCAACATAAGTGAATTTTAAGCTATTTGAAAGTATATAAGTACACAAAACTATAGCAAAGAATGCCTGGTATATGGCACTGCGTCATACGCTGTACTGTAAGAAAGACATGGGCAGTCGACCAAGTGTCATATTACAAATTTATACCTGGCTTTGCAGTCTCTCAGTAACTTCTTCTTCTTCTTCTTCGTCTGTGATTCTTTGCCACAATCGCTCACATCATCATCATAGTCATTCATCCATGGTTCTCATTGAAACGTATGCTCTTCTATTCTGAGTCGTTTTTCTTTTACATCCACCCACGAAACTCCAGCTACGCTGGCCTTTTCTTCCACCGTTTAGTGCCTGGTGTTTCTTGACCTCTATCCTTGTGGGATCCAATCCTGCGCATGTCTGGTAATGTTATTGAGCTTCTTTATAGCTATAGCTTACATTTTTTTTCCCAAATCTACGGCTGTGCTAGCTGTTATTGTGTGCTCGTATACTTCTTCTTTTCACAAGATAATACAAATGTATCAAAGATAAAAACAGTACCGTTTGCATTTCGAACACGACCGTAATTCTTCCTCCTCTTCTTCTTCTTCTTCGTGCTGAAAAGGACGTTGTGTCATAGTTCATAGCAAGGCTGCGATATCTTCATCGTTTGGTCCAACACATCCTAATTCAGCTGACTTTTTGAGGTGCTGGATTTACTTTTCAACAGCCATCTCTATTTTCTTAATCAGATTACACCCCCGCAGCCTGTTTCCTGAGTCACCATTTAGAGGCGGAATATGGATATAGGTCAGGTCTTGCTCGCTGACTGATCCAAGCAGCCAGCTATCGATCTCTGGTTCATTCACTGTGCTGCATCGTTGGCAACTGCTCATACACATGACTTAAAATTTGTAATCCTAAGTATGACATTGTATGTACGATCGCTTCAATCCCGAATCATTTTCTTTATCCTGTCGGAATGGCAACCTGACAGGTTGTATTCTGTCCACTGGAAAATTTCAAATCGCTTAAAACAGCGAGGACCAGCAATGTGATCTCCATAGTGGTGAGCTTACTGAGACATCTCGAATTGTACTACAGCCAGAATGACCCACGCCTACCTTTGTCAGAAGACCAGGGGAATAAGAAAGGCCACTGTGATCAGCCGGAAAAGAAAAATCGTCACTAAGAGTGACAAAATCAGCACGAACAATTTCCAAAAACACTAGAATCTGTAAAGACACTCTGTACTTTTATATAATTTCTTCTTCTTCTTCTTCTTCTGTTTCGTTGTAATTTTCTACTTCTTCTTCGTTCTCAAACTTCCGCTACCAAGCCATGAAAAGGGCTTTGCAAGTAGCAGGATATAGTCCGGAGAACGGAATACGTTGTGTCGCTAGTTTACAGCTTGATTACGTTTTTATTTACACCTTTGGGTCCGACACATCCAACTTCAGGATTTCAAAATGCGGTGATGATAATCGTGTTGCCTAGTATAGATGGACCAGATGTGCACGGTGACCTATCTAGAACAGTCCATAACGTATTTATGGAGTCGCGTAAATATAAAATTCACATTCACAATAGAAAATTACTGACCGTAACAGAGCTATGTGATCTTCTACGAAATCCGTTTTCTGCTTTCTCGTCCTTTTTGGCATGACCCTTGAATGATAGTCTGGCTTTTGATCTTACCACTGATCCAAATGATCTCTAGTAGATACATTGACAATGAAAATAATTGATTCCACAATCGAACGTAATTCATGAAATGGAAAATATTATAGCATATGATATTTACCATAAAGAGTAGGTCCTTATTTAATTTTAAAGTGTTCAAAGAGATGGAAATAACAAATAACAAATACCCCCCCCCCTTCCTCCCCCCCCTTTCCAGTAACAATATTGTAAATCATATACATATATAATTGGTATTTAGTTAGGAAAAGAAAATGCCTGACGCCAGTTTATCCTGGAATATCATATTGATTAACGACCTTTATTCAGGTCATCTCTTCATCTCATTGGTGGATATTCGCGTGGGACTTCCCTTCTACAATTTCTCGATAACATAGTATCCACGTCATCCCTGAAGACTGTTCGGCGCCTGATTTCTGTTTTGCGAATTCAGTCCCGTAGAGAGACTCAATGTTCTTCGCTATATTTCCCTTTGAGCGACTCGGAGCTTCTCCATATCTGCAGATCGAATCCACGGCAAGACATAAGTTATTTTTCTCTTGGAGGTCAAGTAAACAAACATAGCCAACACACGGCATGGAGTTAGTAGTGATGAAGCGGTATGTAGTTCCCTGGTTAAAAACGAAAACCTCTGGACAACTTCAGCAATAAGAACAAATTTGTACAATTTAAAAAAAATATATATATTCTAGAGCGTTCTTTCCCCATTCAGCAGACTGTTGACTGCTATGTATGGCGGAGAGTGCACAGCCATTGGTAGGAGAGTCTGTCCTCCTTAAGACAATATACAATGCTTTTAGTCGCCTTTCACTATGTGCTCCAAGAGCGGCAGTTATCCTGTTCACGTCTATGTTGCAGAGACCTTCAGGAAACTACATGGGTAAATAATTATTGCACACAACGCCGTGTTCATGCAGAAATAACTAAAGAACAAATCGTGATCAGGATGATCAATCCGGAGACTGATGTTGAAGTCTTCTGATCATATCACGTAACTGCCCTGGGATAGCCAGTCCGGGGGCTGGTGTTGAAGTCTTCTGATCATATCACGCAACTGCCCTGTGATAGCCAGTCCGGGGGCTGGTGTTGAAGTCTTCTGATCATATCACGCAACTGCCCTGTGATAGCCAGTCCGGGGGCTGGTGTTGAAGTCTTCTGATCATATCACGCAACTGCCCTGTGATAGCCAGTCCGGGGGCTGGTGTTGAAGTCTTCTGATCATATCACGCAATTGCCCTGTGATAGCCAGTCCGGGAGCTGGTGTTGAAGTCTTCTGATCATATCACGCAACTGCTCTGTGATAGCCAGTCCGGGGGCTGGTGTTGAAGTCTTCTGATCATATCACGCAACTGCCCTGTGATAGCCAGTCCGGGGGCTGGTTTTGAAGTCTTCTGATCATATCACGCAACTGCCCTGTGATAGCCAGTCCGGGGGTTGGTGTTGAAGTCTTCTGATCATATCACGCAATTGTCCTGTGATAGCCAGTCCGGGGGCTGGTGTTGAAGTCTTCTGATCATATCACGCAACTGCCCTGTGATAGCCAGTCCGGGGGCTGGTGTTGAAGTCTTCTGATCATATCACGCAATTGCCCTGAGATAGCCAGTCCGGGGGCTGGGGTTGAAGTCTTCTGATCATATCACGCAATTGCCCTGTGATAGCCAGTCCGGGGGCTGGTGTTGAAGTCTTCTGATCATATCACGCAACTGCCCTGTGATAGCCAGTCCGGGGGCTGGTGTTGAAGTCTTCTGATCATGTCACGCAACTGCCCTGTGATAGCCAGTCCGGGGGCTGGTGTTGAAGTCTTTTGATCATGTCACGCAACTGCCCTGTGATAGCCAGTCCGGGGGTTGGTGTTGAAGTCTTCTGATCATGTCACGTCACTGTCATCTGTTCCTGCCAGATCTTTCCAGCTTTGCAAAAGTCTGTACCCTGATGTTCTTGCACGCCTGTGTAATGTAGTTGTTTCCTGGACGCTCTCTTATTCTCTCCCCTAAATTTTCAATAGTAGACCTCCATATCACATATTTCAACCAGGCCAAGACAATCTACCTGTCTGTATACTTTCATCAGTTGTCCACGTGACCCTACTAATGACAGGGCGTTGCTACGGTAATCCTGCTCAATTCGAGAGGAATCGCAGGTCGCAGACATTTGGTCCACGTGCTTGGCTGATAAGCAAATAGTGCGAGGTTACCATCTGAGGGATTACGGCCGAACGCCTCTAAGCCAGAATCCCGCCCTAAATCTCAGCACCACTACGATGGGAGGCTACGATATGGTTGGGGCTCGCGTCTCAGCCCGACCCGGTCGAGCCGCAGAAAGAGATATCTGCCGTCCGCCGATCAAAGCGGGCGGGAAGCTGCTCGATATTCACCCCATACGGCGATGAGGTGTGAAACCACTAGTAGAAGACTTAGTTCTCGGTCGGGGTGACATAAGCAGTAGAGCAGCCACCTCACTGCGAACTGTTGAGACTCAACCCTTGATCATGAGATATGTCCGCACACCAGGCGAACAACATCTCCGTGCCGTGGCCAGGCTTTTCCCCTGGTTAAATGCACTCCTGCCTCGCTCTCTACCTCTGTCTGCTATCAGTCATCCCAATGGACGCAGAAGAGATGCAGTCCAGCGGTCATTGCACCTCCGCCCTATTGTGACAACCTCCCAGGTGGCGGGGATTGCTAGACGTGCCGAGAAAATAAAGGGAGCAAAGAGATACCCCACTCACATGCATATGCTACGTTTCTGGCAGGACGTGAAGATCCTAGGACACAGACACACTGGACTGTCTCTCTTCTGGGATAGTACAAACTAGTACATAGTCCATCATATCATATCATCGCCACACCCTATAGAGACGAGTGGGGAAGACTCGATAGTCCTGCAAGACAACTTCCCTAAGAGAGACAACTCTGACCTCAAACAACTGCTGCCTTGCAGATAGGCTGAGGACAGCCAAAGGCTAAGGAGGGCATCCCTACAGAAACGCCTGTTGAAATCGGATGTACTAGGCCACAGGCTTAACAAAGTAACACAGTGCAACGTATATCACTGTAACCAGCGTACGAAGAAGATGAAGAAGAAGACCACGTGACCCTCTATCTTTAAGCACTTACTCGTGTCTCATCTTTTCTGACCAGCTCACTTTTTACGTCTTGCGATAGCCCTTCAACCAAAAGGTTCTTCTTAATTAGAGTCCAAAAAGAACCAATCTTATAGATTGGTTACATTAAAAAAAATGGGATTACATTAGATAAAGTAATGGTAAATATTACCACATAGCAGACACTGCAGTCGATGATCAAGTATTAGATCTACAGATAAATATTATTTTAATAGGTCGGAGTGTTTTATGAGATGTAGAAGCACGTAGCTTTTCTTGTTGAATTGTCTCGCATAGCAATTGTCTGTGTAAGGTATGCATTTACAGCGGACACGGAGAGGGTGGAGGCTTGGAGGTAGAAAGAGACTAACAATCGGTCAGATGAAATATACTGATCAGACTATATTAGTCAGTCAGATGAAACATACTGATCAGACTATATTAGTCAGATGAAACATACTGATCAGACTATATTAGTCAGTCAGATGAAACATACTGATCAGACTATATTAGTCAGTCAGATGAAACATACTGATCAGACTATATTAGTCAGTCAGACGAAACATATTGAACAGACTATATTAGTCAGTCAGATGAAACATACTGATCAGACTATATTAGTCAGTCAGATGAAACATACTGATCAGACTATATTAGTCAGTCAGACGAAACATACTGATCAGACTATATTAGTCATTCAAGTGAAACATACTGATCAGACTATATACTGTAAGGTCGTGTCAAATATACTAATCAGACTATGTTAGTCAGGGTCAGGTCAAATATACTGATCAGACTCTGTTAGTCAGGGTCAGGTGAAGCATACTGATCCGACTATATTTGTCAGGGTCAGGCAAAACATACTGATCCGACTATATTTGTCAGGGTCAGGTGAAACATACAGATCAGACTATGTTAGTCAGGGTCAGGTGAAACATACTGATCAGACTATGTTAGTCAGGGTCAGGTGAAACATACTTATCAGACTATGTTAGTCAGGGTCAGGTGAAACATACAAATCAGACTATGTTAGTCAGGGTCAGGTGAAACATACTGATGAGACTATATTAGTCAGGGTCAGGTGAAACATACTGATCAGACTATATTAGCCAGGGTCAGGTGAGACTAATCAGACTATATTAGTCAGAATCAGGTGAAACATACAGATCAGACTATGTTAGCCAGCGTCAGGTGAAACTAATCAGATTATGTTAGCCAGGGTCAGGTGAAACTAATCAGACTATATTATTCAGGGTCAGAAGATACATACTGATCGATCTAAGTTAGTCAGGGTCATTTGAAACATGCTGATCAAGACTCACCTCACAGCAGTTTCCCGTGGAAACAGGCTGTTTCATGACCGTCTGGCTAACAATGTGGGGATCTGGACTGTGATCCCCATAGTGATGAGCTTAATGAGAAGCCTCAAATTAAAGTCAGAAAAACGTGGGTCCACATTCTCAAGTACCCCTCAGGTTGTGAGTTGAGAAACTGTAACCCGCCACCAAAGAAAGTTGCAAACAGTACCTTGCTCAAATACGAGTGGCATTAGCAGCAACAGCAATACACTGAAGCGTCTGTGGACAGGGATTGAACCGGACAGAATGGAATAAAAAACAGGAGAGATTAAGATTAAGGGGAGGTAAGTAAGCGCGACAGACAGAGTGAAACGTTAACCGAGGAAACATTTACCTGTGAGTTTTTAGCATCAACTTTGGACTTATAGATGAACTCAATTGCTGCAGATATGACGGCAGTAATAAGTCCTCCAACCAGAATATAAAAAATACCAGCCACATTGGCCACTGTCAATGCACTCTGAGCGCCATCTTTGCTAGAAGTGTGCTGGGGACACTCTCCCTTGTCAAACCAGAACTTTTCCCACTTGGCCAAGTCGCCACTCTCACGAAGTTCCAGAACCGCAAAATTGAGTTTGTCTCTGAATACAAGAAAGTGTTACGTTAATCGTCTGCCGGTATTCCATTGTCAGGTTGGGAAGAACTGGCAGAATGGAGAAGTCTTAGACTTAGTTGACTTGTACTTCTACATAGACATAAGCCCATGTGCAAGTCCCATCTCTGGATGTAGACATAAGGAGGATTTCCTGCTTAGTGGACTAGTCTCGAGCAGCTATTACTCCGTTATGGAGGGTGGTTAAGTGATGTGCGAGTCCATCTTAATAGACTCAAACATTAGAGCAAAGTAGACCCGCAGTCTTTTAGGAGCCATCTATTCTGCTCCTAACAAACCACCTAACTATGGCCGTTGTTTTGCCATATCACACAGTTAGTCGCCTCTTACGACATGCTACTTGTGGGGCAGTGGTGCGGTTTTTGTTCTTGCTATACACATAAACCACTGCAAACCCTCTGGATGGAGAAGTAGAGAGATGAATAATTTGGAATGGCGTGATGAGACGGATATGGAAGCCAAGGCTTTTGTGATGGTCAGATGAACATACTGACTAAGACTCCATCTTTTGTCCTTTTGCTCCTGGAACATGATGTGTTTCAGCAGTCTGACCAGCGAGGTGGGGATTAACAATGTAATCACCACAGTGGTGTGCCTACTCAGAAGTCTTGCATTGTATTAGAGCAAAAAGGACATAGATCCGTCATCTTCATTATGCCCGGGATGTAAGAAAAGTCGCAACAACGAGCTTTCAAAGAAATGTCGTAAAAATGAAAAAAAAATGGCACTAGTTGCTTCTAACAACAATATAAGATGGTTAGAGAAACATGTGCAACAACATGAGATGAACAGGAAAACAAGTGAACAATAACTTGAGATGGTTAGGGAAAACAAGTGTAACAACATGAGATGGTTAGAGAAACATGTGCAACAACATGAGATGAACAGGAAAACAAGTGAACAATAACTTGAGATGGTTAGGGAAAACAAGTGTAACAACATGAGATGGTTAGGGAAAACAAGTGTAACAACATGAGATGGTTAGGGAAAACAAGTGTAACAACATGAGATGGTTAGGGAAAACAAGTGTAACAACATGAGATGGTTAGGGAAAAGGTGTAACAACAGATGGTTATGGAAAATGTGTAACAACATGCGATGGTTAGAAAAAACAAGTGAACGATAATATGAGATGGTTAGGGAAACACGTGTAACAACATGGCATGGTTATGGAAAACAGGTATAACAAGATGAGATGGTTAGGGAAAACAATATATATATATATATCAAAGGCATCAAATCGATCAATTTTTTCTCTCAAACTGTTTGTTCACTGGCCCCTTTTCTACGCCATGCAGTGAAGCTGAATGTGCATAACAATTTATTGCTCTCGTTTGTAATTTGTGAGTTATTTGTTGGGGTGTCAATATATGTAACTCATGTTGGTGGAAATTAATTTGATCATCATCGCATAGAAAAACACTATGCCATACAGATGTTTTAAACCCGTGTCCCCTTGTTCTGGAGACAGACATCCTAGTTTTTATCATTATTTTTTTCTTTAACATGTGTGACTCACTAGTTTCTACTGACATAAGCGCCTATTCCACCCAAGACTGTAATCAATTGGGCGATATTCAGACGTATAAACCAGTACTTGGATGTATGTGTGTGTCTGTATGTACCTATGCTAGGTTTGTGCGCTCTCAGAAGACAACCCAACCAAAGTGCAATGGAAGGGTCTCACCCTGAGGGCGCGTGTGAAAGCTGAGCCAGAGTGTGATTGTAGGACAAAGTAAAATGAAACAGAGTGAGGTAAGACATAGCTCAGTGCTCTTTAACCTTTTTAAAACTGACGCTAACTTTTATAACTTTCGTGAGGTTAAATTTTCCTTACCGCCCATTAAAATCTAATCTGAAGAATATTCGGGGATGCTCCACTGAGTCTGTGTATTTTGGAAATTGTTTAATCATCACGTAGCATGTCCTTTGCAGAACGTCTCTCCCATCACAGTCCGTCTGAAAGAAACTCGTTCTGTTGTCAAATCTCCAGCCTGTTCCAAGAGTCATGCTCAAGCATTCCTTGACATCATGGTGCCATCATCTTTTTGGTCTGCCTCTATCACTCTTGCTCCACACCTTCCATTACGGATCTCTCAAAGCCGTTGTCTCGTCTGATATGGGTAACGTATTTAAATTGTCTGGTCATGATGAAATTTATGAACCAGTTCTCCTGAATACCAAATCCTGTCCAATGTCTGTATTCTTCGTTTTTTCAGTCCATGGTTTGTTTTTAGAACCTCTCTATAACATTTTGAATCGAAGGACTCGATTCTTTTCCTTGATGTTTGCGTAACTGTCCATGTTTCACAACCGCATGCTGTCGCAGGAAAAACACAAGTTCTCATAATTTTCACTTCTGTTGGTTTTCTGGTATTCTCAGATAATCTCCACAGGTTTTGTAGACTCTGCATTGACATAATAATAATATATTTTAATACAAAATGTAATTATTCAGCTACTGCCCACCTGAAAGGTAACAACGCCCACAAGGGGGCCGTAGCGCCTAGGACGAAGAGTACTGTCCTAGGTGAGCATCCACCACTAGGGGATCCAACATATATGGGTCGTAATTCATATTTTACAGAATGTCTTTTCTTGCTGTTGCGCTTAGCCTGTCATCGCAAGCGTCGATGTTTCAAAAGAGGGGCACTGCTTTCATGTAATGTATGTTACGAAATGCAATTAAAAATGTTGTGAATGGAGCTAGCAATATCTTCATGTCAAGCGTATCTCTACAGAGATCACCGCTACAAAAAGTCCCAAAGGGATTTGGGGCAGGCTTCAGTACCGGTCAACGTAAATGGCTACACTATGATTCATCGGGTGTCAATTGTAAATAATAAGTAAATATGAGCCACAAGAAGGAAAACACCAACACACTATTCTCATTATCAAGTGCCGTCTCCGTATCGGTGGTTAATGATAATTGATCCCCATCTTTCTTTCTTCCCATTCCAGGATGGTACACACCAGACATTAGCCCCTACCACATCTAGATATTGTCTGTCCATCTGTATCTATGCTGCCCTCTAGATCTCTTGCCCTCCGTTCTTCTCTCCAAAATAATATTCAGAAGACTGCCTTGTCGCTTGAGATGATAAAAAAAAGGGACTCAGTGGTCTCAAGGTAAGGTGTTCTCATCGGGTGCCGGAGGTCGTGGATTCAAATCAAGCCGAATACTGGAATTTTTTTCACGTGGATCTTCTGGTAAAAAATTCCCCTGATCTCTGGGTAATGAGATCGGACCCCCGTGTTCAGTGTCGAGCACGTTAAAAATTCCTTGGCAGTTGGAGATCGAAAAGAGTAGGTTTAACGGCCGTTGCCATGACAAAATTCAAAATCTACCCAAGTCATTTGTTCCTTTCCCCAGGTGTTTTGTTAAGAACAGATATAGATGGCGCCTAACTGGCTGTGGGTCTACTTAGCTCTAGTATTTGAGTCTATTAATATGAACTTGCATATCAGTTAAACCACCCTCGAAGAAACTGGTTGTATACAGACACTGTAGAGTCTTATAAACAAGTATAAATACGTTAAGTTAAGTTCTCCGTCTTAGTCGACCTGTACTTCTACAGTGGCAGATGCACCTGTGCAGGTTCCAGCTCTGGAATGAGCTGGATGTAGCCGGTAAGAGTATTTCCTGCTTAGCGGGCTAGTCTCGAGCAGCTTATTGCTTCGCTACTTTGGGACAAGTGCCGAGAAGGGTGTTTAACCGATGTGCGAGTCAATCTTAATAGACTCAAACATTAGAGCAAAGTAGACCTGTTAGGCGCCATTTATACTGCTCTTAACAAACCACCTAACCATGGCCAGTGTTATGCCATGTCACACAGTTAGTCGCCTCTTACGACATGCTCTCTGTGGGGCAGTGGTGCTATTCTTGTCCTTGTCATACACAAAGACCCCGGCGGACCACTCGAGAGATAATATACTTTATTTTTTACTTTTTACTTCTTTCAGAAGTATCTTCTCTACATTGAGTTGTTCGAGGACCTCACTATTTGTTTCCCTCTCTTTCCAAGAAACTCGTCCAAGTCTTCTCAATACCTGCATTTCAAACGCTTCAATACTCTTCTCCAATTTCTTGTTTAGGGTCCAGATTTCCACTCCATACAATAAAACTGAATTCACATTTAATGATTTTCATTTGTAAGTTCTGAGATATCTGCTGATACAACGTAACGTTTTTAAACTGGTTTAAAAGAGTCATCAAAGTCTGTAGACATCAAGTCACATCTGTATTGTCCTGCTCTAAAAACTATGCATATCCAATCTATTCTTTTAACTATCTCTGATATGTATGTCTCCTGCTGTTAAATGTATTATTTGCCATCGCAATTATCTAAATGATCTCCCTTTCGCATTTGCCATCCGTCAATCTTTAAATTGATAATAAATATTACATATATAATACTAATATTCAAACATGAGTCCGAGAAGGCAATCCATGGAAGACATAGGATGGCACTTTCTAAGGGCGGACCAGATGGATTTATAGAACGAAAGAATAGCTTTCTAAGATACTAATCTGCTCTGCCTTATTGAATGCCACGGTTCCAGTATTACAGTAATAAAGCAAGACACGTTTGTTAATACAAACAGTCAAAGTCCGAGAGGCTATTCATTCAAAATCATAACAAATTACCTTAGATCTGATCCAACCGGTGTACCAATTCCAAAGCTGTCCTGATTTAAGTTCCCGCCAACTTTCAAAGTGTTGCACGGTTTCTTATTGCTGACGTAATCAAGGGTTGTGGACTCGGTCAGATAAGCGTATTTCCCGTTAGAATCTCTGACACGTTTCAAGCCTTCCTCATGTGTTGCCACAAAGACACTTGGCTGGGCTGAATTCATATATGCCCACATGCGCTGGTAAGTTGGATATTGTGAATTCTACGAGGATAGATAAAAGAATACACTAATGCTAATAAGTATGGCTTGGGTCTTGTGCAAAGATTTTAGTTACACAATAAGTCTCAACAAAACACACGTTCTGGGATGAGAAGTAGATGCAATGCTAATTATTAGTATCGATAATTACGTACTGGCAACTGGGCTCCCTAAACAACGACATGCTCTCTCAAGACCCAGAAATAGACAGTGGCGTCGGCAAAGCTGCTGTAACATTTGCTCGTCTCACAACGCGTGATTGCGAAAAACAGAAACTCAGAATTAAAACCCAGGCCATGATGTGCAATACATGTGTCGTCAGCACGCTTCTATATGATAGCGAGACTTGGCCAACTTATGCCAAACAAAAGCACAGGCTTAACACATTCCATCTGCGGCGTCTGCTATCCGTTCTTAGAGCTACATCAAGGATTAGAGGGACAGATGCAGAGATGCACCCTCTCACTGGTCTCCCAAGCATGTACACTCTCGCACTGGTCTCCCAAGCAAATACACTCTCCCACCGGTCTCCCAAGCATATACACTCTCCCACCGGTCTCCCAAGCATATACACTCTACCACCGGTCTCCCAAGCATATACACTCTCGCACTGGTCTCTCAAGCACATACACTCTCGCACCAGTCTCCCAAGCTTATACCCTATCGAACCAGTCTCCCAAGCATATACAATCTCGCACCCGTCTCCCAAGCATGTACACTCTCGAACCGGTCTCCCAAGTTTATACTCTCTCGAACCAGTCTCCCAAGCATATACAATCTCGCACCCGTCTCCCAAGCATGTACACTCTAGAACCGGTCTCCAAAGCTTATACCCTCTCGCACCGGTTTCCCAAGCATATACATTCTCCTTAGACAGCGAAGACTACGATTGCTTGGTCATGTTAGTCACATGGAAGTTGGTCGCATTCCAAAAAACATTAAGGGAGAACAACTGTAACTGGACTCTTGCTCCTAAAATTAGTTAAGAGTAATCAAATGAAACACAATGAAGACAACAGCTATGGTAATAACCAAGCATAGACAAATGAATATAATCATATATGGAGACATAATCGAACAAATAGAGAAGTTTACACATGCAGGGCAAATCATCGTAGAAGGTGCCTTAAGTGAGACGGAAATTACGACAATGATTGCACTGACAAAAACGGTCTTCAGAGAAAAAAAGAAAATGCTCACCTCAAAGAATGTCAGGATAGAACTGATGAAAAAAATCATAACTACTCGTGGGGCTGAAACATGGGTTCTAGCAAAGAAGGATGAAAAAACACATGCAAGCATTTGAATTGCAGTTATACCATAGAATGGAACACGTGTGTTGGACAGAAAGAAGATCCAGCGACAATGTCCTCACCGAGAACAAATAGTGAAAATGATACAAAAGCGAAGATTGAGTAGGCTGGAACACAGAATTCGAAATAAAAGTCTTCTACAGAAAATACTTCTACAGAAAACACAGAGAGCAAAGTCCAGGGAAGAATAGGATTGAGGCGAGACCAAGCCTCGTATATACATCTCAGGCACACAGACACATTACGAACAAATGCTGACATTAAGAGAGCTGCAGAAGACAGGGTCAAATGGAGAGATATGCTCAGATAATCTTACCAACAGTCAGATTAACCAGATGACGATGCATCAGATAGTAGATACTGTTGTCTGGGATAACGTGTTTAAGACTTTACTGAACTAGGTATCAGACTTTTTCATATGTTGGAATGACGCATTTAGTACCTCGTTACCTCGTCTTCGCCATCTAAAAGTCAAGTACCCATTTACATTTGGATATAGTGAATAGTCCCAAAAGTCAATTCCCTAGTCTCTGAATCGAGTGGAAAGAACAGGACCAAGGCATTTCCTAGCATGGTGTGGAAGACGACACAAAAGAAGGTTGTTTATGGCGTGAGCAGCTCTACAAAACCATCTCTACAAAAACAAAAGTGTTCTGTAGAAGGCTGTCTGAAGGAGGACAATCGTAGTGATGGCTACATACTTCGGCTGGAGTGACGCAAGTAAATATAAAATAAACTACGTTTTTCTGTACCAACTTTAATTTATACTTAGAGACTTTTTGTTTTTGGGATTATATAAGTTAAGATTTGATGTCACACTAGTAGATGCTGTTCACACAATTTGAGAATTCTAGGTTATGGGGAAGTTGGTTAAAATACCAGGGGCGTTCAAATCAAACCGATACTTTTTGTTCTAGTTCTACCTGAATGGGTTATAGCGTGCTGGAACTACTATCATAAGTTACGGGCACTTGTGTCCTGTCACTGCTTGGTGGCCCACTTGTTATGGACCAGTCACGTCGCAGATAAATAAAAATGGCAGACAACACTGCTAGTGCTTGCATGGAACAGCGTGTTGTGATGCCGTTTCTTGTGAAAGAAGGAGCGAAACCTGTGGAGATTTACAGAAGATTCCGGAAGTGGTGGGGCTTTCATCCCAAAAAAGTGATGGCGAGTGTTTTCTGGGACAAACCTGGCATCATTCATGTTGATCTTCTACTGCGTGGGGACACTATACCAATGAACAGTATATACTGATTTTCAGTGATGTGTATAATTGTCTGCGGAAAGAACGGCGTGGTTTGATAACAGAGGGGGTCCTGCTCATATAGGATAACGCTCGACCTAATACAGCCCATCTGCAGGAGCTCGACTGGGAGGTATTGCCACATCCACCCTACAGCCCAGATCTCGTTCCAAGTGATTTCCACCTGTTTGGAGCCCTAAAAGATTTCCTGGGAGGTCAGCATTTCAGCCTTGATGACGAAGTGAAACAGGCTGAATGGTTCAGGCCTACTGACACGTCTTTCTGCGCTGAAGGTTTTCAAGCATTACTTAATCGCTGGGGTAAGTGCACAAACGTTGCAGGAGATTATATAAAAAATTAATGGCATTTTGACTACTTCAAAAAGATTACATTTTCTAACAAAATAAAACTTGAACGTCCCTCTTAGGATAAATAGAAGTCCACCATAAAAAGGTCATATCAAGTTAAATAAAAGCTTGTATAAAAGGAATAACATAACAAGAGTAGGTCGTGTCGGGAATGGGGATTGAACTCCTTCTTTCTGTTACAACATTCAAGCTATCAAACCATTTTGCTTTTCTAGCGTTTCTGCGTCTGTTGCGTAAATGTACAATTTATTTTGCATGAACACTGACCTGGAAAAATGATGTGGTACTTCCAGACATGATTGTGCCATACTGAATCTCCGTCTGTCTGGCAAGATCATCAGCCGAGTCTATGGGAGTCAGCATTCTCTCTACTGTCAGAAACGCCGCCAGGTTTGCGGTATAGGAAGATATTATAATCAGGGTAAAGAACCACCAGACGGAACCGACAATCCGCCCGGACACTGACCTGAAGTGGTAACACAGTTTAAACAGTAAAAAGACTTCACAAAACTCATAACTGAGAACATGTTTGGAATTTTGGTTTAGTATATTATTACTAGTCCGGGAAATCTCCAGACAGACAAAGAGCTGCAGCATGATCTAGCTTCAATAGCATAAAACCTAAACTCCTGCAGCTGGAAGACACCATGGCAAAAGCGCATCGTTTCAATTCTGCGGATCAGAGATCGAATCAACAATGCTGAAATCAGAGAACGCACTCTTTTTCGAGACGTCGTGGAGGCTCCGCTGTCTTGCAAATACCACTGGGCTAGCCACGTGGTGCGCATGCCAGATAACAGATGGACACTCAAAACGGCGTTTTGGTGGGCCATATGATTATACACGACCACACGTCCGTCCACCAATACGATGGCGAGATGGTCTACTGAGAGACCTAGGTACGAAATGGTACGACACGGGAAAAGATTGAACTGCATACAGGACATTGTTGACTACCTCGCATACGGCAGACCCGCCGAACTGAAGCGAGGATATTGGACTGTTGTATTGTATTGTATATTATTAATCGAAGATCGAGTTACCGAACATTTTGGAGGTCGATATCTTGACAGAGAGGTATAGGTAAATGTAGACCTAGACCAATCATTGCAGTCAGGACTGGATTGTGACATAATTCATTACACGAGACCACAGCTTGTTGGTGAGGTGGGGTGGCCAGTTCTCGTCCTCGCTGTCTCTCCCCACCTAACAGTAAGTCGGGTTCCTATTTACAGTTAGGTTGATTAGTCGTGCCTGTAGCGATAGCTGAATCTTTGCCGTGAAAAGCGAGTGCTCTACCTCGGAGCTAACCAGACTAAGGGGACACGGTTAAACACCTAGATTTAGCCTACGTAGTTTTTTTAAATCTGGAAAAATAACAACATACACACTCTGTGGCGACTGTAGGGACAAACGGCATTTATTCATCTTTATAAATCCAACAGGCAATCTTAGAAATGCAAATCAACACCACAATTATCATAATGTTAATAGAGATTTAACAATGTCGTCAGTGTCTTATAACAACTTCCGAGGATCAATCCACACTGACTGGGACATCTCGGAATTGATTTGAGTGGGCTGTTAAGGTTTGACACATTGATTTCAGTAATATTGGCTCATGATTGATTTATTGTTCAATTCAGAAGATTTCAAGTTTTTATTTGTTTTGTTTTTTTGTGGAAGTTACTGTACATACGTTTGATATATGACTTGCTTGGAGTATGTGATTCAAAGTTGTACTTCTCTTCAAAACTCTGTGGTGTTGTTTTACAACTTCGGCACCTTATGTATCGTTTCATAAAATGTGTTCTTTGCTCCAGTGTTAAGACTATGCTTTCAACTGTGTTGTAACATGCCTCTTCACCGTCCACACCAGGAAAGGGAGACAAACTAATTTTGCAATATTTCACAATCTATTGCGCTTTTTATTTTAAAAAAACATAACTTTAAAAAATAAATGTATCTGTTTTCCATCTTTTTCCATCTAACGTTGGGATCTAGTGACGTGAAATTTACACAGTATATTCTGTCTGGAAATTCTAGATCATCGCAACTATTTTCAGCTCGCTGCATCCTTTCCTTACCGAGGGAAGAAACATTTACGAAGTTGAACTTTTTACAGCGAATGTTTTCTTTTGGTGTGCCGCACAGTACTTTTTGTATTAGCGTAGCCGCTAAAGATCAGATATACGAAGTTCCACGACCGGTCTACTTTTGGAAATGAGTTGGGGCGTATTGACAAAACATATTTCAGAATTATAAACATTTAACCGGTCACATTGTCCGACCTCCAGGTTTCAGTTGGTAACTGAGTTGAGTGTTATTCTGACGGAGTTTTTTTGCATTAAGTGAATATTTTGTATCCATTGATTACACTAATGAAGCAAGCAATTCAATAGCTAATTGCATTTTCTTTAAACTTTCAAACACGCGAAGTCATAAAGATCAAATAACTTATTTCCAGTTCTATGACAACTTGAAGTCACTATATAATTATGTGAATAGCAAGAAAACTGTTATTTCCTGAACGCGGCTGAGGGTTAAAGTTCTGGTGGTATATAAAGTAGAAGGGGACATCATTTTGATCAAACAATACAATCAACATGGAAATCTATAAGTTATGAAATTGAAATAAGATTTTTAATCTCTCTCGAGCCTATTCTACCTGAAGGGTCTGGTTACACATAGCCACGGATCGATCTTTACTCTATTTTACGAATAGTTGTACTGCACAGAGAAGGTCAAGAGTTGATCTTTGTTGTCAGAGCTAAAGTGTTCTGCTATTGCTAATTGCCATTTGTGCTTGCGTTGGCTACTCTTGATGACTTCTTTGTTGGCGGGTTACGGCGATTCGCGAGGTGGGGGTCTTGATCAGTATGTTTCACATGATCCTGACTAACATAATCTGATCAGTATGTTTCACATGATCCTGACTAACATAATCTGATCAGTATGTTTCACATGATCCTGACTAACATAATCTGATCAGTATGTTTCACATGATCCTGACTAACATAATCTGATCAGTATGTTTCACATGATCCTAACTAACATAATCTGATCAGTATGTTTCACATGATCCTGACTGACATAATCTGATCAGTATGTTTTACCTGATCCTGACTAACATAATCTGATCAGTATGTTTCACATGATCCTGACTAACATAATCTGATCAGTATGTTTCACATGATCCTAACTAACATAATCTGATCAGTATGTTTCACATGATCCTGACTGACATAATCTGATCAGTATGTTTTACCTGATCCTGACTAACATAATCTGATCAGTATGTTTCACATGATCCTGACTAACATAATCTGATCAATATGTTTCACCAGACCCTGAATGACATAATCTGATCAGTATGTTTTACCTAACCCTGACTGACACAATCTGATCAGTATGTTTTACCTGATCCTGACTAACATAATCTGATCAGTATGTTTCACCTGATCCTGACTAACATAATCTGATCAATATGTTTAATCTGACCCTGACTGACATAATCTGATCGATTGTTTTAACTGACACTGACTGACATTGTCTGATCAGTTTGTTACACTTGACCCTGACTAACATGACCAGATGTTAGTATCCTCTGCACTAGGGCAGAGACAAATATGTAATAATTTTATAATGATCCAATACTAAATATTTGCAAAACAAGGGCAACTGTCAAAACAAAAGGGTAACATATTAAATGTGAAATTAATGTCAAGAGACAGATATAAGAACAAATAACACATGAAAGTTACTATGGGTTCCCTTAAACAGAAGACGTAAAGATACAGTAGAATGTTTTTAAAAAAATGTTATTAAAGCAAGGCTTTAAGAAAACAAACAGCAAAGATAATCCAATAGAAGGGGCATTTGTTATATTATTGTGAGTTCTTTTGTCACTCAATTAGTATTTATGCGGCCCTTGGACCGTATTACTTGTCTTCTTTCGACCCCATGGCAGATTATGTTTGAGAGCCCTGCTTTTGAATAATATACAATATTACAGGAAGAGATTAAGAATGGACTAGGCTGTTTTCAGTAAACATGGAGTAAATTGATATAAAATAAACAACGCACAAATTGAGAATAAGAGTTATCACACGTTACACATACTTGACAATGCGGTATAACATGTAGGCATATACAATGAACAATCATTAGTAATATAGAATTGAGAGCTGTATAATATTGATATATAGAAGAACAAGGCGCATCTCCACAAAAGAATAAGACGTCAAAGAAAGAGGTTTTAAAGACGTTAGAGGTGAAAGTAAAATAAATGAATGATATTACAATCCTGAGAGTAATAATAATTTCATCAAATAAAAAATATATTAAACATTGCTGAGGAAGTATATTTGCACACAGAGAAATTCATAAGGCAATATGGGTATCCCCAGATCAGAAAACGAAGAATCAGATTTACCACATCTGCGTAAATTCAAAATCTAGACGATCATTATTAGATGTCAAGGCAAACTCCAAAACCAAGCCATGAGAGTTATAATAGGAGGTATGAAGTCAACGCCAATTGTAGAACTTGAAAAGATTAAAAAACTGCAATCCATGGCCGACAGAAGAGACTGCAGAGCCCAGCTGCAATCAGAGAAACTCAGAAGACTGACTGACCACCCAATGCACCAGAGACTAAACAATTTCGGAAATGGGAAGCTAAAGCGAAGAAACTTTGCAGAAATAGCCAAAGCAAAGATGCACGAAGACCCTATGAACGCACAAACCACACCAAAGCCCATACCTACTGTACGAAAACCTACCTGGAGGCAGCATATATTTCCAGAGGTGGTAGAAATTATACCAGGTATTAGAAACAAAAACTGCCAGTCTGAAAAAGAAAGAAGAGATACTACCCTGAGTTTCATTACGGAAAACTACCCAAGCATGGACTGGACCCATGCATACACCGACGGTTCCGTAACAAATACAACACAGAACGGAGGGGCAGGAGCATTCCTGAGCCTACCAAATGGCAGAAAAATAACACTGTCATTCGCTACTGGAAAATACACAAGCAATTTCAGAGCGGAGGCAGAGGCACTGAGGGCGGCAGTGGAAGAAATGGTGACAGGTAAAAGGAATGAAAGCCACATATTCCTGCTTACAGATGCACTGGCCGTAGTCACAGCACTGAAAAGCCAGAAAAATACTGAACTTAATGAATTAAGAGCAGTACTCTGTCAACTATGCCAGCAGGCCGCACCAAAAAGAGTAGTGGTGCAGTGGGTTCCATCCCACTGCAACATCCAAGGCAACGAGGAGGCAGACAGACTGGCAAAAGAAGGTGCAAAACTACCACAACCTGATACTAGTATGACATACGAAGAGTCAAAACGGCTTATTAGAGCTAGATACATGACCAAATGGGAAACCGAACATGCTGGCTACACCAAAAACGAATGCTTTTACCAGCTGAACAGAAAGGAGCAGGTCGTGGTCTTCAGACTTCGCACTGGCCACAATAGACTCAGGTACCACCTATTCAACAAATTAAAGATAGGTGGCACCGACGAATGCCCGTGTGGTACCGGCAAAATGACCACTGAGCATTTGCTGCAAAACTGCCCGACATACGAGGATCAGAGAGAGCAGATGTGGCCATCACCAATGGCAACACTAGACAAGCTCTATGGCAGTGTCGACAGCCTCAGGATGACGGCTGCCTTTTTCGAAAAAATAATGGTTACTGTCTGACTGCGTACGAAGAAGAAGAAGAAGAAGAAGATGTCAGGGTCTACAGCGGGGCAGATGTGGCCTCAGACCACTTTTTAGTGATTGCGAAGGGACAGCGGAAGTTAAGGATAAACATAATGATGCAGGTCTTTTCAATACCTGAAAGAAGATGATAAGAAAAACGAGTTCCGTATAACACTCAGGAATAAATATCAAGCACTGGAGCAGATGAAGGGGCCAGCATTGAGGATAAATGGGAACAAGTACAAAGTACATGAAAAACTGCAAGAGAGGAAGTGCTAGTAATGAAGAAACGGCAGCATAAAGAATAGATAGCAGCAGAAATAATGACTAAGATTGAGAAGAGGCGAAATAAGAAAATGGCCTTACTAAATAGTTAAACGAGAGCCACAAAAAGGACAGCACAGAAAGAGTATGTAGAGAGCAACAAGGAGGTTAAAAAGAGCATCATGGGGGAAAAAAGACGTTACATTGATGGTCTGGCTGAGGAAGCGGAAGAGGATGCAGGACAGGGAAATATGGAAGGTCTATATGAGGCTACAATGAAACTATCGGGAAAGTATCCACAACAAAGTAGATCAATAAAAAATGAACTTGGGGATAAGATAACTAACCTTGAAGAACAAAAGAAAAATGGGTATAATACTTTGAAGAGCTTTTGAACAGACCACCACAAGACAACCCACCAGACATCCCACTAGCAGAAGAGAACCTGCCGATCAACTGTGATAATCTAAGTAAAGAAGAAATTAGAAGGGCAATAGAGTTTCTAAGGAACGGAAAAGCAGCAGGACCTGATGGGATACCACCGGAAGCCATAAAAGCAAATATTGAAACATGTACTAACATGATCCACAACTTCGTTGCAAGCTTACTAAAAGATTGAAGAGAGGGCTAGCTGGTGAAACTGCCTAAGAAGGGAGATTTACAAGAATGCAAAAACTAAAGAGGAATAATGTTATTATCAGTGCAGGGAAAGGTGTTAAATAGAGTAGTACTAGAAAGGTTGAAAAAGGCAGTGGATAACAAAATAAGGGATGAGCAGGCGGGTCTCAGTCAGAATAGATCATGCATTTACCAGCTGGTCACATTCGGATAATTGTGGAACAATCATTGGAATGGAATTCGAGTTAGTACATCAATTTTGTTGATTACGAAACGGCTTTCGACAGTTTATACCTAGAGATATATTCTGCAAACAACTGAGGCACTATGGAATTCCTCACAGATATAATTAGACAGACGTATGAAAGTATGAGTTATACACGAAGGAAAACTCACAGAGCCATTAAAAACTAAATCGGGGATACGACATGATTGCCTACTGTTGCCGTTCCTGTTCATCGTGGCAGTGAACTGGATTATCAAAGTAACAACTAATGAGAGAAATGTAATCTAGTGGACCTTGAATAAAGAGCTGGTGGACCTGGATTTTGCGGATGATATATCCCTTCTGTCTCACAGCTAAAGCCAAATGCAAAGGAAACTGGATAGAAGACTGGATTATACCGCTAAACAATTCGGGTTGAAGATCCACGAGGAAAAGACAACAATAATTTGGGTCGATGCAGCAAACAGAGAACCAATCAGAACGAGAGGAACGCCACTGGAAGAGGTAGAGTTATTTAGATAATTAGAAAGTATCATCAACAAGAAAGGAGAGACAGACGAGAATATAGAAACAGGATACACAAAGCAAGAGTTGCATTCGGAATGTTGAAACCAATACGGAACTCCAAGGAAACAAGAAGGAAGACAAAAACAAGGATTTTCAATTCAAATGTGTAGCCAGTCCTGCTGTGCGGAAACCTGGAGGATGACTAAAGGCAATGACACGAGACTGCAGGGTTTTGTCAACAGATGCCTGAGAAAGATTCTTGGTATGAAATGGTTTGAGAATGTTACAAACGACAGACAGTGAGAGAGAGTAGACAAGGTAAATTGGAACAGAAAATCTTAGGAAGAAAGTGGAGATGGATGGGTCATACATTAAGAAAGCCCAAGGCCAGTATCACCAGACAATCCCTGTCATGGAACCCCCAGAGAAGGAGAGGCATAAGTAGACAAAGGAATACATGAAGACGAGATCTGGAGGCGGCGGTAAAGAAAAGAGGAAAAAGCTGGAAGGAAGTGGAAAAGGTTGTACATGACTGAGCTGATTGGCGAGTGCTGGTTGATGGCTTATCCACCCCTGGATGATAGAAGGCGAAAAATAGAAACCTTGCTGAAAACCTTACTGGAGAGAAAAAGTATAGAAGCACATTATAAATTATGTTTAAAAGGGTGGGGTGGGGGCGCCTATCCTTCAGTGTAGAGATGACAATTGATCTAATCTGAAAGATAAATGAACCAGACATTACGATAAATGTAAAGATAGGAAATATGACTAATGCATGACTGGTTGGTCTGCAAGGTGTGCGAATTCTTACCTGGGTGAGATGTCACATCCTTGCTGCATGAATGCTCCTAAGGTGAACCACAGGGAGTTCGAGATGGAGAAATCATTGGCCACTGAATGTTCAGCATTGGACAGATGCCATTCATTCGGGCTGATGATAGATTTAAAAACCTGCTGTTACAGCATTTATTTAATTCCTGAAGCCAACAGAGAGGATTTGTAGTGCAGAGGAATAAAGGTTGCTTGCATTTTCAGTCGCCAAGCGCTGTATGGATTAGGTTATGTTAATGTTACCTCAAGTAGTAAAAAAACCCAAATACGGTACTGATGTTTATGCACGCATGCCAATGCGGTTAAGCCGCTCTGCCAGCCACTCCTGTAGGCTGATGAATAAATTATACTAACCATTAGACAAATCATAGTTAATATAAAACATTTTAACCATTACATTATAACACATTTTAACCAAAACATTAAAAAACACATTTTAACCATCAAATTTATGACTCAAGGCCATGTTTAGCAATTTCGATTCAATTAAATAATTGTATCTTTGTTGCCAAATTAGTTTGCGAGAGGGCTCTGTGTGTGACCAAGACAAGAATACGCCCATTGTCACACAGAGTACTAACATTGCGGTCTAAGTCCTATAAAGTAGAAGACTTTCCAACTCATCGCTATCATGAATAATTTCATTCTTACAGGCAATAAGCTTGTTCATCTGGAATATTGTTCTGTACTGAAAGAAAACTCTGCAAACTATAGCTGATACACGATAACGGACATAATGAAATGAATGATGAATGGCACATAAAACTCTGCAAACTATAGTGATACACGCTAACGGACATAATGACACGAATGGCACATAAAACTCCGTAAACTATAGCTGATACACGCTAACGGACATAATGACACGAATGGCACATAAAACTCTGTAAACTATAGCTGATACACGATAACGGACATAATGACATGAATGGCACATAAAACTCTGTAACTATAGCTGATACACGCTAACGGACATAATGACACGAATGGCACATAAAACTCCGTAAACTATAGCTGATACACGATAACGGACATAATGACATGAATGGCACATAAAACTCTGGAAACTATAGCTGATACACGATAACGGACATAATGAAATGACTGATGAATGGCACATAAAACTCTGGAAACTATAGCTGATACACGATAACGGACATAATGACATGAATGGCACATTTTACCGGGGTTAGAAGAAAATAAAACAAAGAATAAACCCAGTATTTTTGCATTTTTATATGTCTATGCTAGTTCTAGTTAAAAACATATCCAAATTATTTGTACCTTTCCCCAGGTATGGTAAGCCACCGTAAGAAGTTTTAAAATACCTACTACATATACCCAAAGTCTTCGGCTAACTGGCAACAGATATTAACATGTCTATTTGAATGCCAAGATTTCAAGTACTCCAATAGTATGCAAATAGCTGTGTTACTCTCTGCCTCATTTAACTTAATACGTTTTAAAAATATGTTTACATTTACATTGCTTACTAAAGGGTGTATTCATAACGAAGCCCCAATCTCTTCTTGGTGACAAGTCGTTATCTTTTGTCTTTATTGTATATATATTGTATATATATTATTATCTCTTATATTATTTTATATTAATAGGCATGTTCAAATGAAACCAGACCTAACTGCACTAATTGAACATTTGTACAATGCGCATGATGACGTCACTTCAGGTGTAAACAGCACATACCAACTGTCAAGTTTGCAAAATTGCATTATCCTCCGACTCATAGTTTCCTCGGCAGACTATTGAAAACATGGCGGGTGTGATACGGAATCCGTCCAGAGTTGATCAGCGAGAAGTTATTCGGTTTCTAACAGCTCTATTTGACATTCATCGCAGAATGAAGGCACAAAGACCCGGACAGACCACTCAGGCATAATATAATCAACAAAAGCAAATTGCCAGACACATTTACAACTCAAACTAGAGCAAGACAGGGTATTAACTCTCATCAATAATTGTTATCGAGACCATAGGCTAACTAGGTGGTGCGACAAATAACGGAGGGTAGGAAAAGAAGAACGAAATTATTATGTTATAAACACCTGGAAGAAACAAATAATTTACAGATAATATACGTATGCTGGCTGTAAGCAATAAGATATACAAGGGAAGATAAACATTCTACCATTCGAAGCAGCAAAGGTCGAAACTGAAGATTATTAAGAAGAGAAACCAGAAGAAATTCTAATAAATCACAAATAAAGATATCACATAAAGATTAGTGATCATATACTTGAAGAAGTACATTTGCCCTGTCTGTAAGCTAAAAGGTTATGGTGAAAGGTACTGAGAATCTCAAAACAGAGACTATTTCGTGGATGAAGTGTTATTTACTTTTTTGTACTAGGCCACATCTTGTTTATGAGGTTAGATAGACAGTTCCCTTCCTTTGTGCTTTTCCTTCCCTAACAGTGAACCGGACATCCAATTATAGCAGGGCCGACTCGGAAATTTACATGACCTGAAGGGCAGTTCTGAAGCCTGGACAATTCTGTAGTGCGATCAGATGCGTGTAGAAGCCTCCCACATGCGTGTAGAAGCCTCCCACATGCGCGTAGAAGCCTCCCACATGCGTGTAGAAGCCTCCCATATGCGCATTAGTAAAAGCCTCTCGCATGCGCATTAGTAGAAGCCTCCCCCATGCGCATTAGTAGAAGTCTCCCGCATGCGCATTAGTAGAAGTCTCCCGCATGCGCATTAGTAGAAGCCTCCCGCATGCGCATTAGTAGAAGCCCCCCGCATGCGCATTAGTAGAAGCATCCCGCATGCGCATTAGTAAAAGCCTCCCGCATGCGCATTAGTAGAAGTCTCCCGCATGCGCATTAGTAGAAGCCTCCCGCATGCGCATTAGTAGAAGCCCCCCGCATGCGCATTAGTAGAAGCATCCCGCATGCGCATTAGTAAAAGCCTCCCGCATGCGCATTAGTAGAAGTCTCCCGCATGCGCATTAGTAGAAGCCTCCCGCGTGCGCATTAGTAGAACCCTCCCGCATGCGCATTAGTAGAAGCCCCCCACATGTGTGTAGAAGCCTCCCACATGCGTGTAGAAACCTCCCACATGCGCATTAGTAGAAGCCTCCCACATGCGCATTAGTAGAAGCCTCCCACATGCTCATTAGTAGAAGCCTCCCACATGCGCATTAGTAGAAGCCTCCCACATGCGCATTAGTAGAAACCTCCCACATGCTCATTAGTAGAAGCCTTCCACTTATTGTGCTGATGGACAGTTTGTTCGAAGTATCTTTGTCGTCTAAGCGGATTACTTAACTAACGCTTCTAATCCACGCTAAAGTTGATGGTGAATTATACATTAGACAATTAATACTTCTAATCCACGTTAAAGTTGATGGTGAATTATACATTAGACAACTAACACTTCTAATCCCAGCTAAAGATGATGGTGAATTAAACATTGGTTAACCAACACTTCTAGTCCTCGCCAAAGATGATAGTGAATTAAACATTGGTTAACCAAGACTTCTAATCCAAGCTAAAGTTGATGGTGAATTAAACATTGGTTAACCAACACTTCTAGAGCTGGCCAAAGATGATGTTGAATTAACAATTAGATAACTAACATGTCTAGTCCTCGCTAAAGTTGATGACGAATTAAACATTGGATAACTATCAATTCTAGTCCACGCTAAAATTGATTATGAAAAAAAATACATTGGCTTACTAAAATTCTGAATGCGAAGAAAACGTTTTATTTCATCACAAATGGATTTCGTACAGAAGATCGTCACTAGCTCCTTGAATAGTTAAATGCCGATAATCAATCGGGCAAGGTTGCCTGATGCCAGATAGACAAAAGCTGCCTGAATCTGTGGCTGTCTTTCGCCGTGGAGTACCATGATGGTCCAAATGCGTGGCACAGATCAACTCTTCATCTCGTCAGCGAGCGTCCGCGCAGGTAGTTGTAATTGTATGACCCACAGAAAGACACCCTCCTCGTCCATCTATCATCAGTCATACTGACCAGATGGCCGGTCACATTGACGCAGGTTTGTCGACACCTCGAAACTGTTTGATAGTGGATGTCAGTATTTCGCAAGTGGTCTCTTAGAGAGATATTTAGGACCCTTCACTCCATTGCTCTTTTGATAATTCCGAACTTCTCTGATGTGAGTAGACTCTAAACCTCACATCCATACGACATTGGTGGGATAACCATGCTATTGAGGGAGTGAGTCCTGAATTTGGCGTCCATAATTAACTTGAGTAACGGTTTAATATGGCTGAGGAAAAGACAACCCGCCTTTCTCCTTCATGCGATCTCCTTATCAATGTTGGGGTTGTTGCTGATTTCTTGGTCTGCCAGGGTCTTTGTGTATGACAGGGACAAGAATAGCACCACTGCCACACAGAGAGCGTGTCGTAAGAGGCGACTAACTGTGTGACATGGCATAACACTGGCCATGGTTAGGTGGTTTATTTAGAGCAGCATAGATGGTGCCTAACAGGCTGCGGATCTACTTTATTCTAGGATTTGAATCTATTAAGATGGAATCGCATATCTGCTAACCACCCTCCGTAAGCGCTTGTCCCAACGCAGCGAAGTGTTAAGCTGCTCGAGCCTAGCCCGATAAGCAGGAAACCCTTCTCCCGGCTACATCCAATTCATACCAGAGCTGGAACCTGCACAAGGGCATCTACCCATGTATATGTACAGGTCGACTAAGAACAAAGATATTGTAACAGATTGCAAATTGGGAGAAAATGAGGCAGGGAATTTAGACAGTCTAGCAATCAAACATGGGAGAAAGTGATAATCAACGCTTAGTGCAGGGGCATCTACCCTTGTATATGTACAGGTCGACTAAGAACTAAGATAGACATGCACATTGAGATTTCCGATGGGTTAATTCTCAGTTGAGATTGAGTCCTCTTTCTAGTTATGTTCATGTCAACTGTCTTGCCTGCTCCATCCAGCTCCTTTAGGCTTTGTTCGGCTTCTGCATTGTTGTGCCTGAAAATCGCAATGTTGTTCAGAAAAACCTAAGGCGTTCATATCATCTCTCCATCTGTATTGACACACAGATCCTGCCAGTTTAGAGGCTGAAAAGCTTCTTCAAGCGCAGCTGTGAACTGTTTTGGGGAGATGGTATTTCCTTGTCGCACTCCTCGGTGTAAAGTTATGAAAAGTGGCTTGTGGGGAATAGTGATCTAAGTTGAGCACAGTATAAGCTGGGCAGATTTTTTGTTGATCTCTTTGTTTCTCAGGGCATTTGACATTGCAATTATGTCCACGTTATCAAAGACTTTCTCGTAGTCTGCCAACACAGTCCATTGGAACATACGGGCTTGCCCCTCTACAGTAAAATAATATTTAAAACAAGTAAACATTTTTTTAAAAACAAAGATTGTTTCTGTTCAAGTTCTCAGATATGTTTGTTTGTTTGTTTGTTTTGGGGACTACATGAATGTAATATTTTTTTTTTTTAACACGCCTTTTTTATCTATTCCCCAAGGCGGTGTGCGTTGCACTGTGGTTTTTATTTTGCGCCTGTCGGCCCAATGCATCCGACTTCAGCATTCATTTTATGTAAGGGTCTGATTCCTCCTGCATTTTCTAAGGGTTTGCTTCCCTGGGGTAACGGCCGGTGCTGTGATGGGGATCAAACCCAGCACCTTCTGGTTGTGTGCCATGTCACTTAACCGCTAGCCCACGCCGTCTCCCCAATTTAAAAAACAAATGTTAGTGTTTCTTTAGTGTAATGGTATAATGGCGATTTGGTGCTGGTCAACATTCATGCCGAATTCAATCTTTGAAAATGATCATCATTCATGTCTATTTCTTCCCGTGTGTCATCTTCAATGTTCACTTTGGGTGGCACATAATTATTCTATCACTGAGCGCGCGTGCTTGTTAGAAGACCACTAGAAGTTGCTGATTTCTTTGTGAATGCAAGGAAATGTTTTTTGTATTTTTATAAAACTATTTTTTTCGGTACAAGCTATTTAATGGCATGTCCAGGATCCGTCAAAATTTGATAGATTAACAGGTATCTAGTAGCGTCCGTGTACACAATTTCTGCTCTGTAGATTTCTGGGAAGTTGGTAAAAATAGGTGAAATATAAGATCTCGCAGATGAACAACGATCATGTTAAGAAATCCACACAAATAGAAAATAGCAATGCCAAGAAATCCACACAAATAGAAAATAGCAATGCCAAGAAATCAACACAAATAGAAAACAGCGATGTCAAGAAATCCACACACACAAAACAGCGATGTCAAGAAGTCCACACACATAGAAAACAGCGATGTCAAGAAGTCCACACACATAGAAAACAGCGATGTCAAGAAGTCCACACACATAGAAAACAGCGATGTCAAGAAGTCCACAAACAAAGAAAACAGCGATGTCAAGAAGTCCACAAACAAAGAAAACAGCGATGTCAAGAAGTCCACAAACAAAGAAAACAGCGATGTCAAGAAGTCCACAAACAAAGAAAACAGCGATGTCAAGAAGTCCACGCACATAGAAAACAGCGATGTCAAGAAGTCCACAAACAAAGAAAACAGCGATGTCAAGAAGTCCACACAAATAGAAAACAACGATGTCAAGAAGTCCACACACATAGAAAACAACGATGTCAAGAAGTCCACACACATAGAAAACAACGATGTCAAGAAGTCCACACACATAGAAAACAACGATGTCAAGAAGTCCACACACATAGAAAACAGCGATGTCAAGAAGTCCACACACATAGAAAACAACGATGTCAAGAAGTCCACACACATAGAAAACAACGATGTCAAGAAGTCCACACACATAGAAAACAGCGATGTCAAGAAGTCCACACACATAGAAAACGGTCACGATAAACGGACAATGATGGCATCAAGTTAAATAAAAGCTTGTAAAAAGAAACATACCTGAATCGGCTAACCAGGAAGAGGACCACGCTAACACCAATGTAAGCAAACACAATACACATCCATATCTCAGAAGATAGCGGCTCCATGAAGGAGAAGACATTTTTTTCAATTGGCTGAGGTCTCTTGATCATGATAGATATACCCAAACTCATAAATGGTTTGGTAAAGTCTATGACTCTAGATCTGTCTGCTGTGATTGTGAATGGGGCGATGGCCATGTCCGCTTGCTGAAATGGAGAGCAGATATGTCGTGTGGAAGATATATTACAGTAACAGATGCTTCATTAACAAAATATGGAGAACGATCGCGTGTACAAATATACTTTAAGCTCACTGAGAACATTCTTGTTGAACAGCAGCAAAGGAAGGGGTATAATAGGCAATAGGGAATCGAATCTCAGACCTCCAGATGACGTATGCATCTCGAGACAAAAGTGATAGGAGCATCGCCAGATTTAGGCCTGAGCTAAACGAGCTACAGCTTAGGGCCTCACAATTCGCAGGGTCCTAAACAAATATTAGCTTAATGATAAATAAGTAGACAATAAAATCATTATCAGGAAAAGCAGACTGCGAAATGACGATGTTCGAAGTACGGTCAGCAATGTGCATAGTACATTTATGGTTAGCAGTATGTCTTGTGCAAAGTACATTTATGGTTAGCAGTATGTCTTGTGCAAAGTACATTTATGGTTAGCAGTATGTCTTGTGCAAAGTACATTTATGGTTAGCAGTATGTCTTGTGCAAAGTACATTTATGGTTAGCAGTATGTCTTGTGCAAAATACATTTATGGTTAGCAGTATGTCTTGTGCATAGTACATTTATGGTTAGCAGTATGTCTTGTGCAAAGTACATTTAAGGTCAGCAGTATGTCTTGTGCAAAGTACATTTACGGTCAGCAGTATGTCTTGTGCAAAGTACATTTGCGGTCAGCAGTACGTCTTGTGCAAACTACATTTACGGTCTGAAGTACGTCTTATTCAAAGTACATTTACGGTCGGTAGTACATCTTGTTCAAAACAGATTTACGGTCTGCAGTACGTCTTGTGTAAAGTACAGTTATGGTCAGCAGTACGTCTTGCGTAAAGTACAGTTATGGTCAAAAAGTCCCCTGGTTCCATCATTTCATGAGAATGCATTCTCATCAACTTCCACTGATGGCTTACAACGCTGGTAGATCTGGCTACAAGGCAAAACGGGGACGTGAGGCAGATGGATAGATAACACTACAGAGAATGTGCAACAACACAGGCTCACAACGAGCAGTGCAACTCATTTGACGCAGGACAGACTACTTAAGCTGCCCAGTCGCTTAGCAGCATAAGGGGATAGAAAACTAACTAGCAAACTAACGAACAAACTAATTAATTAGCTTATTAGGGCATACCAGTTTATGTTTACATGTTTTTTGAGATCTTCCATTGTGATGTTTTTTAACAGGAGGGCTCCCAGTTTTAAGATCCAGTCTTCGGCATTTGTGTGTGAGTTAAAGGATTCGGCCAAGACAATCTCGGCCTTTCTTAATAGGTCTCATCATTTTTAGCTTGATTAAAAGTTTGCCTCCTGGATTCTAATTGCGAAAGCATGCCACAGTCCACTCAAGTCCGTAGTCATTGGACGATATCAGGATGTATTGGCCAATGTTTATGTTTTTTGGAATGTGGACATATTGGCCATTGTATCGATGTGTGTGTGTATCTTTTTATGCTGTTTTCCACCATGAAAGTTTTGCAGTACAGTGGTTTTGTCAATTCTTCATTAACCTAGCTATAAGGTATAATGTTATGTTTTCAGATGCGACTAATTTCTACACAAATTGCTGGCAGAGATTGACACTTCCATATCGGGCTTGTCAGGTGTGCCTAGCTGTAATTTAACATTTAAAAAAAAAACCCACTTTACATTGTTTGTCCACCTGCGACACATGTATCAATGCTTGTGTGGTCTACTAACTTAACTTAACTTTACGTCTTTACATAGGTTTAGAAGACTCTGCAGAGTCTGTATACAACTAGTTTCTTTTACATTTCCTTGATCTAAAAACTAAGTGCATCAAATCTATTCTTGAATGCATTAATTGACACTGTCTCCAATGTTTCCTTTTGCAATACATTTCAAGCATTCACCACTCTCTGACTAACAAAATATTTCCTAATATCTAATATGGTCTATGCTTGATGATTAGAAAGTTTGGAACTAATTTAGTATACAAATATGCATCGGCGATATGCCATGGTCACAAATGTTGAGTGACGAAAGGCTTGGTCAGAGTGGGCTTTTTTGTGGGTGTATGGCTACCTGATCCCTTAACTGGCCTGTCATTTTTGGCAAGGCGTTTTCCACACATGGAGGTAATAATTCAAATCCACGCTGTCTATTCTATCTCTTTCTATACGGTCATTCTGTGTCAAAGATGGCGCATAAGGCAGAACTAAACATTCTCCAGTTTGATCAGTCCGCCGCCACTCTCTGCAGCTCTTGCATGTTCGTTTGCCGCATGGTTGTACCCTCCCTGTAGATTGATCTGCATAGAGTCTCTCTTGGTCTACCTCGCTTCCCTTTACCACTTGGTTGTACCCTCCCTGTTAATTGATCTGCATAGAGTCTCTCTTGGTCTACCTCGCTTCCCTTTACCACCTGGTTGTACCCTCCCTGTAGATTGTTCTGCATCGAGTCTCTCTTGGTCTAGCTCGCTTCCCTTTACCACTTGGTTGTACCCTCCCTGTTGATTGATCTGCATAGAGTCTCTCTTGGTCTACCTTGCTTCGCTTTACCACCTGGTTGTACCCTCACTGTTGATTGATCTGCATAGAGTCTCTCTTGGTCTACCTTGCTTCCCTTTACCACTTGGTTGTACCCTCCCTGTTGATTGATCTGCATAGAGTCTCTCTTGGTCTACCTCGCTTCCCTTTACCACCTGGTTGTACCCTCCCTCTAGATTGTTCTTCATAGAGTCTCTCTTGGTCTACCTCGCTTCCCTTTACCACCTGGTTGTACCCTTCCTGTTGATTGATCTGCAAAGAGTCTATCTTGGTCTACCTTGCTTCCCTTAACCACCTGGTTGTACCCTCCCTGTTGATTGATCTGCATAGAGTCTCTCTTGGTCTACCTCGCATTCCTTTACCACCTGGTTGTACCCTCCCTGTTGATTGATCTGCATAGTCTCTCTTGGTCTACCTCGCTTCTCTTTACCACCTGGTTGTACCCTCCCTGTTGATTGTTCTGCATAGTCTCTCTCGGTCTACCTTGCTTCCCTTTACCACATGGTTTTCACAGAATCTCCTGTAGCGGGAGTCTATTATTGTCCATCCCCAGCCTGCGCACGGTGGACGCCCACGTTTCTGCATGATGACATCAGAAACATAATTTTGGCTGGACTGTAATCATACTTACTTTTTATTGTCTGTTCGTTATATATATATATATATATATATATATATATATATATATATTTGCCAGTGTAGAACAATACCTGTTTTCTTTACTGTTGTCACTAACAATATGCATAGGTAAACTAGGCCGTGAGAGAATTAGTACAATAAAAAATAAAGTCCTGATATGACCTGATACCTCAGGTCCATTCGGAAATCAGGTATAACACATACACTAGGAGGCTCGCCCCGAACCATATGAGAATCCTTTTGTTCCACAGTGGAAACAATAATTGAACAGCAGTTCAGACTGACAGAAGACAAGATACATCATCAAAGAGAGAAGACAACAAAATATACCATAAATTAAAAACTAGTTGCAGATTGTTAGAAAGGAGAGGGAAAGACAACAGAATTGGGTGTTAGTTTCAGAGATTACACCTGCCATTTGCTGAAATGTCTATGCCTAGAAAGAGTAGTCCTAAATGGATAAGTTAATAATATTGTAAATGATTAGACTATGTAATAAATGAATTATCTTGTATTTATATATTCGAAGACGTTTCAGTATTTCTATGTTGATTCGTATGAAGAGGTGGAAGAAAGTTAAAGCCAGTATACAACAGATTAAGTTGAGTGTAAGAAGGTAATCTGAAAGAAATAAAGAGTAGAGCGATTACAATACACTTGACTATAAAAACACTTGACAGTACAAACAATCAATGCTGCTGTGACTAAATACACTTGACAGTAAAAACAATAAATCTTGTTATGACTAAATACACTTGACAGTAAAAACAATAAATCTTGTTATGACTAAATACACTTGAAAGTAAACACAATCAATCTTGCTATGACTAAATACACTTGACAGTAAACACAATCAATCTTGCTATGACTAAATACACTTGATGTTAAAAAAAAGTTACTATCGTTAAATATATTTAACAATAATAACAAACAATGCTGCGATGATTAAATAAATGTGGTTGTCTCCAACCGCATGGCATTAATATCTTTCATACCTTTTCTTAAAACCTCATACTGGCCCCCATCTATTTGTCTCTATTTGCCCACCCCCCCCCCCCAACTCCTTCTTCTATCAGTCCTCGTCCCCCCTCCCTCCTTCCAATATTAATCTCAATCCCTCCCGGCTTATATCGCCTTCTTTTTGTTCTCCCACCTGGATCACTATTTGGCCGTTTCCATATTCGGCCACCACTGGCTTATCCGGCGCATTCCCCTTCACTTCTTACGTTCTCTTGGCCACCTTATTTGACTGTAATCTTCATATTCAGTCAAGCATCTGGCCCAACCGGTCGCTTAGACAGACTGGGTCTACTATCAGATAAGTTGACCATTTTTTCCTTATATGTTGATTTGTTAGTTCAGTACTGTTGTCCCTGATGAAGGCCTTCTGGTCGTTACGTAGGTTTTGTTTGTGTTCTCGTCTCGGTGCGGTATCTGACCATACCCATTTTTTTATTTTGATTAAACTCAATCTTCATCAACTTTTATATTTGTTTTCATGTTTTTTTCCCATTAAATAAATGTGACAGCTTAACAAATACAGATTGCTATGACCAAATTCATTTGGCAGCAAAAACCAAAAATTGTTGCAACGTCTAAAAACACTTGACAGTAGAAAAAAACAAATAATGTTGCAAAGACTATATACACTTGACAGTAAAAAACAAACAAACTGTATAGATTGGTACACACATGACCAATCAATTCCCCTACTATGCCATTCCATGTTTTGTTTTGGAAAGCAGATCCATAATTTCCATCTTTGACAAACTGAAACTTAAATTCAAAGCCAACCTGGAATTTGGAAAAATGAAAAACATTGTTTAAGATCGACAAAACATAGAGTTATCCTTATTTAAGATCAACAAGACAAAAAAGTATTGTTTCATTTCAATACGAAAAGAGTAAACATATTGGTCAATTTTTACTAGAAAAAAGTAAACATTGCTTAATTTTAACAAAGCAAAAGTAAACATATTCTTTAGTGACAAAAAGGAAACAAATTGCTTACTTTTAAATTGAGGAAAATAGTAAAGGCATTATACATTTCAACAATAGACATATTTAATATTTTGTATAATTTACACAAGACTAATTTCAACATGACAGAAGAGAAACATTATGCTTATTTTGAACAAGAGAAACGTTAAACATTTTGAATTTTAAAAATAAATTGAAAATAAATATATTAAAATGGAACTCTAAACAGTATTGCTTAAATTTAACAAGAAAGAAATAAACATATTCCAAACTATTAAAACAACTAAACATTATTTAATTGAGAGAAACTCTAAATATTTTGCTTAAATCTAACAAGAAAAAATAATCATATTGCTTAACTTCTACGCGAATTCCATCAGTACACATAAAATAACACATTGGACCTATCGCTTAAAATGAATAAGAGAAGATAGTAAACATATTCGTTATCCCAGCAACAAAAAAGACACACGTCAAGAAGTAAACAAAATGTGCAATTTCGATAAGAAACTCAATACTTTTGTTAAATGTTTAGGACCTTCAGATTATACAGGACAAGACTTTTATTTAAATGTATGTAACGTAAGTAGCATGTTCTTTGTAGATATTAAATAGTTGACCACTGGTAGATGTCAGGTGTACCAGTACCATAGGCAAAGGTAAAGGTAGATCACATATGGAACACTTGTCAGGGATGACGGGTTAGAGACGTCAATGTAGCTACAACTTGTTTTGCGTGAAGCAGAGTGACCAGTTTACTTCCTTGCTTCCTTTGCTTCCTTAAAATTAAGCTAAGTATTTATTCCCATCTCATTCAATTGGAGCGGGCTGGTAACAAGAGTTGAACACTTTACCTTTGTCTTGGAAAGCGAGTGCACTACCACTCATAAACAGTTGCTTATGGGTACTATGTTATTACATTTTCCGAGGGAAATAAATCCAAGATTGTAAATGAAGGTATCTTACTATTTAGTAGGAGGCTGCGTGGTCTAGGGTTGAAGCGCCCGTTTCACAATCCCAACCCACCCAGTTCGAATCACGCTCGTGTCCAGTTTGACAGACATGGATTTTTGTTCGCTTCAACATGTACGCAAAATAAAGGCAACCTATCTTACTGCACACTTACCAAGAAACTTTTAACAACCAAATAGGTTGTCAGCTGTAAGAAGTGGCGCTCTGCAAAGGACATGCTACGTACTTTACTTTACTATTTAGCAAGTGTGTACATGCAGAAATGGAAATATGAAATATAACAGCTTTTTTGTGTGAAATGGTTAATAATGAGTCTACCGATAAATAAATGTTGACCGATAAATAAATGTTGATAGATAAACAAATGTTGATAGATAAATAAATGTTGATAGATAAATAAATGTTGATAGATAAATAAATGTTGATAGATAAATATATGTTGATAGATAAATAAAATGTTGATAGATAAATAAAATGTTGATAGATAAATAAATGTTGATAGATAAATAAATGTTGATAGATAAATAAATGTTGATAGATAATAAATGTTGATAGATAAATAAATGTTGATAGATAAATAAATGTTGATAGATAAATAAAATGAATACAACCTTTCTAGCAACCGCCCTAGTTAGATCGATGCAGAATCCCTCGAGGTTTTCATCTGCGACTAGAGGTTCCCCGTCCCGAGGAACGTGACGAAACATAACATATGGCTCTTTCTGTGGAATCAATAGAAGATTTATGAGAAATATAACAGACACGGCTTAGAGATCACAAGCTTTGTAGTTTGTATAACTAATGACACGAATACAGTTTGCTAGGAACACAGACGCAGGAGTGAATGAGTTGACAGCAGTCAGCGATTCTTCTTCTTCGTATGCTGTCAGTCGTCAACGTGTATTTTTTCGAAGAAAGCAGCGGTCATCCTGAGGCTGTCGACACTGCCATAGAGCTTGTCTAGTGTTGGCACTGGTGATGGCCACATGTGCTTTCTCTGGTCCTCGTATTTCGGGCAGTTTTGCAGCAGATGTTCAGCGGTCATTTTTCCGGTACCACAACTGCATTCGTCAGTGCCACCTATCTTCAGTTTATGGAATAAGTGGTACCTCAGTCTGTTGTGGCCTGTGCGTAGTCTGAAGACCACGACCTGCTCTCTTCTGTTCAATTTGTAATAGGCATCATTTTTTGTGTAGCCAGTATGTTCTGTTTCCAATTTGGCCATGTATCTGGCTCTAATAAGCCTTTTCAACTCTTCGTAGGTCACTCTAGAATCTGGTTGTGGTAGTCTTGCACCTTCTTTTGCCAGTCTGTCTGCCTCTTCGTTGCCTTGGATGTTACAATGGGATGGAACCCACTGTACCACTACTCTTTTTGGTGCGGTGTGCTGGCATAGTTGACAGAGTACTGCTCTTAAATCATTAAGTTCAGTATTTTTCTGACTTTTTAGTGCTGTGACTACGGCCAGGGCATCTGTAAACAGGACTATCTGGCTTTTATTTCTTTTGCCTGTCAGCATTGCTTCTGCTGCAGCCTTCAGTGCCTCTGCCTCCGCTCTGTAATTGCTTGAGTATTTTCCAGTTGCCACTGACTGGTAGGCTCAGGAATACCCCTGCCCCTCCATTCTGTGTTGTGTTTGTTACAGAACCGTCAGTGTATGCATGGGTCCAGTCCATGCTTGGGTAGTTTTTCGTTATGTACCTCAGGTTATGTCTCTTCTTTCTTTTTCAGTCTGGCTGTTCTTGTTTCCAATACCTGTTATATTTCCTGCCACCACCGGAAATATATGCTGCTTCCAGGTAGGTTTGCGTACAGTAGGGATGGGCTTTGGTGTTGTTAATGTGTTTATAGGGTCTTCGTTCATCTTTGCTTTGGCTATTTCTGCAAAGTTTCTCCGCTTTAGTTTCCCATTTCCAGATCTATTTAGTCTCTGGTGCATTGGATGGTCTGTCAGTCTTCTGAGTTTCTCTGCATGCTGCTGCGCTCTGCAGTCTCTTCTGTCGGTCATGGTTTGCAGATTTGTAATCTTTTCAAGTTCTGCAATTGGCGTTGACTTCATGCCTCCTGTTATAACTCTCATGGCTTGGTTTTGAAGTTTGCTAATTTTGTCAAAGTTCGCCTTTGCTGCTGTTGTCCATGCCGCAATGCCATACTCGAGAACTGGTCTCACTCTTCCAGTGTACAGTTCCTTTAGTATGCTTTCGTCTGCTCCCCAGCTTGTGCCAGCAAGTTTCCTTATGATTGCCATTCTTTGTCTTGCTCTCATTCGGTTTCTCTCGATCTGACTTTTCCATGTCATGCGCCGATCAAATGTGACTCCTAGGTAGTTTGAGTTATTGTTTGGCCGCAGATATTTGCCGTTAACACTTATTTTGGTTTTATGGGGTTTGTTTGAAAGCGAGAATATCGTACATGTTGTTTTTTCCTCATTTATTTTGACCAGCCATGAGTTCGCCCACTCCTCCAGCGATGTTAGGGCCTGCTGCATCCGATTTCTTGCTATGGTGAGATTTTTTTCAGAGGTCCACATAGCCAGATCGTCTGCAAACATAGAGCTGTGGACTCTTCTTGGTATATTCTCTGTGATATTATTTATATACACCAGGAAAAGTGTGGATGACAGTACTCCCCCTTGGGGTACTCCCTGCTCAAGTGTCACCTTTTTGCTCATCTGCCCTTGTACTTGAACTCTGGCTGTTCTGTTTTCGAGGTAGTGGCTGATCCATCTGTACATTTTCCCACAAACTTCACTTCTTTGTAGCTTGACTTTAAGTGCCTCTTTCCACACCTTGTCATGCCTTCTCTAAATCCACCCAAACCGCTACTGTATGCTTTTTCTCCTGGTAAGCATCCTCTATTTCATGGGCTATCAGAGTGATCTGGTCCTCAGTGGATCTGTGCTGTCTAAAGCTTGCTTGCTGTGGAATTAGTATGTGTTTTTCTTCCAGGTGCCACATCAGTCTGGTGTTTATCGTACGCTCCATCAGTTTGCCTACACAGCTCAGTAGACTGATAGGCCTGTATCCATTTGGATCTGCTCTATCTTTTTATTTCTTTGGCACTGGTATAATTACAGCATCTTTCCATGCCTGCGGTACAATTCCCCTTTTCCAGCTTTGGTTTAGGACTGATAGTAACTTCCTCTTTGCCATTTGGCCCAGCCCCAACAGCATTTCGTTTGCTATCCCATCTTTTCCGGCCGATTTATTTTTCAGTCAGCGATTCAAAGCTGATTGCTTGCGTCAGAGTCAGCAAATCAGAGATGACCAAGACCGTATTCCGCTTTCAAGTGGCGGCCCTAAAAACTGTCAGCTTTCGTGCAGCTTGGTTTGGGCAATAGGGGTAGATAAGAGAAGATAACCCCGATCCCAAAAATGGTATGCTGAAACCAGATGTGTTGGATGTAAAGACTCAGATATCGCAGCCTCGCTGTAAGCTACAGCGCAACGTAACAAAACGTTATTTTATGGATAAACGTCAAAGAAGGAAAAGAACACAATTTGCCCATAACCAATGGGTTACCGGGACCTGAAATGGAGCAAAGAATTGAACCACAGTAACCTGTCGGACATATAAGATGGGTCTAAGGAGGATTGGGTTTATGGTGGTTATCTTATCTCCCCTTAGTTCTCCGATCAGTGAAAGATGATGTGGTCAATGACAATCACGACCACCGACGACTTCTTTAATGACAGCACCAAACTTCCTCCACTTCAACCGGTCTGCAGTCATCATTGATACATTACTTCAACTTTGACTCATAATTCTCATCTCAGCATGTACAGGTCTTCGGCAAGTTGTTTTAGGCCGGTATTTCTGTCGCATTCTCTCTGGGGTCCACATCATGGCAGCTCTGGTTATGGTGCCTGGATATTGTTTTAGGACTGTATTTCTGTCGCATTATCGATGGGGTCCACATCATGGCAGCTCTGGTTATGGTGCCTGGATATTGTTTTAGGACGGTATTTCTGTCGCATTATCGATGGGGTCCACATCATGGCAGCTCTGGTTATGGTGCCTGGATATTGTTTTAGGACGGTATTTCTGTCGCATTATCGATGGGGTCCACATCATGGCAGCTCTGGTTATGGTGCCTCGATATTGTTTTAGGACGGTATTTCTGTCGCATTATTGATGGGGTCCACATCATGGCAGCTCTGGTTATGGTGCCTGGATATTGTTTTAGGACGGTATTTCTGTCGCATTATCGATGGGGTCCACATCATGGCAGCTCTGGTTATGGTGCCTGGATATTGTTTTAGGACGGTATTTCTGTCGCATTATCGATGGGGTCCACATCATGGCAGCTCTGGTTATGGTGCCTGGATATTGTTTTAGGACGGTATTTCTGTCGCATTATCGATGGGGTCCACATCATGGCAGCTCTGGTTATGGTGCCTGGATATTGTTTTAGGACGGTATTTCTGTCGCATTATCGATGGGGTCCACATCATGGCAGCTCTGGTTATGGTGCCTGGATATTGTTTTAGGACGGTATTTCTGTCGCATTATCGATGGGGTCCACATCATGGCAGCTCTGGTTATGGTGCCTGGATATTGTTTTAGGACGGTATTTCTGTCGCATTATCGATAGGGTCCACATCATGGCAGCTCTGGTTATGGTGCCTGGATATTGTTTTAGGACGGTATTTCTGTCGCATTATCGATGGGGTCCACATCATGGCAGCTCTGGTTATGGTGCCTGCATATTCTTTTAGGACATGCCCTAACCAATTCTTGCGTCTGCCAGCTTTAATGGTGTTCATGTCTTCTTGATTGCTCGGGCAAATAGCTATCGGATGGTGATTGTATTTTGGCCAGAAAATTCGACGAATCTTTCTTAGACAGGTTGTGTGAACAGATGACAACTTTGAGATTTCTATTTCCAGTACTGTCCATCACTCCGCCCCACACAGAAGCAGAGAAGGTACGCAACTCTTGTATTTTTTTAGTTTGGTGTTTGTGCTGTATTGCTATGACTTCCAAACGTTGTTCAAGCTTGTAAAGGTCACCCTAACATTGTTCACTATGCTTTTGATGTCTCTGCTCGTTCCGCCGTCTGGCTTATCTCTATAGTCTACAAGAAAGATTTAAAAAAACCACTACACGCTACGGTTAGTGGGAGGGAGGAGAGTGGATGTGATTAAATCAAGTAGTAATGCGTTTACAGACATACATAACATGGAATAATTGTCCCCTCCTCTATCTGGTCTCATGAGAGCTGTTTCGTGTTTTGTTGATCCGAAGGGCTATTCCGGTGGTAGCTTAGCCCACAGCAGGGGTTTCCAACCCAGACAGATCGAAGTGTAAGGCCCAGATAGGACATACATAGTCATGTTGTCCTGCAGACAGACTCGGTACAGTCTATGGCTAAGTAGGTCAAACCTAACAGAACCGCCTTTTGAAATAGGATGTTCTGGATCACATGTCCAACTGTACAATGTGACGTCATTTCGCTTAAAGCATACACAGCAGACGAAATAATTGCTGGCACAATACGATTCTTGAAAGAGGAGGCGGGGATATCGGCATAAGACAAATGATGCGTGTCAGAGAATTTGAATAAATGTAAGCAAGAAGCAGTACGTTAGTAAATGATTGAAATATGTTTAAATACATGTCAGAGTTTATCACGAGCAAGGAACAGTGTTGTTGAATGTCCACGCTGAGTTGTTGTTACGGGTATTTTATATAAACTCCAAAACCTGCTTTGATGGTGGCTTTAAACGCAGCTCCATCAGTGTATACATGTATCCCATCATCGGGATATGCACCAATAGTTCTTTGAGCTGCTTGATTGAGAGTACTTGGATTTTAACTTTTGATTGCATCATCTATTAACTTTGGTTGTATTTCTGGTGTTTTAAGGAATGCTTGTGTGGGTATGTCTTTTCCTACTCTCTGTATCTCTTGTCTTCTTTATGGTAGATGGTATCTGTCTTTGATTTCACTAAGATGGTGAAGTCTACGATGAGTGAGTTAAGTCTTTTGTTGTGCGGTTGCTATGTGGCATAGGGGCGGGGGCGGGGGGGGGGGAATGTAGCTCCTCCAAATCCCCCCCCCCCCGAGCGATTTGATGGAAGTTGGCCGGAGCTTTCTATGCTGTTGTGCTTTGTTTGGCTTCATTTGAGTTTCGCTCACTGCTACGGGGTTCACTTCGATCCCCACCTCGCTAATCAAACTGCCACGAATCAGTCTCTTTCCGGGAAAAACTACAATGATGTGAGATGGGGGTCTTGATCATTATGCTCACCTGACCCTGGCTAACATAGTCTATACATATGCCATACGGAGCCAGGGGACGAAAGGAAGAAAATACTGGATAACCAGACAGAACGAACTCTCTGTATGTAATGCATTGAAATGCAGAGGGAGTCGGCAATGAAAAAAACTGAATTAGAGAACACACTATTCCAGAATGAAATCAATGAATGTTGTATACAAGAATCCCACCTTCAAGAACCCCACCTACAAGAACCCCACCTACAAGAACCCCACATACAAGAACCCCACCTACAAGAACCCCACATACAAGAACCCCACCTACAAGAACAAGAACCCCACCTACAAGAACCCCACCTACAAGAACCCCACCTACAAGAACCCCACCTACAAGAACCCCACCTACAAGAACCCCACATACAAGAACCCTACCAGAACCCCACCTACAAGAATCCCACCTACCAGAACACGACCTACAAGAACCCCACCTACAAGAACCCCACCTACAAGAACCCGACCTACTAGAACACGACCCACAAGAACCCCACCTACAAGAACCCGACCTACTAGAACACGACCTACAAGAACCCCACCTACAAGAACCCCACCTACCAGAACACCACCTACAAGAACCCCACCTACCAGAACACCACCTACAAGAACCCCACCTACAAGAATACCACCTACAAGAACCCCACCTACAAGAACCCCATCTGCATTCAGGAAAATAGCTTAAGATATTGGGGTACCAATGCTTCAGAGTGGAGAGAAAAGAGCGGTAGAAGGGTGGCATTCCAACCGTGATACGAAATAGCATAAATACCTTAGAAGCCAAGGTATACAAGGAAGGTGCAGGATACCAAATAAGATACTTTTTTGCGTTCGCCTTATTTCTCTATTCCCCAAGGCGATGTGCGTTGCACTATGTATTTATTTTGCGCCTGTCTTCTCAGTGCAACCGACTTCGTCATTCATTTTATAAAAGGGTCTGCTTCCTCCTGCATTTTCTAAGGGTTTGCTTTCGGGGTAACGGCAGGTGCTGTGATGGGGAGCGAACCAAGCACCTTCGGTTTGTGAGCGGTGTCACTTAACCACTAGCCCATGCCGTCCCCAAAAAACAATTTATATATAAAACAGAACACTCTGGAGCTGGACCTCCTTAACTTCCACTGCCCAGCGACATATCCCCGAACATAGCAAGTATAGATGTCCCCAGCGACATAGCACCAAACATAGCAAGTATAGATGTCCCCAGCGACATAGCACCGAACATAGCAAGTATAGATGTCCCCAGCGACATAGCACCAAACATAGCAAGTATAGATGTCCCCAGCGACATAGCACCAAACATAGCAAGTATAGATGTCCCCAGCGACATAGCACCGAACATAGCAAGTATAGATGTCCCCAGCGACATAGCACCGAACATAGCAAGTATAGATGTCCCCAGCGACATAGCACCAAACATAGCAAGAATAGATGTCCCCAGCGACATAGCACCAGACATAGCAAGTATAGATGTCCCCAGCGACATAGCACCAAACATAGCAAGTATAGATGTCCCCAGCGACATAGCACCAAACATAGCAAGTATAGATGTCCCCAGCGACATAGCACCAAACATAGCAAGTATAGATGTCCCCAGCGACATAGCACCAAACATAGCAAGTATAGATGTCCCCAGCGACATAGCACCAAACATAGCAAGTATAGATGTCCCCAGCGACATAGCACCAAACATAGCAAGTATAGATGTCCCCAGCGACATAGCACCAAACATAGCAAGTATAGATGTCCCCAGCGACATAGCACCAAACATAGCAAGTATAGATGTCCCCAGCGACATAGCACCGAACATAGCAAGTATAGATGTCCCCAGCGACATAGCACCAAACATAGCAAGAATAGATGTCCCCAGCGACATAGCACCAAACTTAGCAAGTATAGATGTCCCCAGCGACATAGCACCAAACATAGCAAGTATAGATGTCCCCAGCGACATAGCACCAAACATAGCAAGTATAGATGTCCCCAGCGACATAGCACCAAACATAGCAAGTATAAATGTCCCCAGCGACATAGCACCGAACATAGCAAGTATAGATGTCCCCAGCGACATAGCACCGAACATAGCAAGTATAGATGTCCCCAGCGACATAGCACCAAACATAGCAAGAATAGATGTCCCCAGCGATATAGCACCAAACATAGCAAGTATAGATGTCCCCAGCGACATAGCACCAAACATAGCAAGTATAGATGTCCCCAGCGACATAGCACCAAACATAGCAAGTATAGATGTCCCCAGCGACATAGCACCAAACATAGCAAGTATAGATGTCCCCAGCGACATAGCACCAAACATAGCAAGTATAGATCTCCCCAGCGACATAGCACCAAACATAGCAAGTATAGATGTCCCCAGCGACATAGCACCAAACATAGCAAGTATAGATGTCCCCAGTGACATAGCACCAAACATAGCTAGTATAGATGTCCCCAGCGACATAGCACCAAACATAGCAAGTATAGATGTCCCCAGCGACATAGCACCGAACATAGCAAGAATAGATGTCCCCAGCGACATAGCACCAAACATAGCAAGTATAGATGTCCCCAGCGACATAGCACCGAACATAGCAAGTATAGATGTCCCCAGCGACATAGCACCGAACATAGCAAGTATAGATGTCCCCAGCGACATAGCACCAAACATAGCAAGAATAGATGTCCCCAGCGACATAGCACCAAACTTAGCAAGTATAGATG